>JAODLC010000133.1:8161383-8177434 GCA_026781145.1 Hippopotamyrus pictus
ATTACTCTCATGTGAAGTGCATCTATTACTCTGGTATGATGATCATCTATTACTCTCATGTGACGTGCATCTATTACACTGGTATGATGATCATCTATTACTCTCATCTGACTTGCATCTATTACACTGATATGATGATCATCTATTACTCTCATGTGACGTGCATCTATTACTCCGGTATGATGATCACCTATTACTCTCATGTGACGTGCATCTATTTCACTGGTATGATGATCATCTATTACTCTCCTGTGACATGCATCTATTACACTGATATGATGATCATATATTACTCTCAGGTGACGTGCATCTATTACTCTGTTATGATGATCACCTATTACTCTCATGTGACTCTCTGTATTTCTGATATCTGTATTTCAAAGATTTTATTGAAACATCTCTGAACAGCACACCAGCACACCTAGATTTTGTATCAAAAGCAAGACATTTTAAATATCAATTTCAATATTAGAAATTTTGCCACCTAAAAAGTTCAGTCAACATCAACCAGCTATTTATGTCTCACATTTCTTTGCTGTATGCAGCCCTAGATTAGCATTCGGAGAATGGCTGTATTTATTTGCTGTAAATGGGGATCATTGCCTTGATCATTACAAAGGCTAGTTAATAGTTATAGCACATCAAGCATAATGTAATCAAAATGAAACAAGGTGGTCATTAAATAATCTCAAATGACCAAGAATCACAAAATGAGTGTGACATCAAAGATTCACCCTATTAATCATCACTGTAGATGCAGTTCTTCAGACACCATCAGAACCTCATTGCCAGTGTTGAGTACAAAGACCACACCAAGGCATCACAAGAAAGAAATTTCCAGTGTTCTGTCTTCAAACATAATTACATACATAATTTACTCATACCATTTGGCTATGGTGTGTTTGTGCAGTAGGGTCCTTTTACAGTATGAATGATGGGGTTAGTGGAGAGAATTGTGTTGTCATCTCAGCTCTGTCAGAATTACTGCAATGCTGCTTTTCTGCAGCCAGTGGGTCCCACACACTCATCACAGCAGTGCTCCACTGTACTCAGCTCTCATGGGGTTTTTACTGGGCAGCAGAAGAAAATTATCTCTACTCGTGAAAAAATATAGCTAATTGTCTAGCGCTGCAGCATATTAAGGGGAGAGAGGGAAGCAGGAGGGATCAGTGTTGGAAGAGCTGGACATAACTCTGACGGAAGAGGGATGGTTTCTCTGAGCACCATAATGCCCTTGCTAGTATGCTCAAGATAAGGGTCTGTGGTCAGTTTAAAAAAAAATCAATGGAATCACGTGCTGTAAGAGGAGGGCGAACTGAGAATCTGTCAGTGAACGAATTACAGTACACGTGGGAAATAAAGAGAGAGTATGCAGGTATTGTTTAAATGGGACAGTACAGCCCACACAAACTTTGATATTGCTAAAGTTTGCAGCTACTACATATTTTGATTAGAAAATTGTGTCCTAGTGAATAGACAAATCACATGGATGAGAAATGTTACCACAAACCTAAAGTCAGTTTGCTTACACTTAACATAATCACAGAATGTCCATAGACATGGATTACCGGATGGGATTTCCAGACTGGATTGGAAGGAAGTTTTGTTTTTATACATCAATCTGAAGATGATGCAAATAGCTGTCATGTATAGATAAGTATGCATCAAGCTGACTCAATGAATCAGTTACAAATGGTTTTTGGGCATCTGCACTGGTCTGCAGCAAACATCAGCAGTGTTAATTAGGCTGCTCAACACAATGCAGACGAGCTCAGCTGTAAAAACCCAGATGAATTTTCTACTGGGAAATTCTGCTGGAATTTCCTCTAAAATAAGCTAGGCTCCTGTCATTTTAAGCCCCATCTTAATGAAACTTAAGTTAAATGTGGATTGTCACCTTCTTTTATCTAAACAATAAGGCAATAGGGCAATAAGGTTTATCAAAGTATACAAAAAAAATATGACTAATCAAAGGTCCTCCTCATTTTCATTCATATTGTATCATTCTTAATTATTTACAAAATTGCACGTGGGCCCTGTTCTTCAAAGCCCTTCCTGGCTCTCAGCATGACTTTAATTCAGTTATTTATCCATTTACCCCCCTACCCCCCCCAGACTCAGTTACAGCTCTGCTAAGGACACCCCTTCCCCCATTAGAAGACATGGGTGTCACTGGACAGGAAGACATTTTCTCGTTTCTCAGCACTTCTTCACACTGATCTCCTCACCGTGCCCATCCTATAACCTGCATACCCTGCATGCTCTTACATGCCTTCTGGTCCAAGAAGCCCAAGACTCCATCATTGTTTACTGCAGGGGTGGGGGACCTGTATAGGTGCAGGTTTTTGGGATGACCTCTCAATCAGCCAATAGCAGGGGTTCCTCGGGACTGGCATAGAGGAGCACTGCTTTATTATTGGCTGATTCAGAGATCATCCCAAAAACCCGCACCCACGTTGGCCCTCCATGACCCAGTCCCCACCCCTGGCTTACTAGGATAATTCTGTAACAGAATCATGCCTACAAATACAAATTTAGACAGGTACTGTAGCATGCAAACGCAAAACTCTAAAATGCAATTCTAACTCCCCAACCCGCTGTTAAATAAATCTTCTCATGCTTTATGGCACAGTGGTGCAGATGGTTTCCTCACACCACCTTGTGTGGTTGGTTTCAATCCTACCCCCCACCCTGAGTGTGTGGAGGACCCCCTGTGCAGTGCAGGTTTCCTCCAGGTACTTTGGATTCCTTCTGCAGTGCAAAGACATGCAGTTGACTGAACTGGTGTCTATAAATAGGCCATAGTACATCTCCGCCTTGTGTCCTGGGCTGCCTGAGGTACATCCCCATGACCCTGCTCTGGATAACCAGCTGGAAAATGGATGGATCTTCTCAAGCTGTATATATGTATATGTGAAATATTAGAAAATAAGATAATAATATAATATTGAGTAACATACTCAAATAATATAATCTTAAGATTACAAACTCAAACCAAGAATGAGCAAATGATGACTCCACAAGCAATTTACAAATACTTTATATAAACACTTCACAAGTACAAATAATAGCCAGGATTCCTGCTAGGACATTAAATCATAGTGCAAAAATGGCAACACCAGCAGTAGATGACAGTAAGTGAAATCAGTGCTATTACAGCTGCAAAATATGTCAAAGTTACGCAACAAGCAAAAATGGCATTCGACGTGAACGACGCAAGCGCAATTAAACCCTATTTCCTGGGTATTAATGTACTTCAAAAAAATTAACAGGGGCCAACGGGAACAAGAGTTAGATGGGGGGGGGTCTACTTCTACACTAAAGACAGTGTTGAAGCGGGAGCCCCATCTGCTAAGAATTGTGCCAGTGCCCTCAGGCACGTGGAGGACTTCGTCGGCTCAAATCGACGAGCCCAGTTCCGGAAGCCCTTTCTCGGCTTCTGGGATGCGTGACTTTCCGGCTCTCTGGTACAAGCGGGACCGAAACGAGGTCTGGGTGCCTCTGCATGTCTGAGAGGGACAGAGAGGGAGCCTCAATACCGGCGGTCACTCTGAAGCGTGCTGGTAGCAGATTCCTGCATTGTGCTCTGCCAACAAACAGCTGCCAAACAGGAGGCATGATGGGCGACTGCACTGCAGTGGCTGGCAAAACCAGACATGCCGAAATACATCTACATATATATCTACATATACATCTACATATATATCTACATATACATCTACATATATATCTACATATACATCTACATATATATGACAGCATGTGCTTTTAAATATATAAGTATATTAAAGATAGATTCATGAGATGTCAGGATGACGCTGAGGATTTCAATCTCTAAAATCTTGATATGTCTGGAGCAAGCACTACATGTCCCGTTGTTATGGAGGCACACGCATTCACACGCATGTACACACGCAACACGGACAAAACTGGAGGAGACGCGTGGACGATGTGAGCAGGACCCAGCATGATGAAGATCATGGTGAAAGCAGCTACATGGCATGAGGAAGAAGGCAAAGGGAGGACAAAGCAGAAGGGGGAGCGAGGAGATAATGGCCCTGGGCTGCCAGAAGCAAGACCTGGAGATCAGATTATGGACGGCGCATGGCTGAGATGAGCTGCGTCCTATAGGAAAGGAAAATTAATTCAATAAGATAAACGGGCAAACCCCAGAGACGCTGTTAAACACAGCAACCCTTAATTCAATCGATGTAGGCGTGCCATTTGATATATTAAACATGCATCATGGCCCAAGGAGAAAGAGTAGAATTTGAGGGCATCCGTTCATCCACATACCAATCTCTGCTGGCTTCTGGAATGTGGCCAAAGTGGCCGTCAAGCAGGAATTTAAAAGTGCTCAAACAAAATGGCTTGGTCATAGGGGAGGGGATCCTACAGCGTCACTCTGATTAGGAACCTCAACCAGTTCCCAGTAGAACACTGACTTTTCACTAATAAGTGTAAAAGTGAGGGGTTTGGAATTCAGAGAACTTTGCATGTTCTTCTCATGTAGAAGAAGATTTCTGCAGGTGGTGCAGGGGCCGGGAATGTGGGCGTCACGCGGTTTCTGCTTTGATGGCTAACACGGACAGTAACCTCTGTGCAAAGTGCATTAGTGAAAATGCACCACAAGTTGACACATACAAACAAAACATCAAAGGAAATCAATAAATAAAAGAATGGAATTGTTTAAAATAGGGCATTTTAGACGTACCTTGTCTAAAATTTTAGAAATACTTCGTCCTATATGAAATTCAAACAGCTCATTCTCAAAAAAACATATATGGTTTAAGTTTTATTCAAGCATAATGTTCAAAACAAGTATTTAATTAATGACTTAAGCAGAAGAAATACTAGAATGTCCATGGACTATAATAAAGAAAGGAATATGCAAACAGGAAAGAAAGTTACGTGCCACTGCATAAATAAACAAAAGACAATCAAGCTGAAAGTAACACGAACGGATCGCTTGTGTAGATGAATTCGTATCAAGTGGATTTACTCAATTATAGTTACAAATTGGTTCGGGGGTGCAGCAGCGGTCTGCATTAACAGCCGACCAGGAAAGGAGTAACTGAAGCTTAATCCAAGCGCAGCAGGCAATTTCAGCTGTCAAAAAACAGGGGAAATTTCAAGTGGAAAATTCTACTGGAATTTCCACTAGGATAAGCTCGATTCTGTCAGTGGCACCCAGCCTGCCATCTGGATGCTGAGCGAGCAATGTAATACAATGCTTAGATATCGATTACAGGCCATCTAGTCATGTAAGGAAATGTCAGAGAACATGGTCAAAATGCAAAAACGTCCCGACCTTTTTTTAAAGGTTTATCCAACAGCGAATATTGACGCTCGCTACGTGCTTGCCTCTCCCGTAGGTTACAGTATTTGGCAGGACGGCTTAAGTCAATAGCAAGCCCAAAAACATTTCTCAGAACAACCTTGCACACCACTACAAAAACACATTAGTTGCCGCCGGAGATATATTTCTAACTAGCTAATCAAACTTTACACATGCCAAACTAGCCCGCTAAGCCATCCGATTGCTCTCTGCCGTCCCCCAAAAGGCGTCACGAAACCGCAATAGTGGATCATGGAATAAAATGTTCAGAACAGATGCGCGTTTCCCACTTACCAGTTTCCGTCTATGCTGCGTGTATTGCCGGTAGATCCGCACTATAGCAAGGAGCCAGGTACCACAGTATTGTACGGTTCGTTACAGTCTACAACGAAAATCCACTGCGACAACTTAACACAGGTCCAGACTGAGCCGAACCGTAAAATCGGTAAAAATCCTTTTTCTTTCTACAATGTTGGCGTCCGCTAAACGCCGCGCATCCGATGCCCAACGCAGCTACTTTTTCATTTGCCCGCTGTCGACTGTTAGATTAAAGAGGACAGTCATTCTGTCGCTGGAAGACCTGAGCAGCCAGGCGCAGGATCCCAGCGAATAATACAGCATCACAGGGGAAAGGAACCTGCGTGAGCCGGGAGTGCCGGTAGGGGGCGGTGTGCTCGGGCGTCCCGCATGCCAGAGACCCTATATTTTCTAAGTGTGTGGAAGTACTTGATCGGGATCAGATATAGCCTCTCAAGCTGGTTAAATAAACACCTATTAGTCGATTATAGCAGGACTGCCTTTTTTGTTCCTCCATTCTTCTGGAGTACTGAATTAATAACAGGCTTCTCACCGGGCCCATATTCGTCCTCGGCTGTAAGTAATTGGGTTTCTGTTATTAATGGTAATTGAATTCTTGCATGTATTTTATAGTACTTTGTGACTGTCAGAAAAAAAATGCTTGTTGCTAATTAAATGAATTGCAGTCTCGAGTATACTAGAAAAAATAAAATATAGCCTATTACTGTGATGTAAAGCAGACTTCTTCATAACTGCTCCTACAGTAAGAGTTTTCATCTGCAGTGTTGTAGGAAAACATATTTATATCAAAAAACACAATAATCGATACATCAATACACTAGCGTAGGCTTATACTTCAAACGTACCAACCTGGAGTTGGGTCCCCATCTGTCCTGGTACTACAACAAAAAAGTTGCTTTAGCTAATAAGGGAAAAGGGACAAACACAACAACTCACCTGGCATACTAACAAGCACATTAACTGAAATTAACTTAAGTCATAAAAGACAAACAGTACCCATTTGGATATTGCTCAGCCATCGGAGCCTGGCCTTACCCGGGTTTCTAACAGTACATGTTCCCCAATAGGATGGGGGAAGGCGGCCTGAAGGACCAGCTGAAGGATTTACACAGTGCCCGTCGCCATAGTATAGCATCATTAAAGTTATTAAAATGATCCATAGTACCCCTTCGGCAGAAACGGCAAAACCCATTGCGTTAAATACAGGCATAATGCACTTAGCCCATCTAATCTAAGCCATGACCCGTTTACACAATTCGTTTCAACATACATATTAATTTACATTTTCTACACGATACGAGAAAGAGGTTATTCTTAGTGCGGAATGAGAAGTCACACTAATAGAATTTATACAAAATGTGTAATTCCACACTATAAATCAGAAAAACAGTTAAAATTCACATAGCTCTAATTACTCGATTTATCAAATGAAATCCAAGACGATATCGGCAGCTGGTACGAAAAGGTAGTAGAGAGACTGAAAAAATAGTATTACTTAGTATTAAGAAAAATATTACTTGTACAGAATGAAATTAGAAGGGCGTGTATTAATGAAACGTGCACTTTGCAGTCCCGAGCTAAATGTTCTATAAATCATTAGAATTGCAGTAATGTCTTTAATAATTGTCTTTACTTCCCTCTACTGCCATACACTGGCTCTACTTTGCCTTACCACTGGTCCCGACAATAGAGCTTGAGAAGTCTTAGTTTTAATTCGATTTCAGGCAAGATAAACGGACTCTTCCTCACATTCCAATAAGCATCAATCTTCTGCCACTTATGCTGGTCAGGGTCACGGGGTTTGGAACCTCAGCCTATCCCTCAGAACAAGGAGAGAACAGGCAAACTCCACACGCACGCACACACACACACACACACACACACACACACAGAGGAGGGATTCAAACCTATAATCGTGGAAGTACACATGTGCTTACTTATTCCTAAAGATAATTATTGTACATCTATTTAGAATCTGTGCATGCTAATTTATGGAATATAATCCTTCAATTTTATATGACTTAATTCTGTTTAAAACCTCACCATCTAAATGACTTTAAACCACTCAAAAATCTTTTTTTATCAGACTGAGAGCCAAAAATGCATCCACCTTTATTGCTGTGAAATGTGCCTTTTGATGCAATCTGAAATGTCTATTTGGTAATGGTCTTCAATACATAAGGGAACTAATTCTTTTTTAAAACACATTGTTTTCGCCGTTTAAATTACTTATTCTCTATGAGAAACGTATTCATTGGCTGCTCAAAAAAATTCCATGTGTCAAAAAATATGAAAAAAGTGGGTCTATGAAAATCAAGCACGTGCTGGAGTAAGGTATGCTAGTTTTCGTTACATTTAGTTTAGCTCTAAACGTAACTAACAGTTTTGGTTTCATAAAGCCCTTAACTTTTTAAATCAACAATGCATTGGAACCAGTGTGGCAGTCGAAATCGCGACAATTTTTAATCGTATTAAATCTAATTCGTGCTGCCGAATAAAGAAAACATTTTTAATTTCTTTGCCGAATAATACATTTGCTAATCATAATATCTGATCAACCTTTATTGACCTTTTAACAGTTCCGAATGTTAAAAATAATTTACCTGAACCCAATGCTATTTTAAAAGGCCATTTTGATGAATTCACTATTTAAGAGTTGTAAGGAGTTCTCAACTAAATTGCTACGTTTAAATTTTACGAATCATGCAAACGTCGGATAAACTTTATAATAGGCAGCAGACGGTCATTGCAGAAGGTGATCACCCGGTACCTGCGAACCCTGTGACCCGCGAAGACCAGAGCTTCCCACATGGGCGTTGCAATCATGATTTGGCTTCTTGGTACGTGCTTTTGGCTGATTGGCGCTAGGGGGCAGCAACTCTTTTACACTGTGCGAGATGTAGATTGCTCTAGTTTCCTCTTGGACAGTATCTATGGTCTGAGATGCCGCAGTTGTCAGGGCGATGGCGTCTCATCACCCTGAGTTCGTATGCTGCAGGAAGATGTACGGTTAACCACATACAGTCGGCTACTCGGACGGTCCTAATACTGCGACGTCGATCATCGGAGGAATATGTCAGAAATAAACTGAAGATGAGTTTGTCTTACCGCTAGAGGACTTCGACACTGGATGTATGCAGTACCCCGAAAGCTCTTAATTTCAACGTAAACAAGATCTTGACTAATCCGCGTTTTTGGCCGTGCCGAGCTAAAGCTGTTTATTCGCGCAGCCGGTGGTTTCTACGGTTTCTGGACAGGGATATACATTCGCAAAAATGCAGACAAAATATGAAAATACTTAAGTGTCTACCTGCCATATGTGACATAATGTCGGTGTTGTCATATTTTAAGCCAAGTTGTCACACGCAGTAATTTGTACTGCGACCACCCAGTTAACATTATTTATTAATTATCGCCAACTACCTAAATGTACGCATACCTGGCTTAGTATTGAATTAATTTAGCTAAATCATCTTTATACCGCCGAATACAATATAGAGCTCGACGGAAGCTGGGGACCTGGTCACTGGTGACTTTATATTATGTTACTTGAATAAGAAGTTTACGCACACTTTGCATAGGAAAGAAAAACACATTTTTGTTTAAAAATGAAGATGGAGCCACAGAACAGTGTGACGGAGGAGCTCGCACGTCCGACTTTGCCACCGATAAGCAGGGAGAGAGTTCCGCTACAGAAGAGCAATGTGTGCTCCCGGTCTTATTTCATGGTAGTGATGGTGTTTTTTCACGTTTACATCATTAATGTAATTGCTCTGCTGTTGTACGTGCATTATAACAACGGCGCCGTGGAACCGGGCGCTGCTGGCGGAGAGCCCACAGCCAGGGGCAGCCACCGCCACCCACCACCCGACTTTCATCTTCATGATCCCGATTCGAGATCAGAGCGGACTATGTACCTTCCGCGCATCGAGGGGATCCGGGTAAGGCTTGGGGCCCATTACATATTGCATTTCCCGGCATGCCTTTTCCCAGTAATTAAAATTTTATGAAGTAGAGGCATGGTGGATTGAATCTGTATCTTTGTAGTTGCTCGCAATTTATTTAATTTTCCGTCAAAACTGAACCACTTCCTTGATGGAAACACACAGGTAGGACACGTCCAGAAAGTGTCGCTGGTGCCGAACAAGGTCCATGAGATGCGGACGTTGAGTCTGAAGCCCTTGTTGTTCGGTAGGATCTGTCGCCGTATATGTGCGCTTTTTAGCAGCCTGCAAGCCCTGGCTGACGTTCCGCAGGGCGCATGCGCGCCTTGCCTGGAGCCCGAAGGAGGACATGGCCAATGAGGGCGGTGCTGGGAAGGTGCAGGAGAATGAGCTCAAGGTCACAGGATGTGGGGGTCAGGAGAAGCCGAATCTTCTACTCTCGGGGTTCTCAAGGAAGGCATTGTCGAAAGAATAGAAAAATATAAAAGTGTAAGATACATGACACATATTTGTTATTGTACCATGTCTCTGTCATCCTAGGGAAAATTAGATTAAATAGATTAAAAAGTACACCAAGTACTGTAGAGCACTTTTAAGAATGACTTTGTGCACATAAATATGTGTTTCTTTGTTTGGACAGAGGGTGCGTCATTCTTTCAATGTCTAGGGAATATTAAATAAGTCCCTCTAATATCTCCCCAAGCTTACTTATTTTAAAAGGATTAACTCTTCATATGATCTTCATAAGATCTGCCATTTTTCTTGTACCCCCTGCCCCAGAACAAAACAGTGTGATTTGAATAGCTGTAACTTGCTAAGTTAAAAAGCAAGTTAAACTTGCTAAGTTAAAAAGCAATTTTACATTCTGCAGAGATAATGCTTCTAACAGGAAAGCATGTTTAGAAATGTTTTTTCAGCCCATAAAGCATAGTCCTGTATATAGACACTATTGTGACTCTTGCTGATAGTAGAATTTGTACGTTGTTGAACCGACATTTGTACTTTCTTCAAACTTAACCTACCACTAGAATGTAAATGTATATCTCTGTGTACCTTTAGAGATCCCAGGATTCCTGACCGAGGAGGAATGCCACGTTGTGGTGCAGCTGGCTCAGCTGAAAGGTCTGACGGACAGCCAGGTGATGGTGCCCGAGGGTCAGGAGGACATAGCCGAGCAGTTGAACCTTTCCTCTGAGGAGATCTTTAATCTGCTGGACCTGAACCAGGATGGACGACTGCAGCTGCAGGAGGTGGGCGGAGATGGGAAGGCGTGGAAGGTGCAGTCAGTGCACGGTGTGAAGCCTGGCTTTTTAAAGCACTGAGGTGTGTGAGGCGCTGTGGGTGGCTGCTGTCCAGCATGAGCTGTGGTTTGCCGGGGGGAATGCAGAGGAAGCATGTTCCTGTTACCCTAATTGCCCCCCCCCACCCCTGCCAGATTCTGACCCACTCCCGTGTGCATGACGGGATCTGGCTGACACCAGAGAACCTTCGGGAGATCTATGCTGGACTGAAAGCCGACCCAGATGGCGATGGTAGGAGTCCATTATTTGATCCTGTTAGAGACTGGAGTCTATTGCAAACTAGTCACGAGCCCCCCATTATTAATTTTCAATCCCAAATGGCACAGTATCTCACCCCGGACTCTCTGTGTGAAATCCAGGCCTGCTGAGCTTGGAGGAGTTCCAGAGGCTGAGCACCAACGCCTTCCAGCGCTTTCTTCAGCAGCGCGGAGTTCAGCGCAGCCAGCTGGTACGCAACAGCAGGCATACGTGGCTGTACCAGGGCGAGGGGGCGCATCACGTGTTACGGGAGCTCAGGAAGAGGTCAGGAGTCCCTCTCGTCTCGTCTGCCTGTTTAGCTCCGCTAATCCCTTTACATTCCCTTTTAGAAAAATGAATCCCACACCTGTGAACAATGCCTTCCCATATACAGCACTGTGCAAAGTCTTAGGCAGCCAAAGATAATGATGTTTAAATGTTGATGTAAAAACTATACTATTATGCCTGTGAAAGTATGTTAGCTCAGCCATTTTAAAATTGCTGCTAAAATCATCCCGGTATTTGCAACAACCATCTAATATACCCGTATCGTTTTTGCAATCAAAATCGCTTTTAGACTTTTTTTTTAAACTAATTAATTAATTGAGCTGGTGGGGAAAGTTAATAAATGCATGAAATGGCTGGGGTTCCCTTGAGGAGGGGCTTGGGAAGCCATCTAACCATCTAACAAGATATCTGGTACTTTATGATAACAGAAGAAATTCCTACTAGTTTTTATTGTGTCATCTAAATTTTCACATAGTGTAATGCTAAATTGTGTTCAGTGTGCTCAGTAAAAGTACACTTACTACCCAGATAAATAGTTATAGACATTTGTTTTGACTGCCTTTTTGCACAGTACTGTACATACATGACCTTTAGACAAATGACTGTCTGTTTTTCTGTGAATAATAGGCGACGGTGCTGTTAAACCAGGGATCATGGGGCTGCTTATCAGTTTTAGTGATGTTTTGATCCCGTTACCTGGTGCTTGTTTTACCACAGGGTGACTCGTCTAACCCGCCTGCCCCCCAAGCTGGTCGACCTTAGTGAGCCACTCCAGGTGGTGCGATATGAGCAGGGGGGGCACTACCACGCCCACCACGACAGCGGCCCCGTGTACCCAGAGACGGCCTGCACCCACACCCGCCTGGCGGCCAACTCCTCGGCCCCCTTCGAGACCTCCTGCCGGTGAGACGTCGCACTGTCACCTCACAGTCCTGGGTCCCGCTTAGATATAGCCACAGCTCTCTGAGCCTCGAATGGTCTTTGGCACAAGTCTACCCGGCTATTAAAAGCGGAAGATGGGAAGAGTGCTTCTGAGTTTTCTGCATATTCATGTTCTGTGCCGCATGAATGGCATGTGTCATTGCTGCTTTAGGTACATCACTGTGCTGTTTTACCTGAACACCGTGGAGGGAGGAGGCGAGACGACGTTCCCCGTGGCGGACAACAGGACGTACGAGGAAACAGTGGGTCCCTGCTGTCCTGTGGCTGCGTGCTTTCGGTTTCGTTTTGTGGAGGTTTTCCTCATGATTCGCTGTGCATTCCCTCACTCGTTTACATATGTCTTCAGGCCCTAATACAGAATGATGTGGACCTTCTGGATACAAGGAGGCATTGTGACAAGGGCAACCTAAGAGTGAAGCCCATCAAAGGCACAGCGGTCCTCTGGTACAATTACCTGTCTGACGGAAAAGGTAAAAGCAACCGATCCGCCTGCTTCCACATTCATCAGGTAGAGTAGAGGTGCGCTACCATCGGTATTGATTCTTGGCCAACATTCCCCAGGCCGTGGAATACTGGGAACAGAGTTGTCTCCCATTCTGTATATTATGGAATCACCCCGTCCTGAAAAATGCTTTCTCTCGTATCAATCAAGGAAAACACAAGATTCCTCCCACATTTCCATACATACTGCGTACCCCCACTTGGCAAAGTTTAGTGCATACCCAGCCAACTGTTAAATTTTTGTACTACAAACATGGGCGTTCATTGATGCGTACCCCTGTGAACCATCACTTGCGTGAGTAGGGTATGGCAGTGAGTGTTTTGGTCTGCTGGATAGATTTTTCTAGCTATTCTTTGATACTGAGTTCTGGCTGTGGCCCACAGGATGGGTGGGAGAGCTGGACGAGTACTCGTTGCACGGTGGCTGCGTGGTGACCCGCGGAATCAAGTGGGTGGCGAACAACTGGATTAATATTGACCCGAACTATGAGCGACAGGCACGCTACCAACAGCTGGTGTCACAGACGGTCAATTCCGGAAATTCTGATGCCGATCCGGATCCAGAACATCACAGTGACCTCCATCAGGATTTGTAGCCTTTGCCTCGAGCTCAGACAACCGTGATCCCTGATCCTGTTATCTTCCTGTACATGACGGAGCCCCAATCCCACCTTTGGCTCACCACATCCTGGCTGCAGCATCACATCCAGTAAACATGTGTCGTCTAAGCGCTTGTCCTGCTCAAATCCTGCACAGTTAACTGTTTGATTTTTCTACTATATGAGGTCTTTCTTACCAAAGGCACTTTGTTGTATCTCTCCTTTCCATCACCTTGTCGGGCTTGGTGGGTGTTTGAAGCAGGGGTTATCTCGGATGAATGTTTGTCTCCTGGGTCTGTTTATGGGTGACCTCTGGAAACAAGCAGGTAGCAAATAGAACGGGGATGCAGGCTTGTAATGTAATATGTCTCCCTCCCACCTCCCACATGATCACCTGCATGTTTCTCCTCTGTAGCCTGAAGCCTGCTTAAAACCCAACAGAAGACCATTACAGTTTTAATACCTTTAGTCATTTTAGATATGTGGATTTAAGCAGGTTTAAACAATGAGAGGTGAATTTTTTAAATGTTTGAAATGGATGCAAGGTGTCATGCTGGCTCAGGTGACAGAACTGTTGCCTCATTCCTCCAGGGTGGGGTGGGGGGGTTTGAATCACACATGTGCTCAGTGTGTGTGGAGTTTGCATGTGCTCCCCTATGTTATGCGCTTTTTCCTCCCGCAGTGTGTGTGCCCTGTGATGGACTGGCATCCTGGTCTTATGCCCTGGGCTGCCTGGGATTGGCTCCAGATTACCCTGATCAGGCTAAGTGGTTGTAAGATGGATAATTGATTACCTGTTTGTACCTTTTTGGCAGATGCCATTTCTGGCTCATTTCAGATGACATCTTGCCATAAGGTATAAACCCCAGCACAGGCACATCTGGTTTTGGAGTTTCACATGTTTTGAATGTGTGTTTCAGTTCTTTTAAATAAGATGTTCAGTTAATACAGGTGTCTATAAGCTCCAGGTACTCAGTGATTCACTTTTCTGAGAAAAACAGGTAGTTGTTTAAAAGCTTAGCTGGAACAAAAAACTGACCACTTTCTGGTTTAGGACCAGAGCTGATTGCCACTGGTTTAGGGAAACCTGCACAGTGCAGACTGTGTCACCAGTGGTGCAGGACTTGACTGTGTAGTATTTTACCTGTGTCTCCATTTCCCCTCTCTTGGAAAGACCTGGTAGGTAGACAGAAGATTCAGGGATACCTAGCTTTGAGTTTATGCAACTGTAAATAAAATGTTGTCCTTATCTGTGTTTTTTTCTGCTTTTTCCTCAAGGGAGTTGACATTACAAAAAGAAAACCAAATCTGGGTTTACATGTGCACTTTTTCTGGAGTTCAAATAAGGAACATGACAACACACTGTCATTTAGACATATTTGTCAATGTTTAATTTAATTGGCTTTTTGGGTTTTTTTTCTGCCAAAGACATTACCAATAGTTTGCTTATACTGATGTGATTTTGCTACAGTCGCTTTTGACATAGATTTAATGTCAGAAGTGTTCACCTATGTAGCGGTCTGATGCTTTGAACCCTAACATCAAGCCATACTGTGTACCAAACTGTAAAGCATGTTCTCTCTGCTGCTCACATTTTGCATTTTGGTTTGCTAATTTATTTATTTATTTATTCTATTTTGTGTTGTTTTAATGTTGTCACTTGCATTTTGTGTCTGCCAGTCTGTGTTAATATGCAATGGGAATTTTTTATTTATGCACTTATTTTCACATTTACTTTATTTATGCTGGTTTGCAAATTGCACAAATTAACTTCTTTTTACTGTAAATATGTGGACCTTTGAAGCTGGAATAAAATATTGATGAAAATGAGGTCAGTGATGATACGTTTTCCTGTTGAATGATGTTATGTGGTACCTACCCAAAACTACAAACAAAAAATGAAAAATTTGAATATATACATAATATAAAAATGTGTGTGTGTGTGTCTATAGATATATATATACACACACACACGCACATGCACAATCTCACACATGATACACACATGATGTATGATGATATGTAAAGTATAAATATATTTAGTATATTAGGGCAACAGTAAAGAGATACAACAAAAGATGTAGAATACTTTGAGTTATACATGTATGATGTGCAAATACAGGCAGATTGTACAGTGTTGTAGAAGAGGAAGATGAGGAGCCATGCTGTTTTTGGTTTAGGTGACTGACTGTGAACTTTACAGCCCACTCTTCCTAAGTCTTTCCATTCTCTATTCGAGGCATCTAAGACATCTTTTGAACCTCAGCCACTCAAATAGGGTGTAGAAAGGAGCCTTTCATCATCCTGACTGGCCTGGCAGTGCCCTTATTTATATACGGTGGGTATAGAAAAGAATCACTCTTTGTGATTGTCACTTTACAACCTGAAATGAAAACAAAACAGAACTGAATAATATCCAAGTGGTAATATCCAAGTGAAAGAGAGAATAGCAACAGTTCTGAAAAATCATTTTAAAAAGGACCCCCCCCCCCCACCCCAGGAGATACGAAAAGATTTCAAAGACCTCATCTATCTCTAGGAGCATTGTTCAGCCCTACCTCCCCCCTATTGAAATCTGGCCCT
>JAODLC010000133.1:8180458-8200977 GCA_026781145.1 Hippopotamyrus pictus
GGCTGGGAGCTGGGAGGGAGCAAAAACATGCACTGTCTGGGGTTCCCCGAGGACTGGGTTAAGAAACACTGCTCTAACTTGATAAACCTTACTGTGTGTTTGGTGTCCATAGGTTGTCCATTCTCAGAATACTGCGGTTGGCAGAGAGCCAGGTTAATTTAATCACTGCTGACAATACGCCACCGCTCACATTTTTCCTAGCCTCTCTGAATTCTCTACGGCTTATTACTGCATGGATTTCTCGTGGGGTGAATTTTACTATACTCATTCATTTTGAGTTTTGCTGGATTAGGTCAATTTTTATTGGATGGCTTGGCTATCGGTTTATTGGCCCGGCCCATGTTTAAGAGAAACAGGAAAGACTTTAACCAGGCTATCTGGATTTTATTTTATTCATGCCAGTTGTTCAAGGACTAGATGGAGATTCATGGATTGGGGGATTGTTATGCATTAAGAAAACAGAGTTTATAGAGCTCCTCATGGTAAAGCGAACATGTTTGGCACAGCAGTGGATTCAGACCATGATTCTGCTTGCTAAAGCTCCCAGACAGGACAAAAAAAATTGTTCTCAGGTTTTATTAAAGAGTACAGCGGAGTCATAACAGACCAAGATACAACACATGCGGTGCTGAGGCAGGTGAGGAGCACACTGCATGCATACTCTAAGGGTCAAGATCACAGCTAAACGAGTGTAAATGGCACAGCTGACAGAAGTTGGATCACCTGGTTACTATGTAGATTATGGTAGTTATTTTGTGCGTTTTGCTAAATAATTAGAGGATTCCTTTAGACTAATTATTCAAAAAATGGACCAACTGCTTTATCAAATTGAAATATCTAGATAATCCAACCAATATTTTAACAACTTAAAATAATTTAAAATATAAAAATAATATCTTTGTCCAACACAGAGATATAAAGAGTATATTTAAAGTCATATTTGGAGGAAGGACCTGCCATACTCCAGTTCTTGAAAGTTAAACTACCAAATATCTACTTTGGTAGACAGGAAGAAGAAGGGCTTTTCCCTGTATTGAGACGGAATGACAGAACTGAAGAAACTCATATGCTGCTGTAATAGCCTCTTCAGTCAGTCACATTCTGGTACTGCATGTTGTATCCTGTAAAGAAAAATTGCATTACTTCATGGACTCTTCATGCAACAGTCATGCCAAGATCAATGCTCTTCATTTCTCTCTTTTTAACTATTTCTCAATAATTTTCCCCTACCCTTGCCCTGACTTGTATGCCTGTGTCAGATAAATTGTACACTCTTTGCATGCAGATCCATTTTCTAAGCAAATAGCAGTAACGTACTTCAGGAACACGAGATCTTCCCACAGTGTGATTTTCAAAACAGCTGCCTGTGACTGTCTCTCTCTTGCTGCTGAAATGTTTTCTTTAACAGATGTCGGCTTACGAATTATATACCTCATCCATAATTCTGTTCATATGACTACAGAAGTTTTTTTTTATAGCAGCACATGTACAACATACCAGGATGCAATCGTAACTGGATGCTGCAGACGCTCCGCGTTTTCGAAGGCAGTACAGCACGGCATCATGGACCGTGGCAAAGAGGTGGCCCTTGGTGATGGACTCGCAGAAGAAGTCCCCGGTCTCCAGCTGCTCCACCACTGTGGCTGCAGTTAGGTATATTTAGAGAGCCAGAACACAATAAAGGACACAGTTAACACATGAAGCCAAGCCCAGTTAGATGCCACAGGGCTGCAAACAGCTCAGCTAGATGCCACAGGGCTGCAAACAGCTCAGCTAGATGCCACAGAGCTGCAAACAGCTCAGTTAGCTACGCCATGGTGCAACTCCACTACTGAGACAACACAATAAATCACTTAGTTATGCCCAGTCAGACACTCTCAGTGGAGCTATCAACATTCAAAGATAGATAGGTGACTTAGAAAAATCACTTACCCTGACAACCAGCCATGTACACATCCACATCAATCTCTCCAAAGTCCTGGAATATCTACAAGTACAGAGAAAAATAATATTAAATACTCCCATTTTTTATTGGCTTTTCAATTTTTAGACGCATATTAACATATCACAAAATACCCACTCTTCTAATTGACTTCGGTCTGGCCCGACCTTAAATTTATTTAGTAAACAGCTAAAGCTGGGTCAGACAATTCCTGTAACAATTGGGGATTAAGGGCCTTACTCAGGGGCCCAGTGATGAAATAAGAGCATGAGATTTGAACCGGCAACCTTCCAATCACAGACACAGCAGCTAACCCACAGAGCCACACACAGCAAGGCTGCACCCATGCAGTCAACACTGAACAGAACCAAGGTCATAATTATAATATATATTGTGGAGGACATTAAGAGCACATGTGAATATTAGGGGGGGTGTCCCCCCCATAATTTATATTATAATTACAGCCTTGACATCACCCCATTTTCCTTTTGCCAGGTCCTATTTAAACCCTGTCCTCTTACTTACATTTGTCATGGTCTTAATGGCCACCGTGTCTATGAAGTTGGCAGTGGAAAGGTCCAGGATGATGGAATGGATGTCCCAAGTCCACTTCCCTAGTGATCCCAGAGAGATCTGCTCAAGATCCCTGCTTAGAGTGTCATCACAGCTGGAGGCCAAGGTAGTGGTGTCCCCATCCAGCTCAGAGACAGATCCCAACATTCCCAGTTCTGGGTCCCCGCCCTTCAGGTACTCCCAGCTGCCATGCTCTCTTTGCAGTTCGGGGATGACGAAGACGGTGCCGTTCTCTCGCATGGTGAAGTCTTGCTCCTGCTCCTCCTGCCTGTCATCCTCTCTCCAGTGGACCGCCTCCTCTTCAACGGAAAACACCACTTTGTTGCTTTCTGCAGCTTTCATGGCTGCTTTCTGGAAAGATACAACCAGCCATGTATTTGTGTGCATGGAAGCGCGTGTGGTGCTGTGGTGTGATTATTATGTACAGTCACATGCATTTTATTTATGTAGCTAATGCTTTTATCCAATGTAACATAGGCAGTGAGAAAGCAGGGTCAGACGATCCCTGGAACAACTGAAGAGCAAGTTTCCAAAATTCACTCGGTGCACAGGATTTGTTTTCAAGAAAATTTTTATGCACTATGGAAATTTCATTTTATATGAGGACTGAGGGTTGGTTCTCAGGAAGCCTGATTATAGATTATTGATGGTCCCATGTCAATAACAACAAAAGATGAACTGAGTGAGTTTTGGAAATGTGCTCTTCGTTGGGGCTAAGGGCCTTGCTCAAGGACCCGGCATGCTAATCTGCTTACCCACACGCCATCCCCAAAAAGCATACACCTATATATGTCTATAAAGTTACTTCCGCTGCATGCACACCTGTCTCTTGGCCTCCCTCTTGGCCCGCCTCTCCGCTCTCTTTTCCCTTCGTCTCTGTTTCGCCTCCTGCCTCCTCTTGTACGTGATCATTTTGCTGATATTGATCCCGCTCTGTCCAGCCACAAGTCAGGCAGCAGTTACCATACGATTCACTTTACGTAACTCTTAGATTCAAAGGAACTTGCAACGTGTGTGTCATATTTTTACAGATTATTTTTACAGATTATTTTTACAGATTATTTTTACAGATTTACATGATCTTTTTTTAAAATGCTTTCCTTAGATTTTTATACTGGCACATAAATGAAACAGAATAAACACACAATATAACAGCACTCGTTCAGACTACTAATAACTAACCAAACACAAAAATTCAATATCCCAAATCCCTAACTCCATGCATCTCCCACCCAACATGTTCCTTTTGACTGGTGGATTTGCAACAACAGGAGACCATACCTTTTCTTTGAGGGCCTCCAAGTACAGGTCAGCATTGGCAAAGTACACTGTGGCAGACGACTGGAAGATAGTGACACCAGGTATCCCCTGTGCCTGTCCGGGAATATACAGAGTGTCATGGAGCACTGATCTCGCACAATGTGCCAGTCTCATGCATTATGAGAAAGACCTCGGTATGTATGTTGATGCTTCCATGTCCCATTCTTGCCAGTGTGGGGAAGCAATAGGATATTAGGTTACATCTCTAGGTGTGTGGAGTTTAAGTCAAGGGAGGTGATGCTACGATTATATAACTCCTTGGTAAGACCCCACCTAGAATATTGTGTGCAGGTTTGGTCACCATACCTTATTCTTATTACCCACACCTCCTCCACACCAATTATCTCACCTCCTTGTATTTTTCCATGTCCAAGTAGATCTCGGTTCCTGGAATCTGGCCCAGGACAGAGTACTTTGGACTAAAATAGGGAAAAGCAAGTAATTAACTATGGTCTAGTCAGATCCACCATCTCGTGAGAACAGCTGTGAATATTGTCCCAGGACTGGGCCTAGGAGAAGGCCCTGGTGGGTGGAGTTATGCGTCATGGGAACCTGGTTGAAGTAATTTTGTCCTTGGCCTGGGAATTATGTACTGCAGGCCTTGGTCTACTAACTGTGCATAAGAAACTAAGAGCCAGTCCTATATGAAACAGGTAACAAGGTAGCCTAAACAGACAGCAAGAGATAAATGATGGAAGGAGTCTCACAGTTGGGTCCTGAAGATGACCGTCAACAGGGCAAACATGATGGAAGCTGCAAGACCCATGTCCAGGTGGAACAGCAGGGTGAACATCCAGGTGACCAGCCATACCAGCTGTGGAGAGAAGGAGACGTGCACAGGACGTGGAGGAGGCACAGGGAGGTGGTCCGGCAGATGGACAGCCACAGTGCAGGTCAGATTTTCATTTATATATTTACAGTACTGTACATCACAGAAGAATCAATATTGATTATGTTGCCAGGTTCTTATTTATGGTATGAGTTTTTGTACAAGACACATTTACGAAATTATGCTTTATTTGCCATTTGTACAAGATCAGGAGAAAGTGTGGGGTCAGAGCATAGGGGTAATCATTCATCCAGTGCCCCTAGAGAATTTTTCAGGGGGTTAAGGATGAACACTCAAGGGCTCAAAGATGTGGCTACTCTGTTGAGCAAGGGTTCTGAACTGGCAACCTGCCAATCACAGAGGCATAACCCACTGAGGCACACGCTGCCCCAAATTTATTTGTGTGGCAGTTTGCACGTTTTTATGTTTATCTATGTGTCGGTCCCTTACCAGATCGATCTTGCTGGTCTTCCACAGTGTGATGATGTCATAGAACTGCTTGAACATGCCCTTCAGATTGACTAGCACAATAGCCGAGAGAACCGCCTGGGGAGCAAAGCACACAGACTTATCAAGCTGTAGCTCAGATCATCGGATGTGGATCTAGTAAGAGAAGAGACAAAATGGACGTGCCTTGGGCAGCTCTTGAAACAGGGGCCCCAGCTTCAATATAGCGATCAGCACTATCAAAGCAGAAACTACCCCAGCAATCTGACAACACAAGCAAAATTCATTAGACCAGCAAAAACACACAATACATTCCACCTAATGTAGGTTGATTATTGTCTTTGTGTAGTTTTAAGGGATTCAAGATCCAAGAGATTTGAAAGACGGTTTATTGGCATACACACAGTAAACAATCAGTTACACTATGCAATGGAAATCTTGCTTTGCACGCCCTGCCGGCCACCAGTAAACACAAGTTGAACACAAACACAAATTAAGATGCTTCAGCAAGGCAGTAAACAGTGTGACCTGCTTCACTTGTGAAAAAACTGAATGATGAATTACTCATTGAAAGAATCAGTGCAGTGACTGAAATCATTTTATTCACTGAAAAGATTCTTTCAAAAAGAATGACTCATTCATGAACAGCACAAGGCTAGTGGCGGCCCGCAGGCGTGTATGCCCATTCACCTGTGTCTTTCCCCCTGTGGTCAGCTGAACGAGGCTCCGGGACATGGAGCAGCCGACAGAGTAGCAGTGGAAAAAGCCCCCCGTTATGTTGCTGAGGCCCAGAGCTACAAGCTCCTGCATAAGAGGGATGAGAGGGTGATCATCAGCAGGAGCAAAAGATGAGACGGTAAGGAAGGGGCCACTGTGTTTCAAAGAGCTCTGTTGTGGTGTACAGTTAGCCGGTGGATGCTACAGTATGGCGGTTGTCAGTTATAGGAGTTGGGTGTTTTTGTGGGGAGAGCAGGTGCTTGCAGACCGACAGTGTTTTGTGGACAGTATTCCACCAAGGAGGGGCTAGTTAATTTCCAAAAATACACTACAAACCCAGACATTTGCATATTGTGATTGCATTTTTTTTAAAATGGAAATGGTTAAACTAATTGAATCTGTCCAATTGATTCACCAGCAGCATCCACACCAACACTGTCCCTAGATGACAATTTTTGCCAGTTTCTGCACAAGGTAAACCTGTCTGCAGTCATCAGAAGGTTGGGAATCCCTAAATTAGAGAAGTCATATACTGCTCTGTAAAAAAATGAAGAGACCACTCTATATTTTTTTTTAAATCTGCCTTTTAAAATCCTGGTAAAATCCTGTGGCCGAAGGCTGCACTGTGAGACAGGCTGCTTCCAGGATCAAAATTTCTAAGACAGCAGTACACAAGAACAAGGTGAAGCAGGAGACACTGGCAATAACCAAAAACCAGCCAGATAGAGGGCAGAAGCAACTTTCTAATGGCAGAGATGACCATCAACTTATCCAGCAGTGCCTCATAAATCAGAGGATGACCTTCCAAGGGAATGGGAAACATTAAGTGGTGTGAAGTGCAATGCCAGCATAATTCAAAACAGGCTTATAGAAGCAGGACTGAAGACCCTTAAAGCAAGGAAGCAGCCCTTCATTAATGAGAAGCAGGGAAGAACCAGGATGGAGATGGCAAAAAAATGTATGTGTTACACAGGTACATACCCATAACTTGATAAATGATTGGAAATGAAAATTTTTCTGTGATCTCTTCATTTTTTCCCAGAGCTGTAGGTCAAGTACTGGTGTGAGATTGCAGGACAATGACATAAGTGGAAACAATAAAAAGCAGACAAAGTGAAACTGAGGGCCTGTGCGCCATCAAGAATATCATGCCCACACTTTGAGTGTCCCAGCGAGATGCAGACCTGGTTGGTGTCCACCTTGTACCCATTCTTGATGGCAAAAGTCTTGCCCAGAGAGACGGAAATGGCATAGCCCACGATGGCCAGTGCAAAAGCATCTCCGATCACCTCATGGAAGAGACTGACCTGCGGTGTGCTGGGAGGGATCAGCCTGTATTAACAAACGCCAGCATTAGCCAGAAAGTCATGCTTTTGCGTTAACATGCTAATGGTACCACCAATTAGAATGATAACAAGCATCTGCATTCTTTTATATACTGCAAGAATTTCATTTTCTATCTATCCAAAGCCATGCAAATCGTAGTGATGTATTGGACGCTGCCAACATATAATAAAATGTCTTATGTAGATGGTGCATGAATATGGTCTCCTTATGGCTCAGGGCTAGAGGGCTCTCATGCATTGCCTGCAGTCTCCACCCTTGGCAATCTGACTCACCCACTGGGGATCTCCCCCACTACACCAATTGCGTAGTTCCGGTTCAGGTAGGTATAGCTGGACAGCAGGGTCGCCACGGCAATCTGTTCCACAGGCAACAAATGGAAGGAAATGGCTTAACCATGGAGAGCAATGGCAGGAATGGCTCACAGCTGTGTCTGCTAGCCTGATGCAACATTATTAAGGGGCATAGCCACTGTGTGACACTCTAAAGGTGTGTGAGGGAGACGGGGCGAGTCTGTGTGTGCCTAGCATTAGTGTCTGTTAGTATGTGTCTTAAATTAAGTTCCTACATATGTAAAGAAGCTGTATTTGTCATTTCTACAAGATATTTGCATACCCCATCTTGCTCTCTTTTTTAAGACACACTCGCATGTAGAGTTGAGAGCAAAGCCTGAGGCTGAACCCACTGTGTATACAAATGACATTTATGTGTGTTTTCATGATGCATGGCGGATGCGTAGTCAACATTGTCATTAAAACATAGAGCAGGAGGTTAAATAACAAGATGAAGACAGAACATCTTTCCCAGGCTTTCATAATTCAGGAATTGACGAAGGCTGCTCCTTTAGGTGACACACTCACAGAGATGAGTTCCACAGGAATCGGAACAGGCAGCTTTTTGGCAAGGGCGGAATTGAGTTCCTTGGCAGAGAAGAGAGCCACCAGGGACACTGAACTGACCACGAGTGTGGGCACATGAATCTGGTGCAGCTGCGAGCAGATGTCCACCAGCACCTGAGGAGAGATGGGCGTGGCCAGAGTGAGAGGAACTTCTGGAAAGAAGGAGTACAAAGGGTACAAAGGAAAAATGGAAATCAAAAAAAAATTTGAAAGCAAGAAAAAAAAGGATTCTGTGAGTACTCACATACACCAGTGACAGAGGTCCATTGAACCGTCTGGGTGACAAACCAAAGATGTATTTCAGCTGTGCCACGACTGCGTGACAGGCAGCAGCTGAGGTGTAACCCCGAACGAGGGGTTCGGACAGATAAGTGCCCACAAAGCCAAACCGGACCAGACCGAGGACAACCTGCAGGACAGATGCATGCATCCGTGAAGTGTCCATCCCTACAATTATTAATTAACAGAGTGACCTGCAAAGTTTGTCTATGTTATTCACCTCCCAGTGCAGACCACATTTATTGGACATTTGGACACTTGGAAGAAAAGATAATATCAGTGGTCTTTAGCAACTGGAATTATTGAATAATGCTGGAAGGTTCATTTATGCTGATGTTCCAGGAGATCCAGAACAAGGGATCAATGTTGGGTGTGGAAATGATGATATTCCAATACAACTCAACCAGTACGACGCTACATGCTAACCTGGATGATCCCTCCCAAGACGGTGGTGGTAGCAGCCACCTTGACCCGGTAGCTGTCCCGGGATGCTTCGTCCACAATGCTAGTCAGGTTGGTGCCATTCATTATGAGAAATTTTTGGTCAGGGGCTAATTGTTCCACCACACTGCCCACCATGATACTGAGCACCGCAAACGGTCCTAAGAATAGACACATGGATATATCTGAACGTCGGTGCAGACTACTCACAAAAACACTGAACATCCATATGTACACACCCATAGCACACCTCAGAACACTGATAGAAAGTTTAAATGTATTTAACTCATGCAAATAGTACTTTGAATCTTACCTATGGAGATATGTCGGGATGTCCCAAAGAAGAAATATATCAGTACGGGGTACAGGCAGGTATAGAGGCCAAAAACAGGGGGTAAGGACGCCAGAAGTGCATAGGCCATGCCTGTTGAGAATACATTGAATGGACCTTTATATTAGCCTCAGTCATTATGTGTGCTCAATCAGGATAAACATCTATAGAGGTCAATGTGCAGCAATAACTCTCTCTGGTTGCTATGTTTGTTAGCTGTCACTCTCTGTAATGCTCAGCAGTCAGGCTCACCCTGTGGCAGTTGCATGATTCCCACACTAATACCAGCGATAAGGTCACCCATGCCATAGTCCCAGATGGAATAGCGTGGCAGCCAGTAAAGCACAGGCAGGCAACCCACCACCCTACGCTTCAGCTGAGGCAGCGAGCACCTGGGAGCAGAGGGAGACACTGGGATATGGAATAGAGGGGCAAAGCAGCTACCCATAATCCTTTGCTACCCATAATCCTTTGAGGCAGCACCACACCTGTTCTGTTCCATACAAACTAATGCCTCCTTCTTACCTGCATGAGTGTTTGAGCCGGTCCACTAGGCAGGGCTTCTTAGATGAGTGCAGCTTCTGGGCGAGTTCCTCCAGGCTTGCCTCGTCCAGTATGTCTCTGTCCACATGGTAATTAGTGCTCCCCTGTTTTGCAGCCATATTGGGCTATTTGCCTGACTTTACTTTTGCAGGATCTGTCTGTCAGTCAGGGGTACACTGGTCCCTGTAGGTACAGTCAGTCCGCAGTTCAGATGCTAATCAGATCTCAAGGAAAGGATATCCCAAGATCCTCAGATTGTATCCAGATCCAGTTTTTGGCAGGTAACCCCACAGATCAGTGCACAGTCTACTGTCCCTTCACTGTCCAGTAATCTGCTGCATTTATATCCCTCTGGGAGAAATGCACCACCTCTCAGATCCTAATAGTTAACTTACTCTAATGAGCCAAGCACTGATCAAGCAAGTCTAGCATGGACAAGACTGCCTAGCTATATACTACAGAGCTGGAGCACTTTTTAATTGGTTTTGATTTATTAAGCGGTACCACAAATGTAGAGCCATTTTACCCCGTGACTCTTTTGTATTTGATGCAAAGTCATAATGCACCCACATGTAATTGGTTTGTATAAGACGTTCTGAGTCAGCTGTCCACAGAATCTATTGTATTTTTTTTGCTTTACATTTATTTTATCCAAATACGGGGTCCATTTTACCCAAAATATGAGGTGTCATCCCTTCAAGGACATAACAATAGTACTTTCAAATGTTGATTTCCTACATCAAATGCTTCAGAGTTAATGTTCAGTGCAGAATAAATTACTTTGAACTTTAAATGGATATTCTGTCCACACATTTCTTCGGAAAATTACTGTGAGAACAATAAGTTTGACGTGCTTATTTGTCTAAACACCGGTAATCGTCTTCTTCCTGTGTTTTAGTTGGTTATACATTTTCTACTGTTTGTTCCCTTTAAGGAGCCAAGCTCCAGCTTTCTGTTACACGCAGCAGATTGAACATCAGCATACATTAATGATATACGCCCTTTAAGGGGGGGGGGGGGGGGGAATGTGGCCCCTGGCTTTGCTGTGTCAGCGATTATGCAGTACAGCTCACCAGGTCACAGGGACCCGGATAGGGGTGTGCAGTGTGGAGTGTGCAGTTCAGAATCCTGCTTATTTCCTTAGATTGAGAAACTCATGTGAATGGTTAATGCCATTATGGGCTATTACAGTACATATTACACCAGAGTGATGTCACAGGCTGAAAACATGAGACCTGATAGCCCGTTTCTTACAATAGCCTAGAAAAACTATACCTAGAAAAAATATATATACAGACATACAAAAAAGATCTAGTTTTACTCCTAATTTAAAAAAAAATACAGTATTAATAGTATTGTACAAAGCAGGCATGTTTTGGCATAACATTGCAATACACAGGGAAGGTATGTATATGTCAGAAGGAGGGGGAGAGGTCAGAGGTCAGGCCCCCTATTCATCCATAATCATTTCTTCACTTTTTTAGGAAGAGAGCCACTAGGAGCAATGGCACATCTCTCTCCAGGGTTGTATTATTTTTAGTTTTGCTGTGTTCTTCATTTGGGGCCAATAAAAGGATAAACAGTTAGAAGCTGGGTGGATGGATGGAAGGATGGATGGATAGATGGATGGATGGATGTTTACTTTTGCTTGCAGTCTGTGACGAATGCTTTTAAAATAACGTTGAGGGCTTCTAAGCATCTGTTTCCCTTTGTAATAGTGGCTCGTCTCAGGATAGCATCATATTAGGGAACATGAACTTACACTACATATGAGCCGATGGCAGAAGTACGGTGGCCATGTAGAGGCCTTACAAGTAAACCTCCAAGCACATACATAGCAAGAACTTCTGCTCTCTCTTAGTGAGAACAGAGAGACGCTTCTACCCTCAGCCATCAGGTTACTAATACTTAATGAATGGTTATAATTTAACATCTGCTCTTTATTTATGCACCTCGCACTTTATATGAACTGTGTTGCACATCTCTGGTCTTTCTATCCCCCCCCCGTATAACTCTCTGTTCCTTTTTCATTACATTTATTATATTGTCACCTTTCTGTTTTACTGCCTTCGAGTATTTTTATTATGACCAACTTGCACTTCACTGCAGGTGATAGTCTAACTGAACACCTTGCGTGTGCCAAATAAAACCACTGAATCTTTGAAATAAAGCTGATCAGCAGATGTGTGGTATTCTTACAGAAGGCCAGTCAGTCATAGCGGGAGGATCTAGGTAGGTATGACCTAAGATGTCACTTTAAGACATTGATGCCTTCCCCCAAAGCAGGTACACTATATGGACAAAAGTACTGGGACACACCCCTTAATCACTGAATTCAGGTGTTTTATTCAGACCCATTGCCACAGTTGTATAAAACCAAGCACCCAGCCATGCAGTCAGGTTCACAAACATCTGTGAGAGAATGAGTTGATCTGAAGAGCTCAGTGAATTCAAGTACTGTCGTAGGATGCCACCTTTGCAACAAGTCAGCTCATAAAATGTATTCCCTGATAGATATTCCATGGTTAATTATAAGTGGTATTATTGCAAAATGGAAGCATTTAGGAACAACAGAAACTCAGCCATGAAGTGGCAGACCAGGTAAAGTAACAGAGCGGGTCGCCAAGTGCTGAGGCGCACAGTGTGTAAAAGTTGCCAACGTTCTGTTGACTTAATAACTGCAAAGTTCCAGACTTCCTCTGGCATTAACCCCAGCACACTGTGCACTGGGAGCTTCATGGAATGGGATTCCATGGCTGAGCAGCTGCATGCAAGTCTCACATCACCAAGTGCAATGCCAAGTGTTGGATGGAGTGGTGTAAAGCACACCACCACTGGACTCTGGAGAAGTGGAAATGTTCTGTGGAGTGACAGATCACGCTTCTATGTCTGGTGATGGATGAGTCTGTTTTTGGCAGATGCAAGGAGAACATTACCTTCTTGACTGCTTTGTGCCAACTGTAAAGTTTGGTGGAGAAGGGATAATGGTATGGGGTTGTTTTTCAGGGGATGGGCTATGTCTCTTAAAAAAGTAAAGGGAACCCTTAATACTTCAGCCTACCAGGACATTTTGGACAATTCTATATTTACAACAGTTTGGGGAAGGTCCTTTTCTGTTCCAGCATGACTGTGCCCCAGTGGTTGCGTGACTTTGGTGTAGAAGAACTTGACTGACCCGCACGAAGCCCTGACCTCAGTCCCATCAAACACCTTTGAGATGAACTAGAATGTAGATTGCAAGGCAAGCCTTCACGCTCAAAATCAATGCCTGGACTCACAAATGCTCTTCTGGTACTGAAGAAAATTTCCACAGATACACATAAACCTGTGGAAAGGCTTCCCAGAAATTCTACCACTGAACCTCCAATGCACAAAACAGGACGAATAGTCTGTGATGACCATGCAGTCCACAGAGGACTACATACAGAGAGCCAGACTAGGCAACAGCAGAGGGCAACATCATGTATTTCCATTAGGGATATGCATCTCCATTTCTGAGGCGAGGCCATAAACATCTCGATGCACCGCCAGTCATCCGATACATTAAAGATACTTATGAAGCAATTACTATGCCGATACAATACGATTCACCCCTACTGCGATGCAGTGCAATTCGACGTGATATGATGCGATGCATCACCGGACATGCAACCAACTGCAACCCGGCCAAAAGACTTGCAGAGAATTGACCACTGACAGCAGTGAAGAACTGAAAATGAGAGTGTGTGTTTGAGAAACAGTTTAGAGGAGGGGAATCAATCTAAATATTACATTATTGGTCAGAAATCATTGGTCAGATTTCTAAATAATTAAGGCATAGGGTCTCAACTATTAACTATACAGTGGTACCTCGGTTCTCGAACTCACTAGAACTCGAATTTCTTTAAAGTCGAACAAACCAGTTTGACCTAGAACTCGATCTGAATATTAGAAGTAGAACCATGAATGCTGACCTAATATAAATTGTACGCTCAGGGAAATGAGCCATACTACAATGCAATTCTTACTTGAATGGCTTCTTCACAGAATGGACGATTAACCAAATAAAGCAGCTCAATATTACAGTAAATAACAATAAATAAACCACTAACTTACGTGTACTATTAGAGCATTTACGTCATTTATTTAAACTTTATTGTACCAGGTAAATTAACTGAAAACCAGTTCTCACTGATTTACATGATATTCGGGAGAAATAGCAGATTACGCATCGGAACTGCCTGGGATACAAACGTCCTGCGTGTAACTAAACTCTTCAGCCAATAACGGCAAAGGTGTGTCGTCACGGAGGCGATTCCAGTTTGTGCAGCCGGGTGAGAGGTCACAATGCATCTAACCGTAATGCATTGCGTCAGGATCAGAATGCATTGCTTTAAGCCAGCACTGTAAGCAAGTCGAACGCACCCAATGACCGGACTGGGGAAACAAACTGAAACGCAGACTTAATACAGAGGACTAATTTCAACAACCAGAAACAGCTGATCACACGGGGATTCCACATACGGTTAACGAGGGGGCGTGGCACATGGAAGGAGCGGACAATCGGGGCTGGACGAAAGAAAAAAATGCTCTTTTTGTTTTATCCTGTTCATTTTGTGTTTAAATGCTTAAAAAAGCATGTTTAGGTGTAATTTTGTCGGCTCCATAAAAGATGGGCAAATACAACAAAATTATAACACGTATACTGGCTTAGTTATGCTTAAATGTACCGAAAGAACTCGCCGGTAATTAACTTCAACATATATAGCAGACACCGCGGGTGGTGAACCGCGGTGACCGACCGAGATGTGTGTAATTTTGAAAACCGCTAAACATACCATTTAATCAAAATCTTTCAAATGAACTAAATAAATGTCCATCTGTCTCATTGCCTAACATGCTTCAGCATTTAAACAAACGGATGGCTCAAAAATATTCCCCTAAAAGTTGTGTGATCCTGTCGTCTGGAAGCAGATCTGAGTGATCATCCCAAAACGTTAACTCCAGTTCGAGCTAAATAATTAATACGAAATTAAATGATTTACCTCACTACGATTAGTAAATCGTATTTTACCGATGCAAAGATGTATTCCGAGTTTATTCCAGATTGTATCCGGCGCACAATTTTTAAATCGGGTCAGTCACATCGTGAACGTTTATCCGTTGCGAATAGGTTAATGATCTTACCATCCCTAATTTCCATGGTATTTTTTAAACATTATTTCTTACAGACTCACTCCATCCATCCACTCACCCTTTCATCTTCCAATCACTTATATTACTGCGGGGTTTATCTAAAACTCGTGAACACCTGTCAGCAGGTCTTCTGCGGCTTCTTTCCGGAACAATGACCAACTGTTAATATTTTCATTAATAAATGGAAGAGTGGATTGACCATTACTTTCCGACTGAGGAGCTGATCTTTGACTCTGATCTGTTGACCGTAGCAAATTATACATTTCAGTCAGATTCCATTACGACATAAAGGTTTTTAATGGATTTGGAACGTTGAAACTGGTGACAGCATCACTTTATTAAATTGTAAAATAAACAATAAAACACTGTTGCCTTTACCACTATATATTTTCTCCGATGAATATGTTCTTAAGGGATTAGTCAAGTGTGACTGTTGTGTTTATTCTGGTTTTATTGCATTTAAATGGACACATGCTATTATTTGCCTAAGAAGATATTACAAGACAGGGAACACCACCACTTTAAGAGACGAATGTCATGAAACTTGATCTCGTTTTCATGCACCGTCAGAAAAATGGGTACAGCCCTGGTACAATTTTGTTCCCCAAGGTACAAACAACATTAATGTGCCCCCTATGGTAAAAGAGATGTTCCTCAGAGTCTGTTTCTGTACCTTAAAAGGTACATTGACCTACAGCTATGGCACATAAGTAATTGTACCCTCAAAGGTCCAAATTGGTACTTTTTTTCCTGATAGTATGACGCTGCATTATCATAAGACTTAAACATTCAAAAACGACCTATGCATTAGAAAAAAAAAATACAGTTTGCTCCTCGGTGTGACTCCCATTGGCTGATTATTAAACTTTAAACGACAGCAAATACACAGGACGGTTTCTGGCCTGCTTGGCATTTCGAATGAGTGCACATTGCAGTCTATTTAAAGCTCTGCTGCAACTAAGAGCTGGCTTATGTCTGTAAACAGTCTGCGATGCGTCAGGGAAGTTTTAAGCCCTGTTCTCCATTGCTCCATTGCCGTACGTAAAGAAATGCAATGCCACCTTCGTCCAACTGAATGACCACGAAAACAAAGGAAAGGCTGGTAAGGTGTGCTTCATGTCTCGCTCACCTTACTGAAGCATGCTTGTAGTGCCATACTTTGTATACTTATGCCTCTTACTTTAACATAGAATGTGCCAGGATTCCCCTGAACTGCCTGGACCAGCTCCTAACACAGAGGGACACCTCAGTTCGATGCTTTGTTTGGGGGCTTTGTCTGGCATTCTTTAAAGAAGTCACTGAGATCAAACCCCCATCAAGATCTAATTAAAGCATTGAGAAGCTAACGATGACATAATGGTACTAAAATACTTTTTTTTGTGTCACTATATTTACTGACAGTCTTACAGTGACGTTTTTCTCTTGCAGGTCTCAATATATGAAATTCTGTATTGCTTGGTCTAAACAACTTGCAAGACTGGTATGTCCTTCAGGCATAAGTTAGTGACATTTGGATCATAAATTATTTGTTTACATTGACAAATACAACACATTGGCAGTGAGAAAAGCTGTAAGATGTTAAGTGTAGAAAACAGAAGAGAGTAGACAGTTGCTGCTCTACAGGCAGTTCTTAATGGTCGATGAAGTTGGAGATGTTTATAATAAACCACAGAGTGACCTCATTTTGACCTAGTTTCAGATTTCCCTAAAGAGGAGCCGATCTCATTAGGTGACCGGGCTGTGTAGTGAATTTGCTTAATTGTTTGTTTCGTTTATTTCGTCTTTTTGAGTATTTTTTTTTTGCTGTCGTGAGCCATGGATCCCAAAAACAAGCACGGCCTGGCGCTTCTGGAGCAGCTGTGGACGATGCGTGAGATGGGCGAGCTGACCGACGTGGTCCTGGTGGCCGAGGATGTCTACTTCCCTTGCCACCGTGTGGTCCTGTGTGCCTTCAGCCCCTACTTCCGGGTCATGTTCACCTGCGGCCTGAGCGAGTGCGGCCAGCGAGAGGTGGTGCTGCGGGACACACCTGCCGAGAGCCTGGGCCTCCTGCTCGACTACATGTACCTGGCAGAGCTGCCCCTCACCAACACCAACGTGCAGGGCGTCTCCACTGCCGCCTTCCTGCTGCAGATGGATGATGTGTTCAAGCAGTGCCAGCAGCACATGATCGACCACATGGACGCCTCCAACTGCCTGGGTGTATATTACTACGCGCGGGAGCTGGGCGCCGAGGAGCTGGCCGATCTGGCGCAGCGGTATCTGCGGCAACACTTTGCCGAGGTTTGCCTGCAAGAGGAGGTGCTCGAGCTGGAGGCGCACCAGCTGCTGCCACTGGTCGGCTCAGACGACCTCAACGTCACCCGTGAGGAGAGCATCCTGGACATGGTGCTGCGCTGGGTGGATCACCGGCGGGCCGATAGGGCTACACAGCTCGCTGAGCTTCTGCGCCGCGTACGGCTGCCTCTAGTGGCACCCGACTTCCTGCGAGAGGCAATGCGGAGGAGCACGGTGCTGCTGGGGGACGCTGAGTGCCTGGAGATGGTGGAGCAGGCCCTGGAGGCGACTCGGCAGCATCCTGCCGCGGCACCGCGCCGCCTGAAGCTGCGATACGGCATGGAGACCACTGACGTGCTGCTCTGTATCGGAAATGACGGCCTGGGCATCAGGTCGCGGCAGGGCAGCTACTGTGACTATAGCTACTGCTACGCCCCCAACACTGGGCGTACCCTCTTCATCACCTCACCCCGCTACGGCGAAGTGCTGGGCTGTGTGTGCGCCGGCGTGGTGACTGAGGACAACCAGATCGTGGTGGCTGGGGAGGCAGGGGCCCGCAGAATGGCCCGGCAGAAGGACAGAACCGTGGATATCTGCAGGTAAGTGTGAGCGCCCCGGCAGACAGGAAGTGTGACCTACATACTGAGCGAGAAGGTGACGCCGGCAAGTAATGAAGGCAACTTAGGGGCCAATTCGGATGAACGGGTATAGTGTCCAATTCAGGGATGGACTTGCTTGTGAGACAATCATGCTGATAAGGAATTGTCGCAATCACTCATGGTTAGAGATACTTGGGCAATGAAGGTCTAAACAATTCAATTAATGAATGAAGTAATTACTTCTGTCACATTTACTTGCCATCGCAGGTACAAGGCATCAGCACAGGGCACCTGGGAGAAGCTCTGCTCAGTGGAGTATCGGGATATGTACGCTCTTGGCACTTTGGGTGATACTCTCTACCTGTTGGGGGGCCAGATGAAGCTGAAGAACCAGTACCTCATAACCAATAGCGTGGAGCGCTGGTCCCTGAAAGGCGGGCCCTGGAGAAACTCCGCCCCACTGCCAATGCCATTGGCATGTCACTGTGTTGTCAGCTTGAAGGGCTGTCTTTATGTACTGGGAGGCAGGACACCACAGGTAATGGCTTGAAATGGAACAATTACACAACACTCTGTTTATTTAGTTATATTTGTGGTACCTGATTTGAACTTTTAATGTCTGAATGAAAAATATCAATCCTTGGTTCATTTCATTTGTTAATGCCAATTCTAGACTTCATAACTGTTTATATCAAATCAGAATTTTTATAATTAACAGTAGCATAAATAATATGAATATGAAATGAAGCAATGATATGGATTTTTCATTCATATTGTGTACCAAGCTGCATTTTTTCCACCTTTGTTTAAATGTGTTATTTAATTTAGATTCTGTGCTTTTAACTGGGCTGAGAAAAAGAGTACACTGATTTTTGAAGCAAAAGTATAGAAACACTGAAACATTATTGAGATGAATCTGCATTCAAGGCTGACTGTATTCAGACCCTAATCAAGCCCCCCCCATCCCCCTTCCCTTTCCACACCTGGTTATCCCCGTCACTGCCCCGTTCCGCTCCCGTCTCTGCAGTGTGACAGGCCAGATGACGAGCCCGACCGCCTGAGCCATCGCATGTTCCAGTATGACCCCGAGGCAAACAAGTGGGAGGAGCGTAGGTCCATGAAGTTCTCCAAGTACCGCTGCAGCGCGGTGGTGCTGAGCGGGGAGGTCTACGTGCTGGGTGAGGGGGAGGCCTGGGGGCAACAGTGATAAGCGTCTGATCTTAACAGAGTGAAGATTATTTTGAAGTATACTGCATGAAGATACACTTGAACTCATTGTACATAATAAAGGCATGGATACCTTGGCAGATTCAGGGAGCCCAGCACCTGACAGAGGCCCTGAATATGTAAAATTATATGTAAGATTGGCGGGGGGGGGGGGAAAGTGACATTTCATCAGGGGGGCCAGAATTTCAAGCTACACCCCAGCTTGTCTATACTCCATTAGCCAACTTCCATTCGCATCATTTCCATTTTTTTGTACCATTTCACCATAGTGGTACACTGTTTTGCATGTTCTTTTTTTATTTATTGATTCAGTGCCTTTCCCTTGCATATTTATTGTCTTTTTACATGTTATCCTGCTGTATCTATTTTCTACTACTTTATCCATTGTTGTATTTCTTTCTGTGCTATTGGACAAAGAAACTTCCCCTATGGATCAATAAAGTATCATCCTATTCTACAGTTCACTCTGCAAACGGGTCATTAGATATCAATAACTGAGGGGTTTGATCCCTGTCCAGAATCAGAATTTTTTTGCCATGGCTTTAGCTTTGAGAAAGACATCTAGGTCCTGCAGCTTCTACATTTTATTTATCGATCATACGCTGTTATCCAGAGTGACGCACTATTGATTTAGTAGGGTCAGAAAGTCTCTGGAGCAGCTGGGGGATTAAGGGTCTTGCTCAGGGGCCTGATGGTGACATCAATCTGCTGACAGTGGGATTTGAAACAGCGACCTTCCAATCACAGGCACAGAATCCTAACTTACTGAGTCCCACACCACCCCCAGCTTCTCTGGCAAGAACACCTCAATGACAACCAACCCCAATGTGCTGTTGCCCCTGTAGGGGGCATCGGCTGTGAAGGAGCTGACCGTGGACAATCACGCCGCTGCCTTGATGTCGTGGAGATCTACAACCCTGATGGGGACTTCTGGAGAGAGGGACCCCGGCTGCCCTATCCGATCCTCTCCCTGCGCAGTGGGGCATCCAATGCAGGGGCTGCAGGAGGAAAACTCTACGTGTGTGGCTTTTACAGGGGGGCTGGTAAGCACCGTGCCATACAATCATCACATGACCCCAGGCGCCACCTTCATCGTGAGCATATCCTTGATAGTTTAATACCCTAATGCTGCAGACTTTAATATTTATCATTTCACCTGCTATGGAACAAGATTTTATTAGTAATCAACTTGATAAGTATCAATGAAAGACATAAAATGCATGTCTATTCATGAGATTAGATTTTTTTTATATGATAAATTATAATTCTATTTGCTCAGTTCAAAATAAACAATTCTCCAGTGTCATAAAAGTCAATGTCACAAGGTTTTGATGCCCAAATAGGATATTGGGTTACATCTCTAGGTGTGTGGAGTTTAAGACAAGGGAGGTGACGTTACAATTATACAGTTATACAATTCCTTGGTAAGACCCCACCTAGAATATTGTAAGTTTGGTCACCATACCTTAAGAAGGACATTGCTGCCTTGGAAATGGTGTAGCGTAGGGCTACGAGAATGATTCCTGGTCTTAGAGGAATGTCTTATGAGGAGAGGTTAGCTGAGCTGAATCTGTTT
>JAODLC010000133.1:8201198-8220820 GCA_026781145.1 Hippopotamyrus pictus
TGTAGCGGAAGCTAAAACCCTGGGTTCCTTTAAATCAGAGCTAGATAAAATTTTAACAACTCTGAGCTATTAGTTAAATTCTCCCCAAATGAGCTTGATGGGCCGAATGGCCTCCTTTCGTTTCTTATGTTCTTATGATGTTCAGTTTTAGTGCTGGAAATCTACATTTTGGGGAGTGTACAGTGAAACACAGTCTAATACAGCCCTTTGTGCTGAGGTTGCTAAAGGCTTGGTCAGACAGTATTCCAAACCTTTCCTCTTAGATCGGCATGACGCCATCATCAAGGACATCATAGAACTCGATCCATGGGAGAAAGTGTGGACTATGGTGGCACGGCGTGTCCTGATGCACGACAACTATGACGTATGCCTGGTGGCCAACCTCAACCCTCGCAATCTTGTGGCCCCACCCTCAGATGCTTCAGATGAGTGATGCACATAGGAGTCTGGACTAGCATAAAGGCGCCCTTGTTATACCAAAGCTGGCACTGTGTACAACATCCATCTGGACAATCGACATTGCTTTGGCTGGGTACACCCATTAGCTTGACGCATCCATCCATTCATCATTCATCAGAGCATGGAAGCAGCAAGACTACATGGCATGCGATGAGTACTTTTACCAGATTTAGAGGTTTGTTACTTTACTAACACTCATTGCTCAGTGCTACACCATGTAGTTAATGGTAGTTTAGTGGTAAACGTCATATGATTTTTTATGGGGGCCCATTCACTGGATTCCTCATTATGAAAGCAACATAAGGATTTCTGGTTGCAGTGAATCCCATACTGCACCCTCAAGATTTCTTTGCAAAGACCTTTCCTGGTGGAACTGTTTATACATGTACATGGACTGAGCTGCCCTATTTTGGCAGTTTAAAATGTACCGTTGACTGATGGGACAATTAAATATTATGCTGTTTTGTGTAAAGCATGTTTGGAAAAAATGTTTGTTCACAAATTTTAGTTCTAGTCGTTAATCTCAATGATGAAAGCACCCTTATAATGTAGGCACATCTTGTTGAAGTTCTAGTTTGTCCTTGGCCCAGAGGTCTCAGAAATGAAGAAGGTAATATTTCACAAGTCAGAAAATGCCTTCTTGGCAGAACTTCAAATTTAGTGCTGATAAAAGTTTACTGAGTTTAATGAGTAAGGTTTATATAATACTGTTTTTATCCTACAATTGTGGCTTTAAAATCAAATATCTTCAATTTTTTTTAAACTCGTAAAGGAATCATTTCTACCAATCTTCACTGATCTTGATTTAGCTGAAAAATAACCTTTCACGTTACAAAAAACTTCACTTGAATAATACAGATTTAGCAAAACTTCATTGAACATAAATTCTGTCCACTAACTTTTTCATTTAAGTGCAGGTTATGAAAAGAGAAATGTTCCCCTAAGAGGATACGTCTGATACTATACAGTTGAGTAATTGCATGGTGTACATTCTTAGTTTTTTAAGGAACATTTATAGCCAAGCATCCTACCTAATTTTTCATATCTAGGTCTTGAAAACCTTCTGCATCCATTCTAGTTTGGCCACCACAACACATAAACATAGGAGCCACTGATAACAATGGTCATAATGGTGGATTAACCTAAAATGACGTATTAACCAAAATGGTTAGTTCTTGTTTCCTAGTTATGTGTTTATGTGTTTATACATGCGCACACACACACACACACGCTGTTCTCTACTAACACTCAATTTTATGGAGTGCTTTTACAAAGTTATCTGTGATTTCACAAAAATGATTTTGGAAGCCTAAAATAAAACTTTGCTTTTCTTTGTTAGTTTGTTTTGACACATTTAAAGAAATCCAGTGCATCTGTTAGGCAAGACGTGCATCTTGTAAATGCTGATTTATACTTCGGTGTTGAGCCTACACAGAGCTTATGCCATGTCCTCAGTCACCACAACAGCACCAGTGTGACTATGAGGTAGGCTATGGCATTGGGTATGTGGCTACACCATACCTACATCCTACTGACAGTGTAGAGGGAAGGAGCATGTCCTGACAGCACATTGCTGCACCCACCACACAACAAACCACCTCAGGGATGAGAACCTGAGTGGCAGGTGACACTTCAGCACCACGCTAGTCTGAAAGGACCCGAGTAATTTTTTTCTGGTGACTGGAGTGCCAATCCTGCCACCAACACCAAATGTCCCCGTAAGTTAGAGGACTGCTTTGCAGGGCTGGTTGTAGATTAACATCATACCCAGGATAAAGCAGCTGCAGGTTAAGGGCCTTGCTCAAGGGCTCAATGGAGTAGGATCACTCCAGCATTCTCAGGATTTGAACCAGTGACCATCCAGATGTTGGCACAGATCCCTAGCCTCACCACTCTGCAGTGCAGATTCTACACAAAAGTATAAATCAGTCGTAAGTCTTCACTGATTGTAATGTTTTAGTAAAACCTTACTGTTCAGTGGTAAACTTTAGTGCTCCTATGTAATATTTTGGAACTTCAGAAACTGATTGAAAAACATTTTCTGTCTTTTAAAGCATTTAGATTCATCTTTAATGCCAATAAATGACATTTTCCATTAGATTTGTAATAACTGTGGCCACATTTTTGTATTGTTTGCACACTTTATACTTAACACACTTAATTCTGCAACTTTTACCAGCAGAGATAATAACCTTCAGCTTACCAGCACATTTCTGAGTGTATGCAGAAACAACATATAGTGGCGTCAATAAGTATTAAGTACTGAGTAACAATCACTGTCTAACTGGTGACTCATATTGAGATTGAATATCAGATCCCCACCCAAATCAATCAGAATCATCGCTGATGCTAAACAGCTGCCAGAGACCTTTATTTTGCGGTGATGTCTGTAGAGTGTGTGGTTTTCCTGTGACCCAAGTTGTCGTGGCCATTGAGTACCCAGCATGGCCTTGTACTGCATTCCCTTTTTTCGGCTGGACCCCCCCCTTGCCAGCACCTTGGCACAGGCCCACAGACTGTGTGGTAGGCAGAGTCCATGCCATTCCTGTCTCAGAAGGGGAGGCTCTGGGCCTTCTCCTCAGGGCTCGCTTAGGTCTGTTTGCCTTTATACGCCCATTGTGGACACCTGCTTGTTTATCCTTGCAGCTAAGGAGCTGTGGACTCTCCTTATCATGTGGGGGGGCATTCTCCTTACAACATCTTGGGATACTGCCCGACCTGCGCTGGTTCTTCCTTTGTGTGCTGGCAGAACGGGTGCAGTAGAACTTCTGCAAGGGTTCCTTGCTTGACCCAATTGTCAACGTGTTGGCCAAACACTCTGTGGGTATCTCTGCCTCATCAGCTTGTGACACCTTCTCTAGGTCTTCCATCTTTCCCAGAGCAAATGGTTCAGGACCACAGAAACGTGTACCTTCAAGGTACTTGTCCTTCTTTACTAAGTTTTCAAACGGGCAGGGTGAGGTTTGCACTGCTCTGCCTGTGACCTGCTTTGCAAGCCTGTGAGAGGAGACCAGGGTGCAGAGTTGCGACAGGATGTCTCCCATCATGCACTGTTCTTTGCCATGCTCTGCTCTCAGGCTCTCTAGGTCACGATGGAGGCTCTCCACAGAGGAATACAGGGCACTCACCTCCACACTGATCTGGGACACAAAAACATTTAAACACTTTACTGCACACTGATTTTTATGTTATCCTAACACATTAAATGGACAGTTTGATGTTTCTGTTCCCACACTTTCCTCCTTTAATTAAATTGGATTCATTGTTCATTATTCTTCTTGACTAACAATGATTCATACAGTAACCTAATTTAAATGGAATGCTGATAATCTTGATTATTTATCTAGTTTCTTCCCCCACCTGTAATTCTTTGGTACCACAAGATGAATATAATGAGAATTATTTCTTGAAGTGACATATCAATGTTGGTTGACTAACTTTCATAAACACGTTGACGTATTTTAACACAGCAAGAATCTTCTAAGAGACAGGTTCATCTTTCTTCAGAAACATTACCCTTCTAACCCAGCTTGGACAGCACCATGTTCCCTCTCCCCCAAGATTTCCAATCTAGACCATTATAACAGGTCTGGTGTAGACCAATAGCAGCAACACCCCATTGGTAGTTATTTCCACAGACTTTTTTAGCTTGCCTGTTAGAATCTACACACCTTTGTCTCTCTGTCCTCCACGTCTCTGAGCTTTTGTGCCAGGGAGGCCAGTTCATTAAGAAATGATTCCAGAGGTGACACCACACTCTTTTGCACCATTGCTGCATGGTCTTGAACTAAAGCAAACAGCCCAACAGGATCTGTTATTTAGGTTGAAGGTTGGACACATCAGGGAGGGCTATCGCCATTGTCTGTATATTGACCCATCCCCCACTCCTCCATCTCATGCGTCACTTATGTTTCTGCTGCATCATTGCAGGTAAAATGTAAGAATTACACATACTGCTGAACTGAGACTTAATTTTGCAGAAACCTTACTTTTACAACTGGTCAACCAGCACAATAGCACCACCTACTGGACTGACCAAGTCATTGCTGAGCGACCAAGTAGTCAGTAGGAGGCAGGGAGCAGGCAGGCAGTAACCAAGCAATGAACCTTGATGTGCGCATGGAGTATTTCCTACATCACCAAAAACAGAATTTGCACTCCATCATAGATCAATTAAGTCTTCCAGTGAAACCTACTTGTTGTTGTCAGACCATCTAAATGCTCCAGGATAACTCTCTTGGTAGATTCTATGCTTCCATCAATGCTACTAAGAGTAAGCTTCATCTGATAAAAACAGAAGCAACCCATTAAGTTCCTTCCAAAGAACATGTGTTGTGTCAAGCTGAAGCCCTCACAAGCCACAGGGCTTCCTGCATGTTGTTTCAGGCCGGAGAGGACTGCAGTTTGAAGAAAATTCTTAAATTCTTCCTGTTTTCCTGCCCTACAGCACTTACATTTTCCATAGTGTTTCCCAGTTGAAGTACACGGTCTGGCAACATGCTAAAAAAAAACAGGATCAAATAGAATTCAGCACTGGATTTCTTTTTCAGTGAACAAAATCACATGCATCCAAGGGTTCAAACAAATTAGACATCAATGTATAATGTATAAGTTTGTCATATAAGTGAGTTTATATTCAGTTACTGCTTTGACACTTGATATATTCCTTATTAGCAATTCTAAAGAAATACTACAAAAAATCCAATAAACCAGAACAATCTCAAATTTAAAGATACAAGCCCTCCTGAACCTTTCTGACACTATAAATCTATATCAAAGTTTAGCTTTACCTCTCATCCCTCTCTTTTGCTTTCCTCTCAACATCCTCAAACATCTCCAGTATCCCCTTGTTTGTACTATCTGTGAGAGCCGGCACTTTGCTTTTGTCCTGAGAATCTCCCCCAAACAGGTATGGCTTGATCTGATAGCTTGTAGAAACTCTACATTCATTAACCTAAAAGCATGTGTCAAACAGCACAAACAGATGATGTTTAGCAATAACTATTAGTCTAATAATGTTTATGGTTCTCAAACTTCCCTCCACCAGGTCTGTAGCCCAAAATATATTTCATGGGTGTCTGGCAACCCTACTGACAAGACCCCCTCGATGGACAGTGCAGACCTAAGGGGTGTGGGGGTGCCCACCCCTGCAGATTTTGATGATTAGGGGGGTGGGGGTTCAAATCCGTGATTTTACCAGCTGGCTGCCATAAAAATAATCAAACAAAAGCAACTGCAAAATAAGGTAAAAAAACAATGCACACTGGCCAGAAAAACCCAAGGAACAGGACACTGGAAGACCTCTGAGTTCTGCTGTGAGGTCCTGGATGGGAAACTCATCTCTACGGACAAGCCCTGAGACTGATCGGGCCAGAACTGTGATCCAAAGAGAAACTGGGAGTCTGTCAGGCTGGAATAATCGCTGGCAGCAGGGATTAGACTAGAAGACTTCTGGGGCACCCTGTGAAAAGAGTGATGGATAATAAGACCCAAATAACATCACTGGTGTATATCGTCATCAAACTATACAGCACTGTACTCACCGACAGACCTCAGGAACAGGTTAAACGTGACCTCAACATAGTCCCCGCTATTCAACATACTGTATTTTCAAAGCACCCGTCATAGTAAATACAGCAATAGTATCTAAAAATTGCCTCATATAATCTATTTATTCCAGGTAAGATATTAGGATATTTAAATGATATTTAAATTTGTATGTTTAGGTCTACTTACCCAAATGCGGGTGGGATGCTTAAAATCTCTTTAATGTTCCATGTGTTAGGATTCATATTTGAAAATGGGCTCTAATAAAATAAAGTAGCCGACTTGGTATTTTCTATATACAACAAACAGGTGGAGAATAAACAACGTTAATTATTAATACACCGGAGTATTACAGCAGCTAGCTGGCTAGCTAATTATCTCTCTGAGCAAATACAAAATTAGGGCGGGTACCTTTGTGGGAAAACGACGTTTTCAAAACACAATTAGATGGATTCATTCACATTTCTCGTTTTTAGCCTTAACGATGAGTCTTCCGATGGTTAACTTTCCAGCTTGGTTCTGAGGCCAGATAATGGCACGTGAGATCGGCGACTCGTCACGTGGGGGTCATCGTGGGCGGGAATTTAAGCCGTAACCCCTCAAATACTCGGACAAAAAAATTACACTTAATTACTGCCCTTTTTACACTTATCTTACAATTACAGCAATCAGCAATGTTCGCCTTTTCCGTTTTCACGTATTTTTTCGACAACCATTTGGAAATTAACATGTAGTATGTTATGAATGGTCTGGCTTTAAAATGAGATCATTTATTAAAAAAATGTAATTTTATGTTTATGTATTTATTTATTTATTTTCGTATCGGATATCACAGCCCTGAATGGACATTCGTTAACAATTGTAAATGTAATACTTACATTATTAAAATATGAATTCAGCTAAATTCCTATTTCATATGGTCATATTGCTTCAAAGATGTAAGAAAATGTGCCCGACTATTATGTAAAGTAAGTAATCTGTTACATGATATCTGCTTAAACTATGCTACATTTAACCCGTGTATGCACCAGATTGCTATCAGTAACAATTCGGAATAACAGAACACGAGTAGTACTGTTTACTGTTTAAGTACATGAAGGGGTTTCTGGTTTTCTTGTCCTGTCGGTTTCCAAACAATTTTCACGGGCATTTCCGCTCCAAATTCCGGAATGACTTCCTGCATGTCCTGCCGCCATGCAGTCTGCTGCAGAGACTTAAGGTGAGCTTAGCTCATCCCATAGCCTCACGGTTCACCACCCTTATCACCACAGTTATCATACAGGATGTTGACCATAATAAAGTTTATGAAAGGATGTAACTGAATTGGTGTTTACAAGAGCATTCAGTGTCTGCATATGTGAATTACCACCTAGACTACTTCTGCAATTCAACATAAAATGCTACCCACTCTAGAGTAAAAGGCTACATTTTGTGCATCATGAAATGCATAATGTTTATTTATTTTATTTCTATGTGTTCTCTAAATAATTTCCAAAACTGTGTATTGGTGAAGTTTCATACATGACACATGATACTCATTTCAGGAGGGCCCTGGAGACTACACAGTCTTAGGGCCAATCACAACCCAAGGTAAGCCTCCAGCGGTCCAGCTCCAAGGCAAGACCCCTGACTGTCTGACTGCTCTGAGTGGACACAAAACCGGACAGTGACAAAAGATCCCTAATTGGGACTTGGTGTTTGTTAAATAGAGACTGGGATTGGCTAATTTGATATTCCCTTATCATTCATTCCTTGCAGTGTTTACTCAAAAATCAAACAGTATGTCAGTTTCATAACCAAACTTTTGGTATTATTTATTCTGTGCCATTAACATCATGCCAGTAGGTCTGGCATTTTGTGTCTTGGGTACCCTTATTATTAAATTTATAACAATTGTAATTTCAATATTTACAGGCACAAATTTACAGATGATAAAATGTTAAATCTACTGAAAGGGATATTAAAGGGGAACACACCACAGCCCACACCCCCCAAAAAAAAGAAAAGATGTGATAAAATATGCCTAATTCTCTTGCCCCCGTTCTGTCCTGGAATGTCTGAAGAGATCCCAGACATGCAGTTCATATAAGACTGGTAGCTGGTATTCGCCTGGCTACCACATTTGGGTACGCATTAGTGGGTGGGGGGGGGGGGGTAAGAGAAGTTTTTGAATATGCATAAATTACAGCTATAAATTATCACTTGAATACAGTTCAGAACACAGGGCAATATGATATTAAATCCTTACTCTTCAAATACTGTATTTGCATGAGTTCAAAGGTATGTTATAAAACTGTAATCTTAGGTATACAAAATTTCTCTTCTGTCTTGAGAAGGATTATAGAATAATGTGACATTCCCCTGAAAGGTTCATAACCCTGCCAGGTTCAGTAGTATTCATCTTGGCTTTACACTTTTACTTTAAAGGAGATGCAGCACCTGTAAATTAGGAGCCTAAATCAGGATCACTTTGACACTTTTGTCATGTGACTTGTGGAAAAAGACTGAAGTCTTGAGGCTATTTAAGTACAGCAATATAATACTTCCTTGGGTCACAAGTTTTTCACATGACATTTTATTGGTTTTACTTTTAATCTGGCAGCTTTTTTTCTGATACACAGGCGTTCAGCACATAGGTCTAATATCTTACTATGTCGGAATTCATTATACTGTTTTTTAACTTACCTGGGCCTGCCCAGAATTTGTTTCATTTATTAAACATGAAAACTTTTTCATTAGACTAAAGACATTGAATATGGGAGCATTTACTGAAATGCATTAAAAACAGTACCAAGTTAATTTTATTTCAGCCTACAGCAATATTCAAGAAAGTAACTACCCTAAGTGATGAAAGTTCAGAATCTGTTATGTATGTAGGTCCTGAAAATTCTCCTGCAGAAGGAAGATAATGGCATTAATCTAAAGTCAGTCAACTATTCCCCCATAAACCACAGTTAAAGGCATTTTTAGTTTACTATGCTTGCAACCAATTCCATGGCTAATTACATACACACCCAATGTATGGTGATAGATCGATTCCATAACTGAGCGGCTATAAACATACTGTAGAGGTAGACTAATGACTACAAATAATTTACAGTGAAAGTTTCTTTTTACAGTAAACTTATAGGCACATGACCGTGGAAGCAATTGATATAAAAACTGGTGAAATAGCCAGTCCCAAACTGTCCATTTTTTCAGTGTCAGCACATGCATTAGCACCATAGATACATAGATAAAGTCCAATGTCTCATGTATACCAAAAGAAAGCCCTCGTCTACATCTGGCTAATAATTTCAGAGTCCTCCTCTATGTACCACTGTATGGGCCTTCCGTCTGAAGGTCTATGGATGATTCTTGTCTGAGGGACCTGCAGGAGAGAGGAGACAGATGAGCACTCTTGATCCTATAAAGGGACACTTGCATGACAGAAAAGGCTTCTCTGTCAGATCTGAATCATATACAGGCAACAGCTCTCACACGTCTCTCCTTGTGTCAAGTGCGGCAATGGGGCAGTGTAGCGATAATGCAGCCGGACACTGTGTTGGTTTTGGTGTATGACTGACCTGGGTGGCCCAGGTTAATAGAACCCTTGAGCATAAGTGAGTTCCTGAAGAATCCAGGTGCACCTCACAACATCTAGGTAGGAATCCCTTTGCTGGGCCTGATTGCAGGCAGAGAGGGCAAAGTGAAGCCTCCAGGGACAGAGCAGATATTTACATCCACCGCTTCTCCAGATAAGACCGTTTAGCAAGAAACTCATGGGACATGGTGTTTAAAGTTCACAGATGTGCAGCTGTTGATAAGGGGTGAACTGAGCAATACAGCCAGTATATTTCATGACACTGCATTACATGCTAATACTTGCTTAGCTAATGCTTTGTTCTAGGGCAACTTTACACAGTATGTGTTACACTTCTAGGTACTTATTCAGAGTGACACTGAGAACACTGCTCACAGATAGGGGCTGGTGGTGCAGTTCTAAGCCCCAGGTGGGGCTTGCTGATGAATGGAAAAAGCTGTTGGGTGACTCAGTGAATGACTTAATGCAATGTCTGGTTTTCCCAAGTTATCTTGTAAAGGTGGGATTGGGAAATGCCAGGTTCTGTCCAGGTGTGTCGTGCAGGAAGCTAAGGGGAGATTCCCACGATACCTTGGCCCTGGCTTCGGCCTTCCTCCTTATTTCGTTCTCCCTTCTATCACCATGTCATTGCTATAGTTTTGTACTGACAGGACCAGGCAAGGAGAAAGATCTGCAGTAAGCAGCTTTCCAGCCAATTTACCCAATTTACCCACTTTGACAATGGCTCTGGAAGTGCATCCTTCTCAGTAACACTCAGCCTGTCTCCAGCCAGGATAATGACAGAGTACAGCAGCTGGCCACCAAGAGAAGTCACTTCTGCAACAAGGAGTGAACTCTTTGTCACTACTGCACTGTCTTTCCTTGTGCTAATAAATTGACATTTCCAGGACAACGTGGCGATTATAGTAGTGTACATTACCCACATGGGCATCATCGTGTAATTACACCGGTATACATTTCTCCACAGTTTCCCGACAAATACCAGATGTGTCTCAACAGACCTCTTGATAAGCATCAAATAGACTTGATGTGGAAAAAAAAAACCAATGGCTTAAAACAGCTTTGGTGAATGCCAATAATGCCTTGCAGCAGTTATGTCATAAACACAGACAGCTTGGTGACAGATATAGATATACATGATGTAACCGAGTAGTATTTCAGGGGAAAAAGTTCACCGTCTCCACAAATGCATGTCATTTCACTGACTTCATCAGGTATTGTTAATCATATTACTCATGCACATAACACAAAATGTTATTTAATTCAGAAGATGAAGGTCAAATATATTATGCAGAACTTATTAGCAGATTTAAAAAGAAATATTTCTATTGTAACAGGAAGATTAAAAAATGTAGTTTCCATTTCTTGACTTGATCGGCACCATAATAGGTTCAGTGAAGACTGCAACGCCTAGTTTTTACATTCCAATTAATCACATTTAGTTTTTGGTTTGTTTTTTGCCAAATGGACAAATAACTAAGCTGACCACATCCATAGTGGAGAACATAACTGATTTACTACTTTTAACTGGGTGGAGATTTTTTTTAAGCCCTACATTTTAACTTTAGTGCTGTGACACTTATGTGGTATCATCATAAGTAGCTCCCAACCCATCCTGTGCAATTTTCTAATGAATATGGCAAAATACTGGCAATTTATCCAAAGGCAGAATTAACATTTTCACACTTACTCTGGCTGTAGCCTGTTCACTTTCTTTTGAACAGACACACTACACCTGATAGCCTGGATTTCCACATTCCAGGCGTTCCAAGTACGTGGTTCATGAAGCACCCATTTAGTGTACAATGTGCCTGTGCTTTACCATAATAAATCGAAAGCATTTCTAAGCATTCTTCTGCTCTAAATGGTCCTTTCTACTTTTCTTTTTTAAAAACCCTGGAAGCACGATGACTCATATAGAGGAAATTAAAATGGCTCTGAGGACTGTATTGCAAAATACAGAAACATTTATAGTTCTCCAGGAACAAGGTAATGAAACTCCATAAAATGTACCTGAACCACAATGAACTCCCCTTTCACTGGCAGAAGCTGAAACTGTAGATCATGATGTTGGTTAAGCCTGGCCCAATGGGGCGTTGTCAGGACACGACTGACAAGGAACTGCCTTCCCTGACATGCGCACATAAACACAAGCCTCCTACACCCTTGTGAGATGCCTGCAGGTTGCCTGCAGACTCATCACAACAATGCAATAGATATTCACTTAAGGAGCCTAACCCTGGAAACACGGTGCACAAGGCAGGGAGAGCATTGGGTGGGGGCTATGATCGGAAGGTATGCAGTTTAATTCCTGTGGTTGGCAGAGTAATTTCACCCTTGGACCCTTAAGCAAAGCCCTTAACCACCACCCTAAATAGCCCAGGGACTGTCTCACCCTGCTTTCTCAAAAAAACATATTTCTTTGAATAAAAGTGTCTGCTAAATAAATAATAATAGTTCCATTTCATTCCTATGGGGTATGATGCATCAGCTTCTCTCATTTCTAACACTTAAAAGCTTAATTCACCACTGTCATGGCAAAGTTCAGTAAGCACGTACAGCTGGATGACACCATGCAACATTTTTATATAACAATCATAATTATAATAAAGCCTATTGCCCTCCAATAAAAATTTAAAGGTAATGCCCTTTTTAGCAGTACCCAAAGCCAGAATGCAGCCTTCCCTGGCCTGTTACTTGTAACACTGTACATGCATGGTATATTACAATGCGACAGGCCAGGACATGCCGGTAAAAAGAAACCAGACAGTCTTGCTTCACACCTCAACAAGTAAAAACATCTTCCAGCAGAAACAATCCAATAGCACGTCCTCTTTTTTTTAACTTAAAGTAGCCCATGTCAAGATCTGACCGCAGGTAAAGCAATACCTAAAACGTCATGTACACTGATATACGAGCCCTATTGCTGCAATGCCCCATAAGAACACCACTACAGATCTGTTGTGTACGTGTTGTTGGTTGTTGGGCAGATTAAGCTTCATAGCCATGGGTGGATTTGGACATGAAACCCTGTGACGCATTCCAACAGTATGTCCTCAGGTGTGCCAGAGCTCCACCCAACCTCCATCCTGCATAAATATCACAAAAGCTGGGATGTGTCAGATCTCAACACGTCTGTTTATTTCTTGTGCAGTTCATAACAGATTTATTGGGATATATTTAACTACCTTTAATGACCTTGAAGTACGCTCAAGCGGAACAGTAACTCTTTTGGAAGCCGGTTTATGAAAGCCGTTTACCTGCTCAGGGAGCTGGTGCATCACTGGGGTCAGCGGAGAGTCCCGGCCCTGATACGTCCTGATACGGACGGCGCCCTGCCGGTCCAGCGAGTGAGGCCGAGGCATATGCATGTGGTTCCGTTGGTGCCAGGAGCGTAGCTCGTCTGACATGGCCTCCTGGGGATGGCTCATGTGGTAGTGGTAGGAGGAATAATCCCTGAGCGAGGGAGTCCGTGCCAGTCTGGCGTTCGCGGGGCGGGAATGCGGCGCCCACTGCTGAGGGGGGTCCTCATACTCATGCCAGAATTCATAGCGGCTGCGCCCACTTATGTGGGGCGGGGCTACGTGCACATACGCAACGTCCATCTCGGCTGGGTAGCCCGTCCTCTCCTCCACGAAGTCCCGGTAGAAGCTCGGGGTGGAGTGGGGGTGTTGGGTCTTGTAGAGGCTGGGCCCACTGAAAGCCAGTGACCTGGGGTAGCCCAGCGGTGGGCTGCTGGTGTGGGGGGCATAGCGATGCCCATTTGGCTGTGGGGTCTCTGCCTGGGCCTCGCGGCGGGGTGAGCTGGTGTGGGAGGATGCCGAACACTCCGAGCCGCTGTCCTCGGAGTTGCACTGGTACACTGGGCCCCCAGAGGTCCCCCTCAAGGCCAGGTACTCAGACGCTGCCCTGGCTAGGTCGCCCCTGTCAGTGAGCCGCCTGTGGGCTAGCGGGGAGCGTCTCCGATCCTGATCCAAGTCGTGGGGCAGCACGACACTGGGGGCTCTGTAGGGAGCACAGAACGTAAATGAAACAGTACTGGCTGATACTAATTTCTCATATAAATTTGTAGAATTTGTTTGTTTAGCAAAGACCTTCATCCAAAGCGACATATTTTCTTTTCAAGAAGCAAGTTAGAGGACTTGATCAGAAGCCCAATGCTGAAATCAGTCTACTGACCACGAGATTCGAATTGGCAACCTTCCAATCACAGGTACAGCATCCTAACCTGCTGAGCTACACAATGCCTGTATCGTGTTTTTGTGCCATTTTCCTCATTTTTTAGTCATTTCCCATAAGCCAATCGACCTCACTATATGTGGGGTAAGGAAGAGGTGAACTAGCACAAATGCCCTTCTGTCGGTGCCTTAGTAGCCACAGGATTTTGTTTTCACTCTCTATAAAGCAGTAAAAGACATGCTGAGGGGGGTGACCCTACCCAGCGCCGGGACCCACCACACCAAAACCACGCCCATGTGTTTGTATGAAACTATCACATCCTGTCACCCACATCCTATGTTAATCAAATGGTGAACATTTCCAGCCCCTGAGGTTTGGAGCTTTTGCCTATTTCAGTGGGGCCCCAGAAAAAATTATCCCTATTTATACCCCCAATAATAAAGTCGTGAAGTTCTGATCTTACAGGCAAGACTGACCTGAGGGAGTGGTGGCGACGCAGGTGCAAATCTGGCGTCGAGGGGGCGCTAGTGACCTGGATCTGAGGCACTGGCAAGTTCTTGACTGGGGTGAACTGGTGTGGGATGGGGGCATCTCCCAACCTGGGCTCCACTGGGTTCGAAACAGCGCTGACAGCTGAACTACTAGAGAGAGAGATATTATTGATGGAACAGTCATGTTACCTAGGGGTAATGCAAAATGTAAACAAGGAGCACATACAATGGGTCCGGTCAGGACAAAACTATAGAAACTGCATCTCTAGTTTTGCATGAAGTGTTCTTACCGAAAACAGAAAAGAAAAATGGCCCGGTGAAACAGATTACTCCCTCTGACCATGTGCAAGCTGCTGTTCATGAGGAATTAGCTCATAATAAAGAACTTAAAGGGACTAATCTCCCTGCTTTGATAATGCCGTATTTCATACTGAACACATACTACTGTTTTCAGCAGCTAATAGAAACATGGCAACCAACTATATATATATATAACTATTTATATTGTTATATTCAGTAGGTACTTAACACATCTGCTCAGAGACATGAATTGGGATTTTGTTTATTTACCATCCCATGACCCTGGCCATGATGGGCGTTTGAAGGATGGATGGATGGATTTATTTACCATGACTGGCTACTGCTAGACCAGTGAGACCTTTTGGGCTTCTCGTAGGGCTGGTCCAGGCTAGACTCCTTCCAGGGGGAGTTCTGAATAGGAGAACGCTCGTAGGCGGGGACCACATGGCAGCCCGGTTTCAGTCCCTCCAGGGTCTGCGGGGGCTGAGGGCGCGAGAGCTGTGAGGGTGGGTGGAGCTCCATGGTGTGGTGGGAAGAATCTGTGGCTCCCTCATCTGGAGAAAACAATGACATCAGCCACCTGGCACCGAGTTTTCACTGTCTGTCATCTGCTGCCGAGGGGGATATTGGGTAAATGTACAACACTGTACTACCCTCACCTTCATCCAGCACCCCAACATCTGACAACGAGCTGTCATCTGAAATGGTGGCCAGTTCTGCAAGCACAGAGCGAATCCAGAGTTAGCAGCCATGCACGTCCGTACGCCCAACATACGCAGTCAACGGTCACGCGATTCATTCATCATTCAGTCCCACGACCAGTCAATCAGTCAGGGATGGGTTCGTTGCTTCTGGGGCCCCACTCAAAAAGCCAACTTCCCCCCCGGATATTTTAATCTACATAAACAGCAATCGAATAGAATCAGAAGATGGCAGCCAGCTAACTGCTTAGCAAAACACGCTGCTTCAGCATCTCCTAAATAAGGAACATGTTTATTTAACCATGTAGTGTAGTGAGTTTGTGGCCAACAAGGGACCCCCACACAAATGTGTGCTTTGAGTGGGGGTAAACACCGCTGCTGCGGCTGGCTTAATGGGGGCAGGGGGGGGTCACCTTTCTGCCCAGGAGCGGAGCGCGGCCGGGGCGAATTGCGGCCCATCTTGAGGCGCAGCTGAAAGAGTCCCTCCTGCAGCTCCTTCATCTTCCTCTCCTGCAGCTTGCAGTGCTGCACGCGGCTCCTTCGCACCTGTCGGCTCAGGTGCTGCTCCCGGGAGAGCCGGCGGGCCGCCTCATAGATCTGTGTCTGCAGGGCCAGGTCGGCCTCCAGGGCGTGCAGCTCCGAGTCCTGCGAGGGGAGGGGGGGAGGGGTATGATGCTGGTCCCATGCCGGCAGGCCAGACCCAGGGCTGATTAATTATTACAAGACAACCACCAGCTGCACTCTGCTCAACTCCCCCTTTCTAAATCTGATTCCTCCTTGGCCCAACTTCTGATTTCTATTGCCTGGACTATTACTTAAAAAAAAACCCTCACCTCAACAATACAGATTTTCTTCCCATAAAAAAGTTGTAATATTCTCATGTTGCTATGCTGATGACTCTATCCAAAGAATCTTTGTACAGGATATGGTAACATATTTGTGGGGGCTTGTTGATTAGTTCTGGGATATCCTTCCCAGCATGCCTGTCTGTGTGGCTCCCCAGCATGCCTGGCTCTGAGATATCCTTCCCACCAGGCTTTGCAGTGTGCATAGAATATTATTGTAAAAAATACAATATTTTACTATATATTTATAATATTTTGCTATATATTTAATATATTTACTATATATTACAATATTTCACTATAGTACTCTATAATACTCAATGAAAATCCAAGTACCTCACTGAGACCAAACACCCCCAGGAAACAACAGCATAGCCCCTCCCAGGACTTGAACTTAGCTGGTTTTAACTCCAGACACTAGCTAGGGCAACATGGGAGGGCACTTCTCCATCTCCATCCGTCTCCTCAATACCATACCTCTCCATCTTTCCGCAAGCTCTCCTCATCCAACTTGAAAGCGGCTCCGATCCTTCTGCGAATGCGAGGAGGCTTCTCCCCTGGCAACAGCGGGTAGTCTGAGGACAGCTCTCCAGTCAACTCCTGCGGAGGGAACAAGACGAAACAAGATTAATTAGAGCTGTACATGCTTGGGACACTTGACATTTACACAACACATTTCATGACAAGAGAAGGCAGCGTATTTATGTAACTTTTTTTAACCAGAGTACATAATTACCAGTTTAAACAAATCAATATTTTTATTAATCTTCAGCAGGAACTACTTAGCAAAAGGAGTCTAAGCACACCGCAATTTAACCAATAATGGACAAGCTACCATAGTTCATAACAGCCAAGACTCATATACCAGTTAATCTTTACAAACAATGTGAGCTATTGTTTACATGTTTTGCTACTTGTTTAACAAAGATTAGGCCTTTGTGCCATCAGTTTGAATCCCATTCTTGGCAAAACAGCCACAGGTCTGTTGGGCCCTTGAACAAGGCCCTTAAACATCCCCCCCACAAAAAAAAAAAGAATGCTTCAGGGGTGCTGGATGAATGGCTGACCCTGTGCTCTGACCCCAAAATTATTTCACTCTGACCTCTATTTGTGTGCATGCCTTAAAAAAGGAGAGAAAATGGGATGAGAAAAAACCCATTTAAAATGTACCTGTACAAAAGGCAAAAAACGATTTCATATCCGAGGCTGGCAGTGGGCAGCAGCACGGGTCACAAATGGTGCCTTTCTGGTCCATTTACTGGAACATGCACGATGGAAGCCCTTCCCGGCAACTACGTCAGTTCATTTTACCAAAAGTATCTCTGGGACTCTCAGCAGCTCTACAGCCTGTGAGTAACATGTCAGGGCAGGACACTCTGTCACAGCAGTTTCTATTGAGCAATGTTACGATTGTGTCTCAACCTTGGTTCCTTTCCCACCTTCAACTCCATGACATAAGCCCTCTATTGCTGAGGTTTAACTGAGGTTTAACCCTTAATCATTAAGACACAGGATCTGAATCCGGTGGAAGCAACGTAATCGCAGCCCAGCTCTGACACGCCAGGATGAGTTCCGGCGAGCAGGAAGCAACCACTAAGAGATCCAGTTGGGCAACCTGATATATCATTCAATGTTCAACCATTGTTGCTATGACACCCAAGAATTTTCATTAAGATCAGTACAGGTTGAACCCCTGACCGGCCATGAGGTGGCTATAGGAAGATCTTACCGCCTCTCGGATGCACAGCTTCTTCAACTCAAGCAAACACAGCTCCAAGCGGTCCTGCAGGGACTGCTGCTTCAGCTTCACTGCCCGTGTGTGTGTGGTCACGTCCTTCATGGGGGGTGTCGGGCTATCAGGGACTTAAAAGAGCAAGACAAGAAATGGCTCTAGATAGGTAAAGGTGTGTCATATACAACATGCTCTTCTGGGGCAGGCTAGGATGGGTTTTCAACATCATCATTTTAGGCATATGGAGCCATCTGTGGAGTCTTGTGTCATCCTCAATGCCAAGGATTACCTCCAGGGTGCTAAATGTGACCCACTAATGATGTTAAAGCAGGGTCATCAGAGACTGGGAAAGGGTCATGCATAAAAGCATTTTGAACCAGAAATGTTGCCCATTTTATTTTTTTTACCATTGGCAGGGCCAGTCATTCATCTCTTTTGGTGGACATGAATGTCTATGTGACAAGAAAGTTCAAATGTTTGTGAACTCCTGCCAGTGCAGTCATCATGAAACTCAAGCCCCCTGGCCAGGTGCGATATGCTAAACGTCACCGAGAGGCAGCCGGGAGTGAAGGTGTCCCGTAACCAGAAAAAACACTTGGGTTCAACTCCGGAACTAGTTATACCTGCAGGCAAATTGCTGGTTTACTAAATATTTCTGAAGTAACCTGTAGCATCCTTTCAGCCATTAGAGGTGTGTCTGGGGACAAAGGGGCTGGTTGTTAGACAGGTAAATGAAAAACCCCTGGTTGTCTGGGTCAACCATGACAATGACAAACTGTCAGGAGAGAATGACATTACACTTAGGCCTACCAACACTGGCAAGAAAGGATCAGGTGACATTTGTAATAGTTGTTTTGGTGTTAACAACAACAAAACATGTGCGGTATTAGCCTAACTCCAAATAGCATAGAGATCGGGGTAAGAGTAAAATCCTTAACCAGTTGTACTTGTGTGTGCACATGAATTTCACTGGTGATTATTTAGACAGGAATCTAGGCCTTACTGGAATGCAGAATAATCCCGCTGTCTGTATCGCTGAATTCTTCTCTGCTGCCCATGTCAGCGATTAAGGAGTTATTCCACAAGTCCGCAACAGTTGTGCTCATGCGGGAGGATGAGGGGGCGATCATCCGTCAGGATAACCTTTGAACAGAAGCAGTTGTCATCACTCATCTGATGCATTCCCCTTACTTTGCGGTCACCCTCGTGAAGCTTAGGCATTAAAGTTTACATCCAGAATGGGCGAAACGGGGGCATTGGCTGAGGTGTACTGATGCAGAACAAGCAAGCTCTGTCGCTCACTAAAAAAAAGGAGCAAAACACGTCAACAATAGCTCACATAGCCCACTCTGCCTCACCAAGTCACCCAACCCCTCCCTGCTCTGTGACAACCAGTCTATTCACTCACATTAGCCCGACTCTCCATTGCAGCCTGTTTACTCATTTATCACATACTTTTATCCAATGCAACATATAACTGAGAAAGTAGGGTCAGACAGTCACTGGAACAATTGGGGTTAAGGGCCTTGGTCAAGGGTTCAATGGTTACATCGCTCTGCCAACCCAGGAATTAGAATCAGTGACCTTTCAATCAAAGCCACAGTGTCCTAACTAGGGCTGGGCAAAAAAATCGATTTTTCGATATATCGTTTTTTAAAATGTAGTCGGTTCAAAATCGATTCTCAATGGACACGTATCGATTTTTTTTATATTTATTTACACAAGCATTAACGTAAAATAACCTGATCCTGTTTCATCAAGGTATGCGACTGTTCTGACTTGTCC
>JAODLC010000133.1:8220920-8236246 GCA_026781145.1 Hippopotamyrus pictus
ATCAAGAATTGAAATCGAAATCGAATCGAAAATCGAAATCGAATCGAATTAAGAACTTGAAAATCGAAATCGAATCGAATCGGAACATCTGAGTTGATACTCAGTCCTAGTCCTAACCCGCTGGGTGACACACCATGCCCAGCCTACTATATTCAGGGATACTATATACAGGAGTGTATCAGAAAGGTTTGGTCCATGGCTCATAGTTGGACTAAAATGATTAATGAAACTGCTAACAACAATACTCCAGCAAAAGTAAGTATTGTGATATTCAGTATCAGCTGCATCAGTGGAAATAACTGGAAGTAGGATAAGTACAATAAGGACATGTAACATTACATTCAACCTCAGTGACAAATGCACTCTTCCTGATGGATATATTCATATATTGCCAAGTAAGAACCACTGCGGAGAGCCGGAGAAAAACAAAGCAAACTCAAAACAACAATTGTGAATTAAAGTCCTATACAGAGAAATTGTTAAACCCAGTTGAGTTCCTGGTGAACTAAACTCCCAGCAACTGTAAGGCGAATCAAATTACTGCCATATCACTGACATGAAGCAAGAATATTTTTTGTTTCCATTTTGAAGGAGCCATTCGTTTGCTCAGGTTAGAATACTTTTCATCCTTTGCTAATGCAGTCTGTACAGGTCCAACAGCTGATTCACAAACATTATGGAAATGGGAGAAACAAATACTCCTAGTATAATTTGTTTACTGCTTGGAATCTATTGCAACAAACACAATGTAACGCAATATCTGATACAACTGAAATAAATATAATACAATTTTTATGTACCAAACCTACATTTCCACACAAGCAGGTTGGTGACCAATTAGTCACATATTAACAAATCCAGACACAAACTGCAAACAAGTCTATCATGGGGAGTGTGAGCTTCCTGAATCAATCACATTTAACCACCTGTATAATTAAAGTGGGTTCAGCTGAAACCTTATTCTTCATCCAGAAGGATATGACCCAGCAGTTATTCATAACACCAATTTTACACCATCATCCAGACAAACACAATCATCATCACCGTCATCGTCTTCATAATCACATGCACACAGCGGTGAGGCATTCTTACACAAAGCAATCCCTACAGGCTACCCCCGCGGTCTGCAACGTTTCCTATTTATCAGAGTACACTCACTATGCTTTCAGCCCCACCTGGGAAGGTCCATAAAAGTAATCTTTGCCCGTGAACCGGTCCACTAGTACGGCAGAAAGCGAAATTGTGATGCAATACTTAGTTTTGGGTGTGTTTGCCAGGCCAACTTTAATTACACCAAAACTTAAACATAGCCCATATATGATTATAGCCGTAATAGTTACTCAGGTTTCTGTTTACCGAGTCTCTTCTGATTACGGCAAACACTCGTAAGTGCTTACGATACAATGAATTTCACTGTGCTGACTTTAAACACTTGACTGAATCTGCAATACTAATCAAATAAGATTTTTAAAAAGTCGATTAGGAGACTGTTATCTCCATAAATAATAATAATGGGTGGCTGATTAACCAGATCTAGGTAAAGCAACCCTGCAAAAACCTTCAATCATAGCCCGAACACAGTAGGGTGCCCGGGACTCGGATACCCCCCACAAAATACCACCATTCTCGTTGGGGACTGAAGCAACTGAATGCCAAAATGCTTCGCTTGATTCATATAATTGTCCTCTGCAGTTTCAGCGTCTTGGGCTTTTTAGTGCGTTAATATTTTATTAAAATGTTAAGAACGATTAATAGACTTAAAAGTACCGCGGAAACATAATTTAAAAATCTTTCCCATTATTCATGGTTTGAATCGCGGAAAAGTAATTAAAAAGAAATATTTAGCTTACTATTATTCGTCGCTTCAAATACCAATAAATCAAAGGGAAATATTTTAAATAAACTCACTTACATGTAACTGTGTTGCTTCGGTATTATTACACGGCACCCCAAAAACCTGCTCCTTCCCCCGACCGAAGCGTACTGTGGACTGGCGCCCAGTGCAGGGAGGAGCGACTACGTTTACCCAGGGAGGGGGACAGGCGAGGTTGCGGTGACTCTTTCAAGGTGGCGGGACGATACAATAGACTTCCCATTTTAATTTAGAATTTAATTCCAGATTAAAAAAAACAAAGATGATTGATGTGAATTTAAATAACGAAAACGAAACTGTGACGAAGCTAAAAAAAAAAACAATAGCAAAATCGTAAAAATATGTTTTTAAAAATAATTATTTTAAAGTTTATTATTGATCTTCATCCATTATTTTAGACCTAAACGTAAAATTTGTATAGCATATGTCATGGGAAAAGTAGGTTTTTAAATGTTTTATTTGTGGTAAGATGTGTTATAATCAACATTATTTATGTTATATATCTACACACAATTTAAGATGCAGGGCACGTACAGTTCAGTTGCCTCACCTGCATACGCCTTTAGAAAGCTGCAAAGTTGCTTAGCAATGTTCAATTGGTGACGTGAGACCAGCGTTATATTTAAACAAACTAATTTATTCCAAGCATTGTTGTCCTCTATTTTGAAGTTTTGAGGGCGCGGCAGCCAACAGTACGTCACTTCAGGAGCCTGTCGGTCTTTGCGGCGCTTGATCTACGACGTATATATACGTCGTGTAACGTAACAAAATTGTCTGGTTTTCCTCTATAGTTTTACATTGGTAGGGTACACTGTATTCCTGTTCACTGAGGATATCTACTGAGCAAATCTAGCCTTTCGTTTATGAGCATCAACTATCGGTAGACTATGATTAAGAATTGTACACTATACAGCTGGGATGCTTCAAAGGAATCAAATGTTGATCTCTATTCGCCAAGCATCAATGGTGATTCTTCATTGTTAGTGACAGCCACGACAATCAGGTAATCTCATCAAGTATTTTAAGTGTACCTTTCTTTTATATGGTGACCCGAACATATTTAAGTCAGATATTAATCTAATGCTTGTCTCTGTTGTTGTGGAAAGATTTTTTACTTGCTGACATAAGTGGGCCGGTTTGGATTGATCGGTGAGCCATATTTAATAAATTTCTTTTTTTTTCCCCAGATGTGATCAGAGCAAGCAAAATTCAGTGGCCATTTATTTTTGGTAATCAACCAACCCTTCCCCTAAAGGCCCAGCTGAATACTCTCCGAAGTGCAGCAAATGGGTTGTGAGCCCCTGCTCCAGGGCATGGAACTGGTAAAGCAGGGAGCCCCAGAATGGGTCAGATGATGGTGGGGTGTCTCCATAAACCACAGAGGGTCCTCTGAGGCAGCAGGGTGACCCGCGTGGGGGTCTCCAGTTCACAGTGCCTTCTGGGTCACTCCGGCTAACCCTCTAGTAAACGTAGGTGTTAAACGCCACAACACAACAGAAAACCAGCCGTTTGCCTTTGTCCCTTCTAATAACTAAACTGGACATGTCACTACCTGTATGGTTTACAATAAACAAAAAATAACAATGATATTATCTTCAGTCATAGAAATATTGGTTCTATGCTAGCAGTACCTCTGACATACAACAATAACACAATTAGTCCACCAGAAGAGGGCGCCAAACACATAGGCCAAATACAAAATGAGGCTGTATAAACCAAGGGATTTATGATGAGATAAAATGTGCAAAAGCTTCAAGCCCCACATTTCCTGCTTCATCCTAATTTTCTATAGCAGGCTACAGTTTTGCCTCAGCCCTGTTCCTGGGTGACAGGGGTGAGGATGTAAGCATGAGCATGAGAAACCACAACAAAATGTTGTTTCAGGCACCATCCGAGCGGCTCCCCCATTCAGCCAGGCAGCTCATGTGCAGTGGCCCAACACAAAAGAGCGGAGATCCTTTCTGCACCGAGTCAACACTAACTCGAAGGCAGCAAAAACACAGTGGGGACAGACACCCCCTGGCCCAGTCTGCCCAATGGACCTTCTGATCAGGACAGTCTCTAATCACAGTCCTGATCTTGCTTGTGAAGGCCATGTGGACGGATGAGGCCTTTGCATAGACATTAAATCTGAAGGTTGGGGGGGGGGGGGGGGGGGCAAAAGAAAACAAAAAAAATCTTCAGCCCAGGATCTGATCAATATGACATTAATTTAGCGATGTGTGACTGAGCGGGTTCAGAGGACCCAAGGCCCCTAACCCCCACCTGCTCCGGGGACTGCATGACACTGCTCCCTCAATTGTACATTTCTTTTGATAAAAGCTTAAAACTAAGCTAGTGATTTTATCAGCATCCAGCTCAAGTTAGTCTAGTACAGCTTAGCCTATAAATAATTCAGGCAGCAGTAATTTCAAGGTCCATGGAAAATATTTTTGAAAAGAAAATGTGTTAGGAATCTGTGCTCCCTGCAATAATCTGATTGCCACAAGTTGCAAATGCAGAATGAAAACTGGATAATTTGTCATGTTTTTCCCTAACTAGCAACAGATGCAAAGCATGTTGGGTATCACAGTCCTCCCCCGCCTCACTTCTGTATGACTCTTACTGCCCAAAGGATTCCCGCTTAAATTGTAACTCTTAGCTAGCTTTTAGCTTTCCCCGCTGCTATGTTCCCTTCCACCATTCTCTTAAACTCTCTTCATCTCTTAAGCGACATGTTGTCTCCTCATTCCTGTCATCACCTGACCCACAGAGCCCCACTCATCCATCCCCAGTTGTAATTTAGCTAAATGTCTTTTCCCAAAATACTCAGCTGTGTTCTTTAACATGACATGTATTTATCAGATGCTTTTAAAGCAACATTCATTTTTGAGAAAACAGGGTCAGAGGGTCCCTGGAGCTGCTGGGGTTAACCACCTTACTCTAGGGCTTAACAGTAAATTCATTCAGCCAAACATGAGACTTGAACCCACGCCCTTCCCTCATAGGCATAGTGTCCTAACCTGCTGAGCCACTGCTATTTCCCGTACTAGCTGTCATTATTTAATTCACCTTGATTAAGATGTTGGATAATGTAATATTAGATACAAATGTATGTGTCATTTAGGCAAAGTCATGAGTTTCACTTACTCAACAGCTTATTCAGGGCTGAAATGAAGCATAATGACCTCAGTAGGTCATGGGCAAATCCCAGGAGAACAATGTTTTACATTTTTGTCTCCGCCTAACTCGTAATTGCCCCAAATTATTCCTAATTTAGAACTGGGTATTTAGAAGACACTTCCTCTACCCTCTTCCATGAATATGGACATGTAAGCCTTGACCTCGAAACAAAGATATGAAAGAAACCCCTCAATGAACCAAAATGAAAAGAAGTTCTCTGGCTATGAGTCGATCAGCCTCTCTACCGTCCCCAATCTATACCCCACCCCCACACTTGGAATTGCATATCCCCTTCCAGAATCCCTCCTATCAGATCCACCAAAGAGGGCCAAACATCTTAGTAAGAAGTACATGACACAAGGCCTTTCACTGGGTCAGCATTTAACATTCCGAGAAAAGGCTGATAGGCGGGTTCAAAGCGAACTGCTTTAAGGAGTAGGTCTGATTTCAGAGTCTGGTAAGCAGCCAAAATTCGTTTGGTCACACAGATCCACATGCGCACACATCAAACGGCAGCAGTGAGATAATTTGTTAAAAAAAAATAATAATAATAAAAAATCTGTGAAAAAAACCTATAGAAAATTCCTGTTAACTATCATTGCTTCACTACATCATCTACATTCAGTAAATTCTTCAAAACAGGCTAAAGCATAGAAAGAAAAATGAGGGCATGCAAAATTACAATAAAAACCAAAAGCACAAAGTAATTGTAATTGATATGAAAGATGTTTAGTGTAAGAGTAAATTATGTTACTAAATATATCCTCATCATTTCATTCTCATTAGTGTAACACATAGATAATGTCCTTAATATCTCCCATTTTTGATCTGTGAAAATAACAGTAGATCACAGCCAGAAGACAGTCTGGTGTTGGCTGTTCCTGTTTAGTCTAGATGGCTGCATAAAAATAAGTCATATGATGGCCAATTACATCAATGGGGGAGCCAAGAAAAATGATGTCATCTTGGTAAAAGACATTTACCTAAATTACTACTGCAGATGGGTTATAGGATGGAAGGAGAATGAAGAGGCTAAGTATCACTTAGAGTTGAAGAGAATAGATAGTGGAATGAAACAGCAATGGTGGGAAGCAGCTAAAAGCTAGCTAAGAGCTGCAATTCAAGCAGGAATCCTTTTAGCAATATAAGAGTCATACAGAAGTGAGGCGGGGGAGGACTGTGATACCCAGCATGCTTTGCATCTGCCATCAGGTAGGATAAGAAAAAAGCGAATTATCCAATTATAATTCTGCAGTTGCAAATTTTGGCAGGGAGCACAAATTACTAACAGATTTTCTTAGAAAAATATATTTTTCCCATGGACCTTGAAATTACTGCTAACTGAATTATTTATAGGAAAAACTAGACCAGGGTTCCCCAATTCCAGTCCTGGAGGGCCAGAATCCAACACAATTTGCAGGTTTCACTGTTCAAATACACCTAAAAAAAAACCGTGGTAATTAGCTGAATAAAATCTGAGCAGGGAAACTGTGTTGGAGTCTGGTCCTCCAGCACCAGAACTGTGGAATCCTGAGCTGGCATTTGTCATTTTTCCCTATCTGATCTATTTATTTAAACACAAACTACTAACAATTTTCAACATCAGACACTTTTTATTCTTGAATGCACTTCACACAGCTTTATCCCACTTGGAACAACCAAAGACACATGCAACAACCTAGTTCTGCCTTTAACACCGTTATCCTTTACAAACTGGTCAACAAACTGAGCAGCTTAGAGCTGGACACTTCTCTCTGCTCCTGGGTGGTGGATTTTCCCACAAACAGACCACAGAGTCTCAGGATTGGAATGCACACGTCATCCACTCTAATCCTGAACACAGGTTCCCCACAGGGCTGTGCTGAGCCCAATGCCCTTTACCCTTCCCACTCATGACTATACCCCCACGCACCCATCAAAAGCCATTGTGAAGTTTTCTGATGACACAACCGTAGTCAGACTGATCTCTGATGATGATGAGGTGGCCTACAGGATGGAAGTCACACACCTGCGTGAGTGGGACTCTGACTTGACTATAAACGCCAGCCAGACACAGGAAATCATTGTAGACTTCAGGAGAACAAAGATAAATGAACTCCCCCTCCACAATCATGGTGATGAAGTGGAACGTGTGAAGAGCATCAAGTTCCTGGGAGTCTACATAAGAAAGGATCTCACCTGGTTTCCTAACACCACTCACCTGGTGGGAAAAGCCCAACAATCGCTGTCGTTTCTCAGGCCCACTGATCAACTACCGCAATGCCGCTAAACTTATCCTCTCCTATGGCTCGCGTCTCTTGTCTGCCAGCTGCAGAGCGTCTGACTAAAGAGGAAGGTTTGCACCATCATCAGAGACACAACTCACCCAAGACATCATCTCTTTGACCCGCCGCTGTCCGGAAAGCAGTTCAGGGCAATCAGATCCAGGACTAACAGATAGAGAAACAGCTTTTTCCCCAAAGTTAATGGCCTTCACTACCCCCTCCCAAACCAAGCACCTTCCTGTTCCCCAAGGACCGTCACCCCCCAGAACTGTCATTTTATCACACCTCTACCTCGCTATTTCCCATATCCAGGCCTGGTACACATTGTATACACAGAACTTTAAAGTCTGTATATTTATATTTATTTGTTTTGCCTTGTGTATAATGTATAATGCTCAGGTACAGCATCCTAACCTGCTGATCCACACACTGCCTTGCAAAAACCAATACATTTATATTTCAGATATTCAGGACTGTCACTTGTGGCTATGGAGTATTTAACTCTTTCAAAACTTCAAAAAAATCTGAATGTTAGCAGAGCATGAATCCAAGTAATTTCTATTGAGGATAAATCACTCTAATGTGAAATTTGTGAAACGACAATGCACACAAAAGAAAGAATGTTGAGCAATGAAATAGAACCATCATTGGTAAAGACGTAAATGAAAATGGCAAATTAAACAGTTTTGCTCCCCGGAATGTGACTGGAGCCATAACTAAAAACAATTTGTACATCTTTGCGTCTCTGTGGTGTTGATACACACAAGGAAAAATGGAGGTGAAAGCCCTTCAGTTTGGTACACATCTCAACAAGCGAAAATTAGCATAGCAATTACAGGCCAAACATTCAATGAATAGAATACTGGTTCCCATGAGTCCCTGGGGAGGGGGGTACTTTGTGCCCGTAAAAAATTCACACATAAAAATAGTTACGCATGTGAAAATCGATATTTGGGTGGGTAAATCACAGGAGATTCCCATACATATTTGGGTGGGTAAATCACAGGAGATTCCTGCCACCTGTACATAAGCCCCAAACAATGGCCATCCACAACACCTAAGTGATGTATTTTAATGCATACCAACCATTGTCATGCTCCTAAGAGGGGTTGGATTACCCACTAAGAGGCAAATAACTCTAAGGTCAATGGATGCCCTACATTCCTCCCAGTGTCTCCTGCGGAACTGCTGAATTCCAAGAAACCGCCAAGAACTGTTAATGGCTACAATTTACAAATGTCATGCATAACAATCGTATCAGAGGCTGTAGAGTAAACTTCACCTGTTTATTGCCCGTGGACCAACCTGAATCAGATTTTTTGTAAAAATTCCTAAAAAACTATATTTAATATCATAAAATAAATACTTACTTAGTTCCATAAAGATTTTCTGAATCTGAAAAAAACTTTTTGAATAAACATAATGGTGGCACTGCACCCATTCGCACATTATACGTGCCCTCCACGCCCTGTAATACTCTGCAACACGTAGATCATATGCATTCTCATATCTACATCCTATGTACCTTTTCCCGTTCTGCCCATGTGTTACTTTTGTTCCGTCTAATAATTTCGCTATTGGTCGTGCAACTGAATGCTTGATGTTGCCGGTGTTAGCAACATCAATTACTTGCGAGGATTAAAAAGTGTATCTAAAAGTTCATCGATCCATCCATCCATCCATCCATCTACGCAAAACGAAATTTGAAGACGAGGAACAAGCAACCAGTAACTAAACTATGGCATCATTACAAAGTTACTTGGCTTTTATTTTTCTATGCTGTGTTGCTTTATATGCTTCATAACAATGTAATTATTTCGTATGCAATTCTTAGTGTGTGATTTGAACTGTCTACAAAATACTATGCAGTTGCAATTATCGGAATTACTAAATACTTTATTTAATTCGTGAAACTCATAAACTCTAATCCTAATGTAATGGCATCAATCAATTAATCATCAATCAACTGCAAAAAGGCGCTTATCTGCAGTTCTGCCGCCACGAACTCAGCTATACCACTTAATTATTATAATTAATTAACATTATAAGTTTACATTAAAAACGGCATCCGGAAAAGCAGGCTGCGAAGTTTTTTGCTTGGCAACCTTAAGTTTGAAAAAAGAATATACATAGAAATATCATCATCGAAACCACCAGGAAAAACAAAGGCGCAATGCCACCTTTCTTATTATTAAGAATTAATATTATAATATTAATCCAACGTCTGTTAATTTATTTAATCATAACATCCGCTCATTGAAATATGCAATAATACAAGTTCTCCAAATGGCACGTCTGTATTTTTCTTTTTCATGAGCTCCATACTTTGAACGTCTTTACGACTAAGGAATAACCGATAACTTACCCACTTCTGTTTTGATTTAACAATCTGGACAAAATCAAGAGTAATACGGGTATTTTTTGTTAATCAACATCTCTGGAGTAATACAATATTCATCCACGTTTTCTGGTTGAGAGGATCCAGACTGGGACGTTTGCTCATGGGTCATACCATTCTCGAAGTGAAAGGAGAGTATAATTACTAAATTCAACAATAATTATTTGTAATATTTTTATTATTACAATGAAGAGCGATAATTTGGAAAGTAAATGGGAATTCAATCGTATTGGTTCATGTCAGAAGCGGACTGAGATCCGAGATAATATACGTATATGCATTGTTGTCAGTCGGTTTCCCCTGCGTTGCAGTTGTGAGAAATTTCGTCCCGGTTCGAGCTGAATGCGACGTGAACTCAGAAAATCTAGTATTGCTGACTCAAGTTTAGCAGTAAGGTCCTTTAAGATCAAATATAGAAACACGCATCAAAATCCAAAAGCTTTTTTTCTGCATGTTTAGCGATGAATGGTTTTAAAACCCTACAGGCCTTTGCGGTTTAATTTGCTTTCCCAGCATGATAACACAAATAGTCGTTGGCACATCTATAAATCTACTGTGATTTAAAGATGTCTGTTGGTGATTTATGGTACCTATAAACAACGTCAAGATATATAAAACTTAGCTGGGTGCGCATTTATTACTATTTTAAACGTTTTATCTGAAAATGGTACTTGAGGTATTTGAAAATAACAAGTATTCAGTCTTGGAAGTAACTTTTTTTTGCTAATAACAAAGTACTCAATTTTCATTCTTAATTAAGTAAAAGTTCAGATACCACACCAAAATGCTTCTTAGGTGAAAGTCATTCAGTGAAATATTACTCAAGTAAAACTAAAAAGTGCCTGGTTATAAAAGTACATACCTGTGAAAAGTGGAAAGCACTACACATATGTTGATCTTACTAAAACCAACATACCTTACCTTTTAAATTATCTCAAGACAGGTTTGAATAGAGCGTTTTGAGGGACAGTGCAACACAGTAAAATGCAAGAAAATAGTGGATTTCTTTTCTTTCATTTACCAAATATAGGATGTTTGTAAAGTTAGGCCTAGTTTAGAAGTAATCTGATCGGATTTTGCCTATCGGGTTGGATCAAATCTCAAAAACTCATTGCTCAAAAGAAATAAAGCATTCTGAAATCAGATCAGATCATGTAATTCAGTCTTGGTTTTGATCCGGATCAAAGTTTGAGTTTGTGTTGTTCAAAAAATTTGAGTAGTATTGGGATGCCTTTGATCCAAAAGATCAGGATTACCCTGATTCCAGCAGAAGGTTGGATTCATGGTGGATTTTGGGAACAAAATGTAGGCCTAATAAAACTTTAAAAATGGTTAAAGAAAAAAAGAAGAAAAATGCTTCTTAGGTGATTTATTCAGTGAAAGCATTGTATCATGTATTGAATACATTTATTTATATTTGGCACTTGAGCCATTATGGTGATGGAGTAGACCTGAGGCTGCTTCTTAAGCCTTTCAGTACATTAAAGATAAAAAGGGGATTTTGTCCCCATAAAATAGTCCCCCAAACGGCCACCAGTATCAAACAAACAACTAATATATTTCATTGTAACTTTCATTTATCTCTGTATATTAATTACAAAGATACAATCAGAGATTAACCAATCAAAGTAGTTTCTAACAGTTACATGCCTTATTATTGCTAAAAATTTGACATTTTTTGACTTTTTTATGATTTAAATCAAGTGTTCAAAATATTTCTGAGCAATGCACATTTGTTTTTATTTATTTATTTATTGTGAGTAACCAGAGGGGTCTAATGGTTTAAAAGAAATTGAGAATAAAATGGGATGTTTGTGTTGTTGTGCTATTGTCTGTCTCTTCAAATGATAACACTTAAAGTGACCTCACAACTGCCATTCTACCTGTTGTTCTTTATTTAGCTAGTAGCCTGCATTGTGATATGTCGTCCCATTTAGAACACTGGTAATCCGGATTTGGTAATCCTGAAAAGTTTGTATCTGGATCAGGGTGATCCAATCCAATGTTTCTTTGAAAAAAATGGCATAATAATAAGATGGATTACCTGATCAAGGATAGCAAAACATGGGATTTCCAAAACAACTGGGCCATGGTCATAGTTGGAGGTCACTGCAGTGCCAGTCACCATGTTGGGCTAGCACTAGGTTTGTGCAACATAATGATATTATTGGTAACGCCAATTCCAGTAACCTTGGGTCAGTATCTGACAATAACTAACCAGCGATTATCGGGGAAGTAAGCTTAGCATAGCACAAAGCTAAAGTATAAGAGATATATAATTTGGCTTTAAGCTCAGCCTTCAAGCCTATAATTCTGATGCAGTTAAAAAAAGAAAAACACACACACTAATATTTTCTTAACTACTCATATGGTACATGAAGGTAGACCTATTAGCGTATGTAAACATGATGATGGTGTGCGGCTTACAGTCGCCACCCCTGACAACTTTTTCAGAAGCATAATGCTTCTGAGGTGCTACACATGTTATCCTTTGATCATTTTTCATTTTTTTTTACTCTGTAACAAAGTACTATTCCCCAAATTAATTATAATTATGTAAAAGTACTATATGGTTATTTAAAATACTTTAAAAAGTTTTATTTCAAAACAAGTAATAAGGGAAAATTTACTCCTTACTTTCCACCCCTGCAACTAACTAACTGTCGGCAACTAATAGTCGGCCTCTGACCATGTCTTACAAGAAAAAACAACTCCATTTTATTTCTTTTTTTCTAATATTGGTATTGTAACTGTGCAAGATTGTAACAATACTGGACACATTTTTATATATGACTGGTACTGTTTTCAGAGAGCATTTGCCAACATGATCCACTTCACAGAAACATTGAGTTTGTTTAGTAGCCTACGTCATTTCCTGGAAATTTTTGGAAAGGTTAAAGATGTCATAACTCACTCTTGCATTTTATCTTAAATGATGAATTCCATTAAAAAGCAAAATTAATTAAATGATGAACAGAGATGTAATACTTGCAATCTGGTGCTGCTGAATAAGCAAACAGAACTTCTTATAATCTATATCAACAGAGTCTGTCAAACAGGCCTCTGTGTTGGTGGTGTTGCCATATTATGCCGACATAACGCTGTGTTGCTTTTGCTCAATATTTCCTCTGTGGAATCCAAAATATTTCCATATAGTGGAAGGTGAATATATTTTGTTGACTAGTTCTTGTTTGATTTCCTACTCCTCCAAACTCATCATTGTAAAATTTCTCACAAGCGCATCTCACTGACAGTAAGGATGAAAATGATTATGATCATATATCCATAATTCCATTAAAAGGCAAAATAAAATTACGTAATTAACAAATATGTAATACCCCCAATCCTGATCAGGACAAGTAGTTGCAAGATCGATTGAAGATGGATGGATATATAATGTGAAATTGGAAAATAAACATTAAATGGTAGTTTTAAAATATATTTAACTGCAGTTCGTTATACTGCTTATTTCATACATGTTTAATTTAAAACAAAAGAGAAAAACATGTCTATAAACAGCTATAGCATATGAACAAGCTTCTACCCTATTTCTCGGGTTTTTCCTATTTTAGGCGCTAGGTGTCAGTAGAGTGAAAAAAAGTTGGTTTAGTTTATAGATGTGGATTTTCTTTCCCCATACGTGTTTGTTTGACACCATTCAAACCACAGATTTCCGTGGGGCCCTCGAGTTTGACAATAATGTTACGGAAAAACTTGCGGAACTAAGTTGCAGATCAACGGATACAGTTGAGCTATACAGTAAAATCTAACAAGTCTATCATTATAGCTTTCCTGAGCCTTGAAAATAATCATTAAAATATGGCGTCTGTTGACATGGTGAAGCTTGGATTTGGCCCCTAAAGAAAATAGTTGTACAGACCACGGGGGTATTCTCACATAAATCATCCGAGATCAGATGCCTCATCTAGTCTAGTCTAGTATAGAAAACTTGATCAGCAAGTCTCTCAACAGGGTCCAATTTTTCACGCAATCCGAACAGGACCTTTTATTAGAGGGGTATGATGAATTCAAAGATTTAATATGTATTTAAGGAAACGCATCAAAACCGGTCCAAACCAGAAAAGACGGCTGGCAAAAAGTGTCCGACAAATTAAATGTATAAGTAGCTTTTAGTTATTTTATTTATCACTTGAATATAGTATTACGTTTTCAATGTTTCATTATTCTTTTATTGTCATAATTACAGATCAAATACAAGCACAATCATGCAGGACATGGGAGAAAGTTAAAGTGAAGTACAAAAATATACTTCAAACTGGTAAACACAACATTTAAATCATGTGTGTGTATGTGTTAATTTTCATAAAACATTCCTTTTGAAGCCAATAAGAAAAAGGCAGACAAAACCTTTGGAAATTCTGGGTAATGAGAATGTTAGTGTGATTTTTTAATTCTCTATAGAACTGTAATTTTACTGCGTATACATTACCTGCAATGGCATAAAACGCCATAATAATTGCCTGCACTCGCAGGTGTCCAGGAAAAAATTGCAAATTGCCTGGCAAACTGTACTCTTTGATATATTTTCCGCGTCGCCTACAATATACAAAAAAGTGCCGCTTGCAAAATATTTCACAGTGGCTGTGAAAGCCCGACTTCGCCTATAGTTGGACTTCTACTATACAACAGGTGTTCGAGCTAATAAATCTTTAAAATATAATATTCCATCTCGGCTGAAGCGGTATCTTTACAAAAGAATATCATCCGGCAACAATAAAGGATCTTGCCGATCGCGCAAAACCCTCTCAATTTGAAATTTCCTTCTTATTATTTGTGCACCGATTGCAATTGGTCACTCATCCATTAATGGCGAAGGATTTGGATGTGCTGCTGTGACAACACATCCAGCAAGAGTTTCGAAAAACCGACAGATCCAGGATCATGCCAAATCATCAACAATTACACCCGGTGTTCTGACAAAACGTCCTACTTTATCAAAACATACTACCGTAGTGCTAATAGACAGCCCTAACCCTAACTCTTACCCTAACCTCCCAAAACCCCCTAAAACCCTTAGCTTAACCCTAACCCCTAAAACCTAACCCTAATCCCAAAATGGTGGAACTGCACATGCGCAGAAAGGCTCGATAGGTAGGATGTTATGACAGAACACCTGCTAAACGAGTAATCCACGTATGAAGAATACCCCCCTGATATAGAGCGTTAAGATTTTCTTTATTATTGTTGCTGAACTGAAATATACGTGATTATTTGTATGCATTTGTATAAATTGTAGATTTTCATCCCAGTACTGTACTTCTTTTCACGCTCACACATTTATTTATTATCATCTGCATACATTTACCATTAATTTTTATGTGGAAACTGTTGTGTTCTGCATTTTGTAAGGTCTTTGTTTTTAATCAATCTGTGTACCGGACAGTCTGTAACCACAAACAATTTCCTCTGATATAATAAAAGTATTCTGATTCTGATACAGCAAGGCGATGGACGCAAAGTAGTTAATGAAACTGCTTTATGGTTCATCCATCTTTGCTACACTGAAAAAAGGAGACTCTCCATGTCATGGATTTATACACTCACCTAAAGGATTATTAGGAACACCATACTAATACGGTGTTTGACCCCCTTTCGCCTTCAGAACTGC
>JAODLC010000133.1:8245500-8263146 GCA_026781145.1 Hippopotamyrus pictus
AATATAAATACATAGCCCTACCACTTGACATGATGTTTTTATATTTCATCTTGACTTGCTGCCACGTACGCTTTCCATTACAATTATAGTTCAGAAAACACTTCATTGTCTAATACTCGGTCGTGAGATATTTTAGACCACGTTTTATGACCGTGAAAATGTGCGTATGCATTTTGCCAACAAGCCTGCCTGCTTTTGTTGGCTGCAGTGGTATTGGACTTTCTTTACAGCGTTAAACTCCTCATAACCCTGCATAATTAGCATGCAGTCTTCCTCCGTGAAACATATGGAGATTGCTCTATGAATCAAACGGTGCCTTGCGTTGCCGAACGTGCTTCATATGTGAACGCGCACAAACTCCAGTGCAGTTAACACCGATTTAACAAATCAACTTCTTAACTGACGTCGTAGTACTGATTTACCCCGATGGAGTCAACCTGATTTTGTCAACCTCGCGTTCGCAAATTACCTCGGGGTTAAGTCTGATTTGGTTAAACCCGCATCGTAGTACATGCCACAAAAGCATGGACTTAAACTAAAACTGGGTAAAAAGACTAACACAGGACAGGTGAGACTAATTAACAAAGACTGGGAAAACAGGTCACAGGAGAAACTAATTAACTCAAACTAAGTAACTCGAACTAAAATAGGAAACAGAATCTAACACTGGGAGTAATGAAACCCGATAAAACATAACTAAGGCTCAAAACAAGAAACCAAAACAGAATACAAAAATCACCAAACACGGGAACTAGAAAAACTCATGCAAATGAAAACACTGGGAACCAATACAGAGGAGGTGGAATTTAAACACAGGACAAAAGGATTTATAGGTAGCCAGATGCTCAATGTGTTGAGCTATGTGATCAACAGGCAACCGATAAAAACACAAAGACTGACAACACGGGGGACAGGATGACCAGCAATACCTGCTGGCCAAACGGGGTAGGGACACAGAGTGGAACAACCGGGGCTGACCCTAATACATACTCAAAATCGGCACCACTTTCATGGTTTGTTCTGTCACGGATCGGGGCAATTCGGGCACGAGAATGTTTGTGTTTTCCTCTGTTCCGTGTTGGCTACATGGCTCAACGCATTGAGCAGCCAGCTGCCTGTCAATACTTCTGTCCTGTGTTCAAATCCCATCTTCTCTGTTTTCTCAAAAGGATCAGGCACCCAACGAGCACCGAACCCATTACACACAGATTGCACCCATTACACAAGATGCATGCACGGTGGGAGGTTTCTGTAAGTTAAATACACACAGGGTTTGGACAGGATACATACAAGATACCGGCAAATAAGGAAATATAACCGTTAACAACAACACAAGGGTTATTTACAACTGCATATGGGACATGCGCCCCGCCGGCGCAACACTCTATTTAAGGTTTCGAATCTAGGTCTGTCAGATAATGAAAGTAGAGTTTGCATGTTCTCACACGGGTCTTTCAGAGTTCTCTGGTTTCCTTCCCACAGTCCGACAACACGCGGTTAGACATCATGTGTGATCCTCTGCGTGATCTGCTCTGGATAAGTGTTTGCAGCATGGATGGGTTAACTGTAGACATTAAATTGCATCGTAACCCATCTGAAATTGTTCGGGAAATACTTAAGGTTTGTTTCAACAAGTCCACTGCCTACGCTCTTCTGTCAGATCCAAATAAGGATACAGTGATTAATTTCAAACGGGCCCACGGTTTTTTTAAGAAAAAAAAAAATTGAACTTGAATTTGAACTTTCATTTTGACTATTTTCATTCTCCTTATTTTCCCACGTGAAAAGATTTGGTCTACATAGTCTCATATTTGTAAGGTTTTATGTCAGACGATCGTTCAAGCGATCATGTGTTTGCAGGTTTCCGTATTTCTCAGCCGTTTTGAAGGTAGGCCTAAGTCTTGGTTCATTTGTTTAGTCATCGGTTAAAAGAAAAAACTGTAAATTTGACTAAAAGTTTTTTAGGTGAGACATATCGAAATTTGTATGTTCCAGAAAATTTTCCAGTTTACTTTGTGTCTGATTGCACCATGATTCCGACATGCCAAGAATACCGATAGACCGATGTTCAGCCAGAAATGAATAAATTATTAATAAATTTGTAATGTAAAAGTTTTGGGTCTGAAGGAATTTTAAATGTTTCAGATTTTTTTTTTTTGCATTTATATTAGTTTCTGATACCTGATATTAGTTTCCTATTTCAATATAACAACTGCAGTTACAGACAAATGGAAAGATGATTTTCCTAATAGTACTTCTGCCAATGCTAACAGCTCCAGTTACAGGCGAAAGACAAGGTGATTTTGCTAGTGGTATTCCTACTTATTTTATTAAATTTATACTTGCTTTTGACATTGTGTTAGCTAGTTTTGTTACATTAAACAGGAGTAATACATCGATACCAAATCTACGGTTATACATCTAGAATATTTTTTAAATGATATTTCAAATGGGATGATACAATCACACTTTAGAGCGGAGTACATTTCAGATCAATTCTAAAGATAAAACTGAAATGCTGCTGAGGTTTTTAAATGTTTATTTAGAAATAACAAATGAAATGCAAAGTGATGGGGAATATAAATCAAAATTTAAAGCAATATGAATTAATTAATAAATGAGTTAAAACATATCTGCAATCAAAATTTAAAGCAATATGAATTAATGAATTAATTAAATGAGTTAAAACATATCTGCAATGACAGTAACAAGTAATTAACATATATATTGCATTTATAACAAAATGAAAAAACATGTGAAAGCAACAAATTTCTGTTTTTTACAGTCACATACTGTTGGAGAAAAGCTCATATTAATGCTTTTCTATAAGCATTCATGCAAAACTATAAGACCATTAGAATTGCTTTTTAGTCAATATCCTGCATATAGCGATCGTTAAACTTAAAATTTAATGTAATGTCAGTATTATTTTAACGCAAGGGCTACAAAGGATAACACAAAATGAATGTTTATAGCAAACAAATTTCATATATTTATAAATTTGAGAATAAGCCGTTTCAAAATTAGAATTTGCTTAAAGCACACTGTGGACCGTTTCCCTGAGAAGGTAAGTATGTGCTTAATAATATGAAGGCATTTACTGCTGCCCTGACTGCTGTTTGACCTGTTGACCAGAAGAGATAGGCTTGGTCACTTCCAGCTGTGAAGTCCTGCTCATGGACCTGGTGCGGTTGCGTGTGAGGCTGAGCCAGGAGACACTGTCGGAGAAACTGTTGGACGAAGGGCCTCCAGCCGCGTGTCCGTTCTGCTCACCTGGGCAGCCCTGTAACAGCCCCTTGACGCGTCCCCTGAAGCTGTGGTCCAGGAAGATGTAGATGATCGGGTTGGCGCAGCTGTTGAGGAAAGCGAGGCAGGAGGACAGGATGAGCCCCCGGGCCAGTAATGACTCGGTTTCACAGGACAGGGTCACAGCCCACAGCTTGGAGATGATCAGGATGCTCTTGAAGAAATTGAAGGGTACCCAGGAGACCACAAAGACAGTGATGATGGTGAAGACCATTTTGACGGAGTGCCGTCGCCGTGCTTCAGTGCGGGACCCGCCCACTCCATTCTGCTTCTGCAGCCGGCTGAGGATGGAGCCGTAGCAGAAGAGGATGAACGACACGGGCAAAAAGAAGGTGAGGAAGAGGGTCACGAGGCTCAAGCCCTGGAACATGGTCGACTCCTTGTCTTCCACGCAAAGCATGGTGTTCTCCACGTGGACCACACTGCGGTAGACCAATGATGGGATACCTAGGATGAAGGAGGATATCCACACCACCCCACAGACGACTCGGATCAACTGACCCCTCTTCAGGTAGCGCGAGTCCATCATGCGGACCACTACAAGGTAGCGGTCGACGCTCATGCAGGTGAGAAAGAAAATGTTGGACAAGCGGTTGACTGCAATGATGTAGCTGCTGAACTTGCACATGCCGTCGCTGAAGGGCCAGTGGTGGTGCTGGGCAGCTGAGACGGCCCACAGCGGCACCGTGACCACGAAGACCAGGTCAGCCGCTGCCAGATTCACGATGAAGGTGTCCACTAGCCGGCTTCTTCTGTGCTTGCCACACATGACCCAGATCACAAAGAAGTTGCCAGAGACCCCGACGAAGAATATAATGAAGTAGAACGCAGGCAGATAGATGTCAGAGAGGGGCAGCTGGGCAGCTGGACAGCCTGTTAGATTTTCCAGGTCGTACTGCACGAACGCGAACGTCGTGTGATCATACTCGTATATGTCGCTGTCTTCCATTGTGAGACACAAAATCGGTGATGAAATGTGCCACTTTCAGCAGCGTGCCGCTCAGTGCCACCCTGGAACTGCAGTGTACCACTTAAACGTATCATTTTCTGTGGTCATGTGCTTAAACCACAAACTGTCAGCTTCTCTATTTTGCAGACTGCCTTCCTGTATCTTTCTATATAAGTATGCATGTTTGTCACATTGCCATTTTTGGCCTCATTCTGAAACGTTTCATGAACAACTTTACAATAGAAGAAATCTGCAAAAATGACCCTTGAATGTCACAGATATTTTTCAGCTGTATGTATAATTTTAAGTATGCAATAATGCTACTTAATAATGATACTTAATTATAACTCATAAAGTATCCATTCGTCTATCCATCCATCCATCCATCCATCCACCTGTAATTGCTTGCAAAGTAGCAGTCAGCTTGCAGCCTATCCCAGGAACCTGTTTCCTAGATGAGGTGCCGGTCTCAATCACAGGGGACATGCATGTCCATATAACTACACAATCAACTGATTCACTGTATCAAAACACTTCAAAAGCACACATTTTATTTGTAGTTCTGCTTCTATTAGCATTTGAATTTGCTGTGTTTATTATATTGACAAGTATGTGGTGCGGCATTTGCCAGATTGTTCCTTGTTTCACATAGTATGTCTCATGCCTCAGATTTGCAGTGTGGTCTACCCTTATTTGTGCCATAGTTCACCGCAGCTCCACTGCAGGTGCTACCTGTGCTGCTAGCCCTATAAACAACCTCCATCCTGCAACTCTCTTGCTGTACGTGCAGGTCGTCCTGGCTCGACAGGCACAGTGATGCTCTCAGGTGTCACCTTAAACAGGAAGCCTCTGGGTCTGGCTGTGGAAAGATTTGTTTTAAAGCAGCCGCAGAAAATCTTACTGGGGTCACATGCATTGTTTGTCATATAGCTCAATCCAAAACAATTAAAATAGCTTACAAATTTAATGTTCTGTCAAATTTGGATTTGTGTTTGTTATTTTGATTCTGTACTGGAATCTAGTTTGTTTCAGTCTTGGACTCAATAGCAGGAATGTAAACATCCATCCATCCATCCATCTTCCAAACTTTCAGTTTAGGGTTCCAGGGGCTGGAGCCTGTACCTGGGCAGTTAAATGCACCTTTTATCCTAATTGCTTGTCACTGGACTGCAGTTAGGAAGCTGCACAATATGGGCAAGTGCCACATAGACCCATGTACACAGGAGATGGGATTCAGGCCAGCAGCCCTGGGGGAGAGAGACACCATCGCAACCCACCATATCACACCACGCATATACCATCTGTTTGAAATACTGGATGCAGTTAACAGATGCTGACTGCAGTTTTTTAGCCCTGTGATTCTATTGCAATGCACTTAGGAATTGGTTCCTCAGTACACGTATTGATTATGCAGTATGATTGTATAATGGATGCCACGTTACCTAAATTAACAACATGCAACATCAGGAAAGAGATATAACATTTCAGGCATATGAACATATCCTACAAATATATATAACTGTGAGAGTAGAATTGGTAGCTTACACGTGCAGTTTTTGAGTGTTAAATGCTACATTCATGAAAGAAAACTGAGAACTTTCTTTCGTGGTATTTTTTTTTCCAGCTATATTAGTTGTTCTCCTAGTAATTATATGTTATTGCTTTATTTGTCTTCTATGTATAGCTGAACCCTGCCTAAAATGTTCTGCTAATACTTAATGTGCTAAGAAAAAATACTGTGTGCCTGGTACAGAAATAAAACTGAATTCACACCTCAGTGTCAGATCTGTCTTTTTGCCCACATAATTTAAGCTTCGTTACTAACTGAGGAAAGGATAACTGATATGTGTGTGTGTGTGTATGAACACTATGAACAGTTCATAAACTGAATTATTTACACCTTCCTAGGGCTGTAAAGCTGACACTTTTCTCTGACAGGTCCAGATCCTGCTAGATATCTGGTGGGGGTCTGCGGCCCATCGGTGACTACATTGGCTTATGTCTTTTTCACAGTTCACATATAGCAACTGAGCGCTGAGTTGCCAGAGCGGATTGTACACCGATTTACCACTGATCTGAGGCACTTGACAGCGAGCGGAAAATCGGGGCTAGAATCAGGTAGTGTGAACTTAAGCAGTTGCAGACCAGGCAGACTCATCAACGGTTCCTCCAGGTGAAAGATCTTGTAGTGTGTGACCCCCTGTCACTGATTAGTGGTGTAGTGTGCAAATCACAACGACTTCAAGCATTTACAAGACAACATGTTGTGTAGTATGAACAGTATCCCGATCTGGCAGCTTTGAGAGTCAGGTAGTGTGAACTTAGCATAAACCAGTTGAAAAGCATTGTGCTAGTTTACATCATTCAGTTAAGTTCAGTTAGATTTTTAGGATAAAATATATAAGAGGAATTTTAGGGCAACCAGGGCGAATTCTGGTGGAGCAAGGTATGCAAAGTGCAGAATAAATAAAATACAAAACAGGACAAAGTGCTCAGACAGGACACATTGTAAAAAGAAATCACAGTAAATAAACAGAACATCTAAAAAAAAAAGAGTATTAATGAAATAAATAAAACTAAAAATAATGTAATGACAAGCAGATGGATGATAATGGAAGGATCATCATCTGCAATTATATGTGCAAAGAGATACAACTCTGGAAAAAATTAAGAGACCACAGCAAAATTTCAAGGGAAGGCGTTTTTCGAACCAAAATGGGGTGTCATTGAAGAACTAACCAAAAAAGGGACATGAAACAAACCAAACCTCAAGGGGTCAAAAGATGAGCACTACAAGAGGGAAGGCCACAAACTAGCAAAAGGAGCAATGTTAATGACAGGACAGAGGAACACAAGACTGGGAAGCACTTTTATACACAACTAATGAGGAAGCAAACAAGTGGCAGCTGAAGTAAGTAATACAAGGGCAGGAACGAGAAGTAAGAAAAATAAGTGCCGGGCATGGCTTGTTTAGGCCATTCCAGGGAGGAGACAGGAGGGTCAGGTGGACGTGACAGGCAGGACATAACAGATCTCTTTTAAAATGGTAATTATATCAAGAGTGAGACTGAATATTTGTTATTAATTGTTATTATCATTACTATTAATTATCAGCTGCTCTACTAAATGTCTTAGGACACTTAGGTCTGAAGGAGGTATGCAAATGAAAATTTCACTAAGCACACATGGCAAAAATCAAAACCTTGAACCACAATATTGTTCTCATGTTATAATAATAATGACAATGATCAACATTGATTGTGATCATGTATCGTTACTGACACAGAGCTTGTGTGCGCTGATATCCACAGTGAGATCCAATTTTATAATTTTTTTTAAGTGATACAGAGATATACTCTACTGTACGTACAGTTTAACCACCAATGGAAAGGTGCAGCTCTTGATGACTCTGACACAGGATTGGTAACCATCCATGGCAGAATGATGTCATATTGAATCTTGGTATTACTGCCCAAATGTTATTGTTGCATTCTACATATCAATATACCTACTAAGCACACAAGGAAATCCCAATAACTGGGAAACCTCAGTGAGAGAGAGTGCCAGAACAAAATAGTTCAGATGGATTTCCTTAATTTTTATCATCTCTGACATTTTTTCCAGCCACACATGGAAAAAGACATATTCGTGGAATATTAATAACCATGACAGAGGGAGTAAATATACCTAATGTACTGTGAATTATTTTTTTCCACTGCAGAAACTGCACAAGGGACTTAAATTATGCAAATTATGCAAAGCTGAGTAATCTGATTCATTTCTTACACCCTGTAAGCACACATTATAAATTATGCTTCCTCTGAGCCTTTGTCAGACTGATTCAGAAACTCGGGAAATCACAAAAGGTAAATGCAACAAAAGAAGTATGACTTTCACTGAAAGAGAGAGCCTAAAGATATCCTGAGTACAGTAGTAGAGTAACATGCCAGCACTGGACATATTGAAGCAGGAAACCAAAGAGGACACTACTGAGTTCACAAACTCATCCTTTGTGAGAAGCTGCAGAGAATATCTACTCCTAAGTAGATGGCAGGCAGCACTGTGTGATTTCACTACTGGGCCCTTGAGCAAGGCCCTTAAAAAGGGACTGACTGACCCTGCTTACTCAAATGATGCTATAAATAAGAGTCTGCTAAACAAATAAATGATTTGCTAAATGCTGTTAGATTAAGTCATTGTATTGTCTGTGGACCAGAAAAAATCAGGAGACCATCCTCCTTCATCAGGCTCACTTCTGAAACTCCAGTCAAACAGTGGGTGACTGGAAAGGTACTTGAATTAGTAAGTAAGCCTGGGAACTTACCACTGGTAAGAAATCCCCTCTCTAAGTCAGCAAAATATATGACAACAAAAGGCGTTCACCCTGAAACCACACTAAACAGCGGCAGCACATCTTCACAATGATTACTCTTTGGTTCTGTTTGGGTCATTAGCTTGAAAATCACCATTCCAAACAGGGAACATTTCTGGTATTAATTAAATTGTTGAGTTCAATTGTTTGATTTTAGTTAACTTCCATATATGTCCATTGACATTGTGATAAATAATCCCATCATAAAATGGCATAAAGCAGCTGTTTTTATTGATATGATTCACATTTATCTCTAGGATGAGTAAATGCTACTCCTGAGGAACTAACACTATTGACCAATTAATCTGAATATAGGTACCATGCTATTGGAAAGTCAATGTGGGGTAAGTCCACATCCATTTTTAAGCTCCACCTCACACCCCCCCCCCTTCAAATAATTTTAGTTTCAGTGTGCGTCATCAAAATGTGTGCCTTCGTGCAAACTGTACCCCTTGTGACCAGAAAGAAAAATGACATTCTGGAAAAATAAAATCATAAAATAAGTTCACGAATGCACTCCATGAAAGCATAGTCATCTGAGAATCTAAGAATTTAACCAAAAACACACCAAAGTCTGTGTATTTACTATAAAGTATCACGAGTGATAATTGTACCTGCTACCCCAGGTACTGACTTTATATGTCTTTCATCTCAAGATTACATGAACACGATTCATGCTCTCCTTTATAAAATGATGTTATCAACAGTGTATAAGTAAATGGACGGTTACTATGTGGCATGATATCCTAACAGCTGCTGCAGGGATTGTGGGAAAATGCAGCATTTCAGTTCAAAAGATCGCAAAGCAGTGGGACGTGAATATTTGTGTCTTTCTTGCAGTCAGTGCAGTGTGTGAATGAAGTTTCAGAAAATGCAGCATCTGATCAAACAGCACATTGAAAAACTGAACAGAGGTACACACCCCAAATATTCATATATTCAAATATTCATCCCCCAAATAAATAGATTAATTTAAATTAAATTGTGCCCCCTAGTATCAAACTCTCTCCTACGTCATTGGCTGTAAAAGTCGCTCTGGTCTTTCCATCACAGCTGTTTCACATTCATGACTTTCACATAACTAATTCTCAACTCAGTAAGACCTACTACTGTGAATACTCATTAATTGTAGTTGCATTAAGCACTGCTGATTCATTTATCCAAACCAACAGCTGACTGCTGATCAATGTCTGGAAAAAATGTGCCTACAAACCTGACCTGTTAAACTAATTTTGCTAAATGCTGCACCTGTTCACCCCTGGACAACCTCCTGAAGTACTTAAATTATCCGAACAATAGTGTGTTGTTTCCATCATTGGGGAAAACAGTCCTACATCCATCTACAGTACAGTCTGGGGGCTGTTTTTTTATTCTCCTCCTCTCTCCTCATGTAGTCTTGTTTTCTCTGTTCTTCCTATATCCCCTGTCTTCCTGACCTGTCTACCCCTTTTATTTGATGTTTGTATATGTATGGTCGGGTTGATGGCCAGTTTTTCGCTGGTACTTGTGACTAATAACATGGTGTATTGCAATGGCAATAAAGGGTTTTCGTCATCATCATCATCATCATCATCATCATATGAATGTACCAAAACCCATTTTAGTTTCACTGTGCATCATCATCAAAATGTGTGCCTTCGTGTAAACTGTACTCCCCCTTGTGTTTTTCCACTTCAGCAACTATGACCAGGACACCTCTTCATGTTGCAGTAGCTCTGTCCTGCCTGACAATGTATTTCAAATTTATGGCTCCCCGTTTGCTCAGACGTGCTCTGTAACACTGCCCCCTACTGGCTGGAGATCAGGAAACCTTCCAAAACCCCCACGACTGAACCCTGGATTATCAGCAATTACAGAACAAACACATTGCTTTGTGAAGTTTTTTTGTGTTAAATACTGCAAACTATTTGTAAAGTGCATTTAGCAAAACACACTTTTATATTGAGTCTTCCGTTCTAATATTTCTAAAAAGTTAATTGTGTAGCTTTCTGCATAGGCAAATTTACATTGGTCTCTGTGTATACTTTATTGAATAAAAATGTCCATAAAAGTGTATTAGCATTTAAAAACATTTCTATGTTAAGTTAATTTGGATTAAGTTTTAATTCTGTGACTTTATATGAAAACTTGAAAATACATATTTTTTAAATGCAGGAATAAGGTGATTGAAATATTTGATAAAGAACTTAATTTATGGAAGATTCCATTTTGTTGACATCTGAAAATTTTTTTTCCACAAAAGGAATAAATTGCTGTTCTTTCTGCCTATGTTCTTTATATGAAGTGTGTACACCTAAGTTTATGTCCCTTGCGGTAGTAAAACAAATGTACACTGGGCTCTGGGGCAAAAATAGACCATGCTACCCCCGCTTTCCAAATTCACACCTAGAACATACTTACAGTTTAAGTAGCCTCCAAATATCATACCCATCATGCACTGCAGTAGTTAAATTCCACAAACATGCTTTTTTTGATACACGCTTTGAATAACATAGTTTGACTACAGAACATTACAAACTATAACATTTTAAAATTATTTTTAACATTTACCAAATATTTTTTGGTTATGACTCCCACCATAATGAGACTGTATACATTAAAATGAGGTATATAAAAGTAGCATGTCAGATGATTGCATGACATCGACACTTTCATTTTTTCCACACATTTTGCATACATGCGAGATATGTAGTCGGAGGGGGCCCTTGATGTCACTGGGGGGCACAGGCCCTAGGGCAGCTGGCCTGGCTGCCCTGCCTATCAATCCACCCCTAGTCCCTTCTACTAAACATTTTCATTTATTGTCCACATTAGTGTCATATCCGACAGGACAAAGGACACGGGAGCAAGCATGGTTGACAAAGAAAAGGTGTTTTAATAAACTCAAATGAACAATGACTGAAAATAAAGAAGTTCACAAGGGATCTAAAACGGGAAGACCGGAAGAAGGCAGGGAACATACAACAAAGGGTTATGACATCAATAACAGACCTGGGGCCAGTTTTATGAAGCAGGATTTCTTGCTTAGCCAGATAACTTGTCAGATTTAAGGTAGCCTGCCCTAAACAGACCATTTTCATTGACTTACATTTAGCCCAGACTACCTTAAAATCAGACAAATTATCCACCTAAGCTAGAAATCTGCTTCGTGAAACAGGCCCCAGGGGAACGCAGATCTCGGTAGCACTTAAATACACAACCAATGAAGCAGCAAACAAGCGGCAACCAGAAGCGATTAATACAAGGGCAAGAACGAGAGGTTAAAGTAACGAGAACCAGGTATGGCTCTTACTAGCCATGTTAGGGAGAAGACAGGACACACCACTGATTTATATACCTTGCCTACATATAACTAATACCAAACCTTGTGGAGCTTCATTTATGTTATACCATGAACAATTGATCACAAATAAAAGTCATATTAATCAGAAATACCTAGTTTTCCTCTGGAGTAAAATATGAGCAATTGTCCATGTGTATGTTCATGTACAACTAGGTCTTAGTTAGAATCTGTTTAGTTTTTTTTAGGTTATTTTCAAAGAAATTTAATTAAGCAATACATTTTCATGTAGTTTTTTCACAAGCACGTAATTACTCGCTGATGTCTCTTGAGGCTCTCTTCTGCATTGAATGAACTCAGGTGTCAGACTTTTTCTGTTTCAGCATTGTACTGCACGTATTGCTGTAAAGATGGCCGTTCACAAGTGGGCGCAAAACAAATCAACCCTTTGCCTTAAAAGGTGCAATCCAACGCTTCCATCCTTAGCAGTTCACACCCATTTTCATTTTAACATGAAGGTTATTTGCAATGCCTAAAATATGGGGTCTATGCCTGAGAAAAGTGGAGCCTTGTTCATGTAAGCAATAAAATATCAATGTTCGTAATGGATGCAACAAACATACAATGAGGTATGTAATCCAACAATAAAACAAATGTCATGCTTTTTCCCAGAAAACATTATCTGTTTCATACATACACATATCCATATATATGACCTTGTTTGCATCTGATTTTTAAAGCATTAAATCAGTCTGGGCCAGGACAAAGTCACCTTTTCTATATAGTGGGGTACCTGACGTGTACTGAGTAGTTGATATTTGCCTGGCACATTAAGGCATAAAAATTGGCATGGAAACCTGGCTTCTCATTCACACCTTTGTGCACTACAGTATGACATGCCATGTTTGCATCTGATTTTTAAAGCATTAAATCAGTCTGGGCCAGGACAATGTCACTTTTTATAGTGGGATACCTCACGTATACCGAGAAGTTCATGTTTTCCTGATTGGGCATATTTCCAGGCCTGATTGTGAGTGGAAAGACATTTGCGTTTGTCTCATTTTCTGATAAAATACACACATACTCTTACTGAAACTGTCCAGATATGTACTTTCCTCAAAGTGGTAACAAGTCAGTAGAATCGTGTTCAATTAATACGAATCGAAAACCAAATTAAGTTCTGAAGGTCAGCTTCGCTAAATAAGTCCTCCTACAGGCGAAATCGCGTCATTGCATTCGACTGCGAAGCATTTAAGGTGAACCGTAAGATCCGAATAAGGAGCCAACTTCAGCCTCGATCGTCTCTTGTCACGCCAGAATAAATTAATTTACCCGCCTATGGGTGATTTATTGATTAATAGGAAGTATCAATATAAAAGTGATGTATTCCTTGCAGGCACTTTCAAATTAAAAGCAGAGAAACCGCGTAAATATAAAATCACCATACATAAAACAATAAATACCACATTCTAAGATTATATTAATTTTAAGTGTCAGGTATAGGCCTGTCAGGGCAGGAGTCTTGAGTCGATTTTTAATCTTAGTCCATCCCTGAAGTAAACCCCCATACTCCGAATTACTGAATTAGTAGAACAAAAAGAAACTACCTCAGCAAGAAAATATTTTGCAATAACAACTTTTAAACACGTGAGGGGGCCAGCAATCCGTGTTTTATGAAGCTACCTTCCGTTTTTTGACAACTTTAGATATTTCATCTAGCTGATTATGAATAATTGAGATTCACTTGTAAAAAATCATTCTGAGAAAATGAAGAATAGCATTATAAATAGTCCTATAAAACTCTAATTTTATACGACTTTTCAACATACCTCTGCTTTTACCTTAATCTGCAGCAATACCGTATAAACTGTTTCAGTTGAAATAGGTTGATATGTATGCAGAAAAAAAATCTTTAATTTATACGTTTTCATGTCCGTGTTAGAGCAATAGGCTAATAATTAATTTCATGTTATCTTTACTGGCAATGGATTTCTGGCACATTAATTTTTTCATTAAATATCTACATTTGAAATCGCTTTACATTTGAAAGGTGAACATTAGTATTGTACAGAAAATCACATTAGATCACACTATACCTCATATTTTGCAGTGGCCTTCATGCAAAAGGGAGAACGAACTTAGTGATATAGTTTGTTAGCCAGTTCCATTTGGAGATCAAAAGTAAATACAGTGATTTAAATAAAATTGAAAGGTAGACATATCTGGAAGATATTAACGCCAGCCACTGATTCCAGAAGGTCCTCGGCAACCAAAGATTCATCACGCTACGGATACTGCAAACGCTACAGGTCCATCCGCACCCGCACAACAAGGCTAAAAAACAGTTTTTTCCCCCACAGCTGTTGCCAGACTGTTCTGTCTTAACCCCGTCCCCATGCCGCAAACACCTCTTTGTAAATTATATACTCCCCACACTAATGCACGGTGGCCAACTTTGGTCAACTGGTTGGAGAGAGATGTTCAATTCGAGACAAGTCTGCACACACATGCACAGGCAATTACTGTATATCTATGTAACAGGTTTATTACCTTGAAAATAGTATGTGAGGTTTGCAAACTACCCTAAAGCTCTTGATGTAGCTAATTTTGGTATTATAATGGAATAATGTAGATTTGCCGTAAGATTGCTTACGTGAGTTTGAAATCGTGTCACGCCCAACGCGTGAGTTGGCAACGCTGCTAATACGCAATGGGATCGGTGTATTCAATCATGATTCATGTTGCTATTTGTACCTCTTTGCGTGCGAGTTCTATATATTGTCTTTGTCTGTATATATTGTATATTTTGTGCTGCTGACTGGTGAGCTGCTAAATGAGATTCCAGTGCTCTATGCGAAGTCAATCACAGTAAAGATATGAATGTTATATCCTCCTGAGACCCAAGGAAAAAAGTGTCCTTCAGTTTTAGGTTAATTGTGATTTTCTATGTCTTTGGAGGAAATAAGACATCTTTTTTCAAATTTATTTTTATTTTTAATTTCACAGCATGTCCTCTTTAGTGTACAACAGGAACAAATAGGTTTCCTTACATCAGTGAAAAGATATATGCAAAAACAAAATGTCCACTGCAATGGACATACATGAATGGGTGGGGTCTCAGGAGGATATATAAGATGTATAGGTTTGTTATATATAGTGCTCTGGGACTCTACTCGCGTCGTGCCCTGATGAATCTCCAACAGCCCACCTTAAGCCTCCACATATATATTTGAATGATGAATGTATGGGTGAATGAAGAAGAATGTGTAAGCATGCCTGTGATTAGAGCACTGTATAAACCTTCAGTTTTAGATGGAGTTTCATTTCTGCTTTTAAATTTACATGCACAGACATGCAAATTTCAGGACATCCAAAATATTCCATTATGAAATGTATACTGTAAAACTATGCAAATTTCTATGCTTTAAAGCTCTGTATTGATGCTTGCTAAAGGGCACTTAGCCGAAACGGCTGTGTATGTGGAGCCCTTCCCAGGGGTTTTGGAATAATTGTGCCCCTGGGAAGGTTTACCTGAGGGTGGTAGCACATTGCTTTCCATGTGTGACCTGCTTTCATCATGGTCATGTTTTGCTAAGAATGTGTGAAATGTTTTAATTTAAAATGCAGTGTTTCAATGCATGTGTTCCGTTAACACAACAACTGTATGTTTGGCAGTCAACTTTTCAGCCCTTTTTAGATGTTTTAAAATGAACCCTGATTTATATCGTTTCTAACAGTCAGTGCTATCTTGGACTATCTCTAAAAACACAGTAGTGCATTTTCTCTTGATTTCTTTTAGAATAACTTCTATGAGAACATTGAATATCTTTGAACCATAAATTTGTAACTTATTTTAATATAATTCACATTTTGGTTATTAACATGAATGTCATAGCAGTCATTTAAATTCTTAAATCTTTCACGAATGAATTGGTCCTGAGTTTCTAGCAGATTCTTGCTTGTTCCTGTTGTAGCCTCTCTCTAAAGAGGTGGTTTTGAAAGGACTAAGAGCAAAGCCGCATGACCGGATGTATCATCTGGTGTCGGCGTGCGCAGCCATACCTGCTCGGCGCTCTGTCCTGCGTTCCCACGCCGTACTGCAGCACACTCTCCCTCTTCTAGCCGAATGTGGGTTGCAGTGTGTGTCAGCGATGGAGAGCTGCGTCAGCTGTACCTTCTCCTTGGAGACTGAGCATTTTTCATGCTTGGTAACCAGGTTGCTTCTCGCCACGCCTGAGTCCCTCCCTCAGCTCTCGCACTTCATATCATCCGCGCTCTTGCCTTCCTGGCAGGGTCGCGCCTGCTGTCCGGATAAGACTGCCCAATCGGGGAGCTTAATTGTTTGTGGCCTATTGTACAGAGATTTTCCCAAGTACAAATGGTGCATGTGTGCAAGAGGCCACCCTACGATATCAGGAGTGTGACGTGATGTGAAATACACGTGGTAGAGAAATGTGCACTTCCTGAGTTCTACTTCCTGTCTGCCTTTTCAAGGCGGGCTGGTGGTTTGAGTCGAGATATTCAAATGCCTGTATCCCTTGTCATCCCTGACAGTTTTCTAAATATACCCTAGTTAAATTACAACGTTCTGTGACTTGGGGTTTTACTGTTTTGGACTTTGTCAACATAAATTAATTTTCTCTAGCTGTGTAAGTATGAAGGTAGCTTTGCTTAACCTGTTTCTTACGGTCTGTACAGTAATTTTTTATTATGAATTATATTATAATAAAATAATATATAATAAAATTTATTATAAAAAATCATGTATGTTTATAAAAGTATCGGGCCATTTGTTATTCCTGAAATGTATGTGATTTAATGACTTTTTAAAATGAAGGTTTTGCTTTATTTACCAGCATAAACCAGTTAGTGTGCATTTCCTCGGCATACTGAGTCCAGTCACGTGTGGTTTAGGTGAATCAGGTGTCTGTATGTGGTGTGTTTGCAATGGAGTAATATCCCATCCAGGGTCTGCTCTCTTTGAAAATCTGTAGATGGGTCAGTGTTTCTTAAACACAATGAGTAAAAGTCAGTTCTGTTTCCACCCGTAATGACCCTTGATTCAGGAGGAGACCTGTTACTTTATCCCAACCAGCCATAACTCCAAAATATTAATTGCTGAGTTGTTTATTAATTAATTACCTATATAACACAGCTTTGGTAAATACTATTTTGTCCAGAGATGGCGCTTGTAACTGCACAGGTAGTTCCGGCAGCCTAATGACAGTTCTCTATAAATGCATTTTAATGTTTTATTAAGCCTGTTAATATAAAAACCTGTGTGGCTTTTCACTGATAAATAAGCAGTCATTCTTATAAGCAGTCAGCATAATTTTCCTTGGTATTCAAAATGGAAACGCCTCTGACAGTTTCAATTGAGTGCAGACGTTCTGTCCTTATAAGGGACTACGGGGTCGATTCTCCTATCAAGCTCTCAAGTCAGGAAAATTTGTAGCACATTCTTGCTTGTCCCTATTGTAGCCTCTCTCTAAAGAGATTGCATCCCTAGAAGAAATGAAAGCTCTGATACCGGCATTGGGTGTCAGACTGATACTGTGCTCGTAATAATTGTCCAATACCAAAGAAGCATTTGGGAAGGATAAATGCAGAGAACACCCGGATTGGAAAATTGGCCAGTGTATGTGAAGGATGTGAGGAGTTTGGACATATTTTAGGATAAGGAACGACAACCGAAATGAAGCAGACTAAGCTCTGGTCTGCTAATATACACTATATATA
>JAODLC010000133.1:8279305-8300270 GCA_026781145.1 Hippopotamyrus pictus
TTCCCCCCCCCCCCCCCCCCCCCCCCCCCCCCCCCCCCCCCCCCGTTCCGTGGCAGGTGGTGGGTTGCTCTGGCCACGCCCCCGTGCGGACCTCAGCATGTTTAACATTGCGTATTGTAACCCCTTGACCTGGAGACGCAAAGATATAAACCAGCTCCAGCAGATAATGCGGCTGACAGGGACACCGCCAGCCTCGCTAATAAGCAGGATGCCGAGCCATGAGGTGAGGAGGGCCCCGCCCTTACCGCCGCAGGGGCCACGCGTCACCCTGTCCATGCCGCCGGCCGCCAGCACCTCCCCAAAGCCGGTCGCCTGCTTCACTGCCCCCCAGGCTCCCATCCCTGGGCGCTGTTAGCCCAGCTTCCCCAACCCGCTGGTGTATGAGTCAAGGTGGTAGCGCAAAGCTAACGGTCACCCCGACGTGGTGCCCACTCTCACATCCAGCGTGGGCCCCTGCGTTGTTTTGATAAAGCCTGTAACGGCTCTTCTGAAATGGAAGCTGCTTTCTTTATTAACAGCCAGTTTTGGCTTAATACTAGCAATGGCACAGACAGGGAAGCCAGCAATTTACGTGGCCCTCATGGTTACACGCTAACGAAACACCCGTGTTCCATGGCGAACGTTATACAGCGACGACGTTTGTTAGTAACAAATAGACAGACGCGTCGATTTACGATATTTAAAGTGCGATGCGATGCAAAACTTGCTGGTAACTGCATGGTTAGTCCCGCTGACAGACCCCACGACGTCATACACATGTCAGCCAATCGTGAGCAGTGGGTGGGATCGGAACAAGCTGAAAAGTCCGTCTCAGGTGGTGCTCTGAAACGGTGGTTACCATAGTGATTATCGCATATGATGTCATATTGCTAAAACTTTATATCGGCAGCTTAAAACACTTTATGAAAGATGAACCGGGTTTAAAGAACTGGTTGCGCTGAAGTTCCCCGTCCTGATGTAGCAGAGTCTTGTGACATCGTTCTGAGGGCCCCTAGAGCGCAATGGTAACCTTTTCATTCGTTCCCAAGTGGTGCATGTCTTACTTTGGGAAAACTTGTCCCAGCCAGGGGTTGCTGGTTTACAGCCAATGCAGTAGCACAGCAGTATGGCAGCAGTAAACCCAGCTTGGTCGGATAGAGTTCCTGCTCCTTTGAGCCGCCATTATCTCGGTTTCCTCTTGTACTCCCTTACTTTCTCCTCCTTGCACACTCTCTGACAAGTCTGACTGCTCGGCCTGCTGCTGCTTCACTGTGAAGGACCAGCACAACTTCCTGGCTCTCAGCTGTGCTGCTCAGAGGCCTGCATTTTGTACTGAAGCCTGGGAATCGCTTACACCAGTGAGCGTGTAGGGCAGGGGGATTTCCAGCATGCGGGGGCCACGAGCCTCCCTGCACTCCTCAAATAGACTCTACACTGAGCAGTGTGGCTTAATTATGTGAAGAAAATAAATGTGTTTATGTAAATCAGCTTCTTACATACCACTGTTTCCAAACCTAAAATCTGGAAATTGTATAGGGGGTCGATTTGGCTTTTTGGCTATTTTTAAAAAGTTTGCATAGCTGTGCTTGGTCCTTGCTTGATCTAGTCATCGCTGAACTTTTTTTCAACTTTTTTGTGCTTGTTTTTTTATTATAGGCCAGAAATTACATCAACTCCTTACCTTACATGCCCAAGAGGAACTTTGCTGACGTGTTTATCGGGGCCAATCCCCAGGGTAAGCGCCCAATGGGATCTGAGCTTCAGCCACCAAATCCAATGTCTTTGTGCTCCGTTTCCACAAGCATTTTGTGCGCCCGCAGCTGTGGACCTGCTGGAGAAGATGCTGGTTTTGGACACGGACAAGCGCATCACAGCAGCGGAGGCTCTGGCACATCCGTACTTCGCCCAGTACCACGATCCGGAGGACGAACCCGACGCTGATGCTTATGACCAGAGCTTCGAGAGCCGCGAACTGCAAATTGAGGAATGGAAACGTGAGTCATGCGCGCGAGTGCAGATGTGTTGTAACGTGCTAGCATGCTAACGTGCTAGCATGCTAACGTGCTAGCATGCTAACGTGCTAGCATGCTAGTAGCGCCTAGCTTAGCCTACCCTGCATTGTAAATGGTTCATTTCACCTTTCCCAGTAAACAACTACCATTCTGAATAGTAATGCTCGGTAAACTGGCAAGTCTGGGCTGTTCTATGTCATGTCTTGAATGGACTTGATATTTAAAACCTTTTGTTTTAGGTATGACTCTGCTCATTGCACTTCCAGAGACTTGCTTGTGACTCTCACTAAATCTTGTGGCTTGTGAATAGCGCTGGGTCCCAAACTTAGGTATTTTTGTGGTACCGACCGAAATGCTCCAGTCCTATCGAGGATCGGAAAATTAATTTTCTTTTTGGTGCCAAACTCCAATACCCACACAGTAAATCTCAGCATCTGTGAGCTAATACGCATGCAGCATACTTTGTGTGAAGATGTAAAGTTGCAGCTGATTGGCTGTCTGACGTAACGTTTCACAAACGCATCATATAGGCCGGAGGAAACATATGCCCAGAGACAAACTTGTGAACTGGTTCACGTCTACGTTTTTGTTTGTTATGTAGTGTAAAAAATGCCTAAGAAATCAAAAGTATGGTCCCACAAGGATTCCTGGCTGCGACCATTTTTAGAAAAATTTAATAACAAGGAGAACTAGTGCGGCTTGCAAATAATGCCTCACATCGTCATACATCGCATGAAACACCCAGAGAGCGTGAGAATTGGCGTGTATGTGTATGCATGAGCGTGTGCGCGAGATCATCAGAACTTGGTCTGATTCAGCTCCTCAGAGGCACTACTGAGGAGGAGCTTACAGCGATAAACTTGCTGATTGCTTGACCACAAGCACCGGCGCTAACATGGAAGTTATGTGGAAGAACAGAAAGAAGACAGAGTAGATGGTATTATTTTTGTACCGCCATAAGACTGAACACCTTTTGCCTGCGTCTCCAGTCGGTGCCAGCGGTGAAACTTGCCAGCGGAATAACGTTACGTTGTTTTTATTCTGTGGAAAATGAATCATTGATCTACTGGCCAGATTTATTTATGAATTATAAACATGTAGCGGGTCGTATAAGTAAAATCTCAAGTCTCACGCATTGACTGTAAGACACACATTTTAAACATTTCACGCGCGCACAGAATTGAAGGGTAACACCTTGGTGTCCCGTTATACCGAAGAAATGGACGAGATGCCGGCATACGGAGGAGTTTTCCGCCGAGTTCATAGCTGTCCCGATCGACTTGGACAGAGTCAATAGCCACCTACCAGCCAATCAGGAACGAGCATCTGTTGCATGTGATCCCGCCGCAAGCACATCATTACATTGGATGCACACATACGTAGTGCAGACAAGGTGGAAATGGCAGAGCAAGATCTGATAAATGAGAGATTTGAAGCTGAGAGCTACTTCACGGATACTGAGCCATACGAAGGGCTACTAGTTTGAAACGCCCTCCTAAACTTATCTAAACTTAGTTTTTTTTTTAGATATTTTCAATTTCAAATCTATAAAATTGCAAATGTGATTAAAGAAGAATAGCAAGAGGATAGAGTTAAATTTTAGACGCTGCTCACCAGTGATTTGTGCTATTTTTAGTCCGCGGGCGACTCATGTGGTCCTTGGGGGCATCCTGGTGCCTGTGGGCACCATGTTGGTGACCCCTGCTCTAAAGTGCCACGCATTGACCACGAGACACACGTTGAACCCCTAACAAATTACTCCTATCTCCCAAATCTTACTCCAAATTTTTGATGAAACTTTGGTAAAATATAAATAAAAGGCTGTGACCTCGTTATAATCGCGATCAATCCTAACCAATAACTAACAAACTGACATAAATAAAAGATTAGTGCTGTAATGTTTAATGGATTATTTTTCTTGAAAGTGATTTACAAACATATTGGTATTGAAAAAGGTGTTGCTCAGAAACCGGTATCGAAATCAAGGTATCGTTCTGGTACTGGCATCGAAAAATTGTGATAGATGCCCAGCCCTATTTGAAACTCTCACTTAATCCCGTTGCTTCTTTTCTGTGATCCCATATTGATGATTTATTATTAAGAAAATTGCTATGGCAGTCTTAGTGTTTAGCGATGTTAACCAGAACCTGGGGCTCTGTGCTCAGTTCCAGTCGCGTGCCTTGACACGTTTCGAAGGACTTCGTCTTACCTGCGTTACGGCGGTCCATTTGGAGCAAGGCTAACGTCAACACGTTCTCTGGTTTAGAAGATTTGCGCAGGGGTTTGAAATAACACCTGTAACCAGGATTAAAAAGTTACGTTACGTGGTGTGATATTGAGAATTTATTAAGTTGGCGTTATGTCGTCTTAATTCTCCCTTGATTCTCACCCTGCAGGGTTGACCTACGAGGAGGTATTGAGCTTCGTGCCGCCGGTGTTCGATGAGGACGACGTGATGGAGGCATGAGGACCGCAGATGATTTCTCCTCAGATGGGCGTTGTTGAAAATCCCAGTCCCGCCCCCACCCCATTCCTCCACACCCACCCAGGGGCAGAGGGCCTGTTCCTCATTGGACCTTTTCAGGGTGATACATTCAAGTGCCTGTCGTCATTAATTCTTTTATTCTTCCATGAGTTCCTGGGGCAGACGCAACTCTTTCCACAAATTCTTGATTCTGCTCCTAACACACCTTGGACAAAATGTTCCTGTCTGCCTCAAGACAGGGACCGGTGACAGGAAGCCATCACAATACCTTCATCACATCGCCATAACATGTATAATAATGTCTGTCTAAATCTGTTGAGAGCCTGATACCTTGTGAATCTGATCATGTTTTACATGGAAAGATAACTAGTCAGATTTGTGATGTAATTTGCGTTGTGTTATGGCATGATGTTAATGACAATGTTATTTGGGCATTACGATGATCGCTTCATACGCGCAAAAAAAAAAAATACTGCTTTACAACTTCATCGCTTTTAGAATGACCACTTTCACTGCCAGAATCAGCTGAATATTAGAATGTAGTTCAGTATACAGAGCCGCTGTTTGTTCCGTGGGATTTAGGAACACCTCCCTAATTAGGGTACATTAAGAGGATTTGTCTGGAGCAATACCCATATTACTCGTGTCCTCAATCTGCTACAATGATTGAGGATTGGAAGAATATTCTGGTGGCGCAAGCATGGTTATTCTTACTGTTGTAAAGCATATCTCAGAATCCAAATTGATACTTTTGCCTCACTGGTCATAAGCCATATATATTTAAGGTACATATTGAACTTGTGAATTCTTGATGAGTATTGGTGGTGGTTGGTTGGGTGGGGAATCATGTTTTGTTTCTTGTTTAGTTTGGATTTTAGGTATTAAGTCCAGGTATTACGGAGCAGTTATTTATCCTCCTACCACAAATATTGTAAAATGCTCATTACCTGGTTAAGCCTGGCTCACAATGAATGTGTTCTCTTTGTGTCTGGTGTTGACCAGTGACCCCCTAGTGGTAGGGAGGAGCGCTTTGCCCCTTGTGACCTGTTATATTGTCCTCTCTGCCCTATGATAGGACATTACTGTATCTCTGACATGGGTTAAGTAACTTTAAACCAAGGTTCTTTTATCATATCACGAGGACCATTTCACCTGTGGCTTGAGTTTGCTTTTTTTTTTTCTTAATCCTTGTTGTTTTTGAGCCACGGTTACGTAGTTAGAACATTAATGACTTGGGTAAATTTCCTCCTCCATAACGCAAAACCCTGCTGCCCTTTGTCTGAGCAGAAGGCTGACTTCTGTAATCCTGTTCCTCTCCTCAGTTGTACTTCCTCTATTTAGGAAACAATCATGGTACAGCTGTTGAGAAACTCGTCAATCTGAGCCACTGCCCTTTATTCTGAAAGAGCTGATTAGTTGCGTTTCCGTGTCGCCGAAGCGCAAGGCACTCACCCAAGATTCGACCCCTCAACTATGACAATAGGTTCCGGATGTACATAAGTATCCGTTAAAGCTTTTAAAAACATTTTATTCTATTGCCTGTGTGTTGATGATGTGATATTACTTGATTCCAAGTAATACTGTATTGCATGTGTCTTTGTGTGTTTTGCCTGTGTGTTTGTGTGAGCCTGTTTTCAGGAGACCGGGCGGTAATAGTATCACAAATGTAATATGATATGAACAGTGAAATAAATTACAATATTTATAGCCTTAAAGAGAATGGACAGGTCTAGAGATTTTTTTCTTCCTCTGTTAGAACCTGCTATTATATGATGGTAAGACCACGTTTTGCATTCATAACTCCTCTGTACACTGAGAATAGTGACCTGTAAATAGCACTGTTAAGAAAAATAAAGACATATTTTTAAAAACTAAAATTTGCAGTTGTCCATGTCATTTTTCCGGGCAATAATTATATTAAAAAATTACACCAGCCCATCCCAGTTCAATTATTAAAGTCGTACTGAAGAAGTTGTCTTGCACATGTAGATGTTAGGCATCCAGACTTAAAAGTGAAAATGTTGAAATAACTTTTATGTATTTTACGACTAATGATAATAATATTTCTAATGAATATAGACGTTTATATCTATCTCCTTTGTCAGAAAAAGATGTCTTGGTTTATTGTCATCGGCACCTATCCGGAAACGGTATTAGGGAAGACAGCTCGTGCAGCTGCACTGCGCCCCCTCGAGGCCACCGGTGATTATGGAACTGAACGCCTGGGAGGCGTTCGGCGTTCCGTTTTCTTCTGCTGGAGTTTTACCATTCATTTTCTAATTCTTATATGAATTAGAAACATTCTTATATGAATACGAATTGGCCATAAACTCTCGACAACCCAAATCAATCGGTGTCACTGAAGGATCCGAAAACGACTAAAAGGCTTCCCAGGTTAAATTTAGTGGTATTTACTTTAGGGAATAAGTGAATCGCTAAATATTTTAATAGCGCTAAACCAAACCATTAGCACACATACATGTGTAATTAATTATAAAGGTTATAGTCTCGTCATTTGTAAAAACCTAATACGTTTCGTAATTTTGCACTGTGATTAAACATGGCTAAGGACCCGGAATTAGCAGTAATCTTAAAGTGTAAATACATTTTCTGGGGTAAATGCTGGACTGAGATTAAAAACCGGTCCTGGACTTTTGCCCTGACAGGCCTTTTGATGACAGTGAGTCATCAAAAAGGTGGGGTCTTAAACTTGCCCATTATTATTATTATTATTTTATTATTATTATTATTATTTTATTATTATTATCATCATCAGGACCGGCTCTGGGTGGTCTGGCGCCGTAGGCGCCACCCCCCACCCAACATTACCATAGCACACGGTATCTGGCTGCTAACGTGCTAGCTGGCATTTGTTTCAGTGAAATATTACAAGTAGTGCAAATTACTGTCATATCACGGATTCTGATTTCTTTTCCCGCTGGCTTAGTTGCGCCCCCTAGTCAAATGGCGCCCTAAACGATCGTCTATGTCGCATATAGGGCTGGCCGGATTATAATACAATAACTCGGGCCGACGTATTGGAGCCGTTATACATGGTGGCCACTATGTGGCGCCGCCTGCATTAACATGGCCGTGTCCCGTTGAATCGACAGATAGTTCGGACTCGAGAAGCCGGTTTCGGGGCGGCCCGGAAAAGGGAAGGGGGTGGGACAGCGTTGAGCTTTGTGGGGCTTCGCCGGAGCACGCATGCGCAGTACCGGGGCCCATTCAACAGCCGCTGCACGCTGGCCGGTTCAGCATGGAGAGGAAAGGTAAGGGGGACGAAAGAGAGAAATATTACTCTTCTTTCTGCCTTTACACGTGCTGCGTTTTACCCCCCCGTTTAAAAAAACGTGTAATTTAGTTATGTGATATTTTAAACTAGATTGCTCTACATTTTGATGCCAGCAGTACAGAATGTTGTTGACTGTGTTCTCTGACTTTGATCGAATTGGTGAAAAATCAAAATATTAAATATATAGGGAAAAAATCCATTGGCGCTAGTGAGTTTTCCCGCCAGAATTCAAATTTACGTTAAATCTAGACAGTAGGCATTACACTAATGTAACTCAATAACCTGGTGATATTGCGGTGTAAAGTGTCAGCATAGTAAATTACCCATCCTTGCAAAGGGGGTGTAAAATAAATCCGATGTACTGTTTTGATAGTCATCAGTTTATCATTTATCATTTCTCCTTCCTGTACACGTTGGCCTTTGAATGTCTTTATATGTGTTTTTTGCGTGTAATATGGTGATCTTTCATGTCGCGACAGTGCTTGCGATCCAGGCACGAAAGAAAAGGACGAAGACCAAGAAAACCAGCAAGAAGTGAGTACGCAGCTCGGCACGGGTCCCGCTCTGACTAGGCCATCCCACGTGTGTTAAGCCGGAAGTGAATATGTTTACGAATATCACCTAAAGCGACATCGAGTGCACTATTACAATCAGAGTTCATTCGTCCTTTCGGCACGTTTGTTCTCTTGACCCCACTAAACGTGCCGGCGCTTTCTAACTCTTATTTGAATCTTGAATCTTGAATCTATTAAGCATGAGCTGCTGCGGGTATAATGAAGCCTGATCTTACTCCTGTAAAGTGTCGATGGTTTGACAGTGACCGTAAAGCCGGATCGACGCCTGTAAATAACCTTTATGATTAAGCTTTCATAAATGTTTTAAGCATGGACTTTGCAGATCCGAAGTGTCTGTCTGTCGTTTCGTGTGCAGTGTGTGTGCCGGGCTGTCCGACATCTAAATACGTGCCTCTGGTTCGCGTTAATTAGTACGTAACGTTTAGATAATGGACGTTAAATCGCCGAGCTGCGCTGAGTCTCGGGAGATGCTTTCTCGGTCGGGTTATTCGTGATCAGGGCCCCCTGTCATTTCCCCAAAGGGGTCCCGCCGTGATCGGAGGCCGCTCCCCCCTTTCTCCACTTACTTGATTTTATTAGTTAAGATATTTAAGCGACACGTATTATTCAGGAGTCTGGGGTCGTGTAACCCCCAGTATTTTGAATATTTAATTAGGCTTCATTCCTCTAGTCCTCAAAAGTAGATTCATAGATTAGTATGTTAATGATCAAGGCTTCAGCCCTTGGTAGTATTGACAAATTTGATTACAAGCATATATCTTTGGGAGGTTTAAATCACTTTCCACAAAAATGCTTTTGTTTGTTTGGGGTATTGGACACATACTTATTTCAGGTACATAGTTCCCAAATGTGAAACTATATGCTTGTGAATGTGTATTATCTCTTCAGTTTCTCTATATTCATTCCACACTATTTTGCTGCTATTGCTGTATTATTTATCGTTTACATACACGTTGCATTATGCACACTGCTATCCATCGACTTGCGTCCAAGTTACGTTCCAGAAGTGAAGATGTAAGTCAGTCAGCGCATATTTCGATCATTGTGGGGGAGTGGTCGAATTTAGTGTACAGTGTAAGATTCAATATCACGTACATTTAGCTAAACCTCTATAGTGGCAGTGCAGTCGGGTAGTTTTGGTTCTTGCTGCACGTCACATGTGTGGTAAAAATCTGCTATGGTAGATGTCTGCCCTGGACATCTCTCAATGAATGTCACCTAAGGGACCTCGAACGTAAATGTGAGTGTGCACGGTTCGATTGGACATAAGTCAGTGAATGACTGTATATACCCCTGTCATCAGCCCTCCTGTATTGCACTGAACTATGATATGTTGCATATCATACCATCGGCCTGGGGGAATACTTTAACGCTCCATATACCTCTATATCAGTGTTTGCCAATGAATGAATGTTACATCTATTTAATGCTTTTCAAGACACCAAAAGTGCTTTACAGCAGCAATGGGGAACCACTTCAGCCACCACCGTGTAGCCCCCACCTGGATGATGTGCCGGCAGCCATTCTGCACCAGTACACCCACCACACAGTAGCTAAGGTGGTGAATGGGCAGGAGAGAATTTACCAGTTAGATATAGGAGATGATTAGGAGGCCAGATTTGATAGGGCCACAGTGAGCAGTTTAATCAGGATGTCAGGGTACCACCCAAACTCTTACAAAGGAAACCCAGGGATCTTTTATGACATCAGAGAATCAGGACCTTGGTGTTACATCTCATTCGAAGGATGGCACCATTTTTACAGTACAGTGTCCCCATCACTGCACTGGTATCCACACAGTCCTCTTGGTCACACCAACACTTCTTCCAACAGGAATCCAGCTTTCCTAGTTGGTCTCCCAACCAAGTACTGGCCAGGCCCAAACCTGCTTGGCTTTAGGTGGATTACCTACTCTGGACTGCAGGTGCTAGGGCTGCTTACAATCGGGCTCTCGGGGACCTGCAGACAGTCCACGGTTTTGGTCCCTCCCAGGTCCCGGTAGGCAGGTAGCAAGAACGTGGACTGTTTGGTAGGGAGCAAAAATGAGGTCTGCCTGGTAAGGAGCTGGGAGGGAGCAAAAATGCGGACCACCTGTGGCTTCCCGAAGACCGGGTTCGGAAACACTGCTCATATGCAATATATGAAAGTAGAGGCCTCTTGACTTTAAGTTTATTCTGCAGTATAGTAGGTTTTACTGTATAGCTTGTAGTGGGACTGCTTCTGCCATTATATGTGTTTCCCATTCTTCAGTCACTTTTGCGTTTCCCCTGCCACCCAGTGGCAAGGCTGACCTGTTGCTGTAGAACAGGGGTGGCCAGTCTTACCCGCAAAGGGCCGGTGTGTATGCAGGTTTTTGGGATAACCTGTAGGTCAGCTGTTCAATCCCGGGTGTGAGGACTCTTCAGCCAATCAGTCCTCTAATTAGTAATCTAATTAGGGAGTTGCAGCGAAAACCCGCATACACACTGGCCCTTTGCGGATAAGATTGGCCACCCCTGCTGTAGAAGAATGCTGAAGTAGTTATTGTTGCATTATTATTAGCATTTAGTCAAAGGTGTTACTCCCTCAAGTTCTAAGTGGAAATACTAGCATGCATGTTTCGCTTGTGCTCCTATACCAGCAGTGGACTTTTTCCATCCTGTTTCGCTGAACATCTTGTAGCTCCTATGAAGTCTGTGGTTTAATTTGCAGCACAGTTCAGGCTGCTAAAGGGGCACATGGTGAGATACAGATGGACCTGGCATGCCTCTCTGAAGATTTCCAAGCCTGGTCACCCTCAATTGAGTTTTTAGAGGGGGGTGTGTGTACAACCAATGGGGAAAAAAAGAATAAGGTTTAGCTATGTATGTGTTTCTAGGCGTTTGTGTTTATAGATACGTAGTGTAAGCCTATGTGTGTGCTGGCTGAGTGTTACCTTGGACAGAGGTCGTTTGCCCGCCCACCTGATGTTTGTGGCACTCTGTTTATGACTGTGTTTGTGCAGATATACAGGCATTTGGTTTCCTTATTCCCCCCCCCCCCCCCCCCCAGCTGTCTCTCATTCCCTAGGGGCTTTCCCCGGATCTTGGCCAATAAACGCGGCCTCCTGTTCACTCTCCGGAAGGCAGCGTGGTCACCTGGCCTGCCTGAAGTCTCTGAAGTCTTACGTGACGATTCCACCCACACGCGGCGCCCTGCTTACACGTGTGAAATCCTGTAATTCCGATTTGTTCTGGTTGATGATCAGTTCCGCGCCGGAATCCTCGTTTCCGTCTCGATTCTGTTCCGCATCTGCGAATCCTCCTGCTCTTTTTTACGACCTCAGCTTTCCTGCGATCGTACTCATCCTGCCCACGCCCCCCCCCCACACACACACACACACACTCTCACCCCCTCCTCCCTCCCTCCCTCTCCCGCCTGCCGCCGCGGCGCTCCCTCGCCACTTCAGTCGCGCTGAGCCACCGTGGAGCTGGCAGCGATTACCGAGCCGCACGGAGCATATAGTCAGAGCCCGGTCGCGGTGCCATGTGGCTGCTCGACTGGATCGTCTCGCTGAACAGCGCCGTGGCGAAGCTCGCCAGTGGCCTGCGGTGCAAGTGAGTAACGCCCCCGGTCTTGGCAGGCTGGCACGCTGTCGGGCTGGCAGGGCATGGGGCCGACAGCGGGGGGCACTTTGGTAAGCGCTCTAATTTATTAATGACTCGATCCATTTTTAATTTGTCGCTTGTGCGGGGAGAAGGGGCCGAATTCTCCGCACGTATCGGCCATCAGAGGAACGCCGGACGCCTTATGATCTCCTTACGACCTGCGTGTTTTATTTCGCTCGATCGCAGCGAATGAGGCTCGGGGGGCCGCTCCCTCACTGACATCCAGGGCAAGGAGAAGCAAACTAATTAGGTTTCCAGCGTTGCTGCAAAGTTGATGAGCTCCAAAGCTCTGCCCACCCCTCCCTTCACAGCTGCGGCGGCTAGTTATGTAAGGAGTGCGGTTCATCCACATCTTTCTGCTCCAGTCCCTCTGCTGGCGGACCCCTGGACCCCGTCCCATCGGCTTTGGCTCCTTGCTGGGCTTTTATCTCGGCGAAACCTTCAGGCCACCCTGTCCGATGTAGCACAGGGCCGATTGGGATCAGGAGATTTTACCTGGGCTTCCTCTTCCTCCTCCCGTCTTTTCTCCTCTCCATGCACGAGTGCGCGTGTGCATTGCTCCTTCTGCTGTGTCTGCAGAGGCCCCCCACTGACGCTCAGGTCCCAGGTGCAGAGAGCTCATCTGTGGTCTTGCTGACGTGCCGCTGTGGAGCATGGAGGGGTGTAGAGGTGGGGGAGGGGGGCTGCTCTTGCTGGCTTTGTTGGTTCCTATCCCGAAGGCCGGCCGTGAGGAAGACGTCGACGTCACCGACGGCACTAGTGTCTCTGTGACGGTGGAGCAGATCCTGCTCCATCCCCGGCGGGCTGCCTGTTTACCGCTCCGCTGTGTCGAGGATGCAGTCGGACGTTTGAAGGTGTACCTATGTCTGGGTCCATAACACGGTGCGGAGCTGCTCGTAACTATCAGTGCCTCTAGTCTGAGTTTTGAAAAGGCTCATTTGCGGTGATTGGACATGGTGTTAAAATCTCTGAACATGTTAAACTGACACACAGCTGATCTGAACTGACACAAAATGGTGATGCAGGTGGAGATGCTGCTCTTAGCTGCAGTGCTCAATGTCACTTGTAGTCCTGGTACCTCCTGTCATCCAGCCTACAACTCGCACGTTGGAAGTAGTCTGTTAGGGAATTTAATCCTTCTTGTAATGATGGTACTTGGGAATAGTATATTTGGTTTGGAAGTTACAAGTACAGTTACGTCAGTACTTTGGGCACAGTTGACTCTGACTAGTTCCAGTCTAGGTACTTTGAGTCAGCTGAATGAATGTCGGGTCGTCTTGTAAAGCTCTTTAACGGTGACAGCTGGCTTGGTGCACTTTGGTTTCTATTGGAAAGTTCTGTACTGTACTGATGCAGTTATCTTTCGGGTTATACAGTTTATGTTTAGTTAGTCATTAAATGTTCTTTTTGTATTTATAAAGTATTGTCCTGTACGTTCTGGAGTGCCCTTCTTCTGAGGACTTTTCCAAAGTGTTCTCTTTTATATTTACATCTTAGCACTTTTATCCAAAGCGGAAAAAAATAAATAAAAAAATTTAGAGAGAGGGCGAGAGAGAGAGCAGGGTCAGCCAGTCCCTGGAGCCACTGGGGGTTAAGGGTCTTGCTCAAAGACCATGTTGTGAAATCTGGCCTTTAAACCGACAACCTTCTGATCGGAGACACAGCCTCCTAACCTGCAGAGCTACCTGCCGCTGTATATTTTATTATATAATACAGTACCATATAATGTAATAAATGTTACATAAAGGTCCCTCCGCTCACAGCAGAAGGCCTGTCAGGTGTTTGTAAGCCACTGTTACTCCAGTGGGCACCCTGCAGACTAGAACATCTCCTTCTGTTCAGCCTGATCATGTGACCCCTCCATGCCCAAAGACAGCCTGATGAGGAGGTGTGAAATGGGCCCCATCTCACCTCCAACCTTGCTGCTATTTTATGTTTTGGGATCCTGTCAGTGTGCTGTGGGTGCTGGTACCTCATGTGCTGAGATGTGGTAAAGTGACACCTTGACGCCACATACCATGTATGGACCCTCGCGTGTGAACGTTGCCCTGTCCAGAAAGTACATGCTAGTAGGTTTTATTCTCCGCTGTGCTCGCTGGCTCCAGTACTGCACCACCTCTTCCTGTTCTTGGTGTTGCAGAATAAATGAATGGAGGTTCTCTTCTGAAGAAATGTTCTGAACTTTTGACATCTTCTCTCATGGTATGTTGGCATTGTGATAATCCACAACCACCCTAATAACGCTACCTATCAGAGAGTTTGTCGACCTGCTCCACACTGTCGCCTTTACCCTCAGAGCCAAGAAGAGCGTCAGGTGTGTTACACTGTTTGACTTTGTGGGCCTGGTAAAATACTGGTTAAGTAGAAAGGTAAACTTTTAAAAAGTCACCTGAGGAAAAACATTGAACTAAGGTTTGGTCTGCCGTAACCAGTCGCACTACAGCTAATGCTTCTGAATGTATGGCAGGAATACAGGCTTATTTTATATAGTCATCTCTTGAAATTAAAATTTTGTTACTTTCTCCTGTTCTTTAGATATGTGGCTGAAATTGCACGTGTTTTGCACTTTATGTTGAGGTTGCATTAGGTTTTAATCTGGACCTAAATGACTGTAAATGCAGTTCATATGTTTTGGTAACATGGCGCTGACAGACTCCCTCATCTGGAGAAGCAGGGTAATGACTTTCTTTGGGTTTAGGCCTTCTGCTCTGTCTCTTCCCAGTACCACCAGGAGACCAGTGCCGTTCCTCTAAATCTAAATCTGATATGCGAGATGAGGTACTATCATTTGTAAGAAATGTGGGAATATGTAACAAGCCTGAACCATTTATTCAGGATCTAGCACCCATTAGAATGGCTTGGTAGCAGAGATGGAAAGTTCGGGTCCAGAAAGTACAAATCCAGACCAAGATTTTGTTTCAACCAACCAGTTAGCATAAAATGTCACATTCACAGAGTACACAATTGGTTCATTGACACAAAATCTGGTCTGGATTTGTACTTTCTGGACCCACTTTACTGATCCTGAAACATAATACTGCCTTCTCCACACTACTACTGTGCTGTGTTTGAAAAACAGTGGCATCATTTGGTCACTTGGGGCGCTAAAAGGCTCAATGATGCTTGAGTTGGTGCCTCTTTGGATTGCCACCATTAAGAATTTAGTGGGCTTATTACAGTCCTGTGAAAACATGTGATTTCAAAAGCTTTTGCCATTTGTACAAGTAGCCGTGGAAAATGTGGCTATTCTGCTGAGGACAGGATTCAAACCTGTGACCTTCCGAACAGAGGCACAGAGTAGACCTGACCAAATAAATGCCAATTGGAACAGCCAAATAGAACTCATTTAGGGATGTCACTATCGATTACATTAGTAATCAAGTAATCTACCAAATAATCTGACAATTCATCGAGTAATCGCTTATAATATAAAATATAATGTAGTACATAATATATTGCAATTGGTGCACACTCAGTCATGCGTACCATGAATTTGGGCATCCCAATTAGGGCTCTCATGATTAGTCGACGTAGTCGATGATGTTGGCACTGAAAATACGTTGATGTCAATAATTGAAATTGATGCATTGTTCTGGTAATTATAACAAAATTTTTATTTTAATATCACTACGTAATTATGGGAGTAGTTCAAATTATGACAAAACTAAAAGGTGGTTTGTACACTGTGCAGTGTGGATGGCATTCCACAGCGGCACTAGTGCGATGCACGAGTACCTGAAGAGGAAACGCAGAGGAGCTATTCGGGATGGTGGACCGCCAAAGAAGGCAAAACCACCTTAAATGTTGTTAATTCATGTTTATTAAATTACCATTAGTATGAAAAACCTTTTAATATATCGTTGTCCTTGTAGCTGCTAAATACACTCATTTTATTAAAGTCATAAGGTTGTCTGCCTGCTACCTTAGAATTTCCATTAAATAAGTGTCTGAGAAAATGTTTCGGCTAAAATCTGAGCTTATTCAATGTTGATGTACGGTGCCAGTTTGTGTGTTCGTGTGCTTTGGGCTTGTTGGGATTGAAACAAAAAAGGACACAAAATAAAAAAATAATGGTTTGTGAACTGAAATAAAATATTAATGTAGTTTTTATTTTCATTTCGGTTCACGAGGATATTGGTGGTGTGGCAGAACTTTTTGCAGTTTAAAGTCAGGCCCATATTTTGGTAAATTTAGAAAATAAATCGAGTAAAATAAATTGAGTCAAAGTGATGACAAAGACAGGCTAGTCCGAGAGGCTTCATGGCATGTATCTATGGCTGATCTCACGTTATTGGGCGAGTCTGTTTTGCAATACCGAAAATGACTGACTGCATTTTCATTCACTTTTAAGGTGAAGTGTTTCCTAGTGCTTATGTTCTTTCTTTGGACTGTCGTGCTATTCACAGTCTTTCTTCCACCATATTGCAGAGTAATTGATTAGGAAATTTTTAATCAATGCTTTTAAGTAATCAAGTTTAATTGAGTATTCATGACAGTTCTAAACTTGTCTACCAATACAGTGCATTTAGTGAGAATGGCAAGTCAGTAATTCACATTCTGATTAAGTCTAACAACTTACTGAGACTCACCCATGAAGTCCCTACTGACACACCGAAAACACTTTCTTATTTAACATATTATTTAGAACAAAGTTCAAAGAACATGAATTTCAACAACATTGTTAACTTTACATCTCTAACTACCTATATGTACAAATAAAATTAGCAGTAGCAGTAAAAATAGCTTCTGTTCCACGTGCCGACAGACACAAAGCAGTGCCGACAGACACTTGCTCAACATAGTTTCTCTGGAATCCCGAATGGCAGAAGATGAATATCACTCAGTAACCAGTTCTTGTTTACTTTTCTCCTCTTCACTTTACTCACTTTTGTTAAGTTTTTCATGAACGCACTGCATGATCTATGAGCAAACAGCAAGGACGAGAATGATTATGATTGGCTCAGAGAGCACATGCAGAGCTCATGCAAAAGAAGCGGTGGTAAATGATACACCTTTTCAAAAAAAAATACATGCCAGATAATATTGAAAAGGAACAATCATTAAAATTGCAAAGCTTCCTATGTTTTGTTTCCTGTGATAGTATAAAAATACTTTTACGATCACGGTCCTTGTGATGTAAAAAAAATTTAAAATTATTTATAAAGCACTTTAAAAACCAACAACAGTTGGCCAGAGTACTGTAAAATCAAAATGGCAAAAACCATAAAATAAGACAAAAACACAAGGACCAGTTTAAATGATGAAAAGACAATAAAAGAGAAAGAGCAATAAGACTGTAACAATAAAACAAACACTAAAAGCAGCTCTCATGCAGAGTTAAAAGCCAATGAATAAAAATGTGTCTTAAGATGGGGTTTAAAAACCCAGCAGTGTAGGGGTAGCCCAACATGTAAAGGCTGCATGTGATGGTTGTGCAGTTGCATGTAATGCACATGCATTGTGCAGCTTTAATGTAGAGGCCAGACCTGCTGTGCCAAATACTGCCTCACTGGAATAATGGCTAAGCCTGCAGTCTGACCCTCAGCTTCACTCTCACCTGTGTGTGTACGTGCGTGCATGTGAGTGAGTGTGTGTGAGAGAGAGAGAACAGAGAGCATGATGGGAAATGTGAGATTCCTATGTACCTATATTCATAATTGTATAAATGGCTTGTAAAGTATCATTTCGTATACATTCAGAGGGATGGATGCACAAAATGGTCCTGTTCCGTTCTTCAAGTGGAAAGGCAAGGTTCCTCTTTAAGGTCTCAGCTAACTGCTGGTATAATTATTAAGTGGGGCTGTTAAAAGTACATTTCTGTATTCCTGGCTCTGCTGCAGTCTTGCATTTTAATTAATCAACCGCCTGGTTTCACTTACCCCATTCCTGTATAGTAGATAACTGTCCGGATCTGTGACAGTACAGTAACTGCAAGGAGGAATACAAGTCAACCTGTCTGAATAGTGTCAGTATAGTATCAGTACAGCACAGGGCTGGGCGATAAAATACCAATAATTTTTCCTTTGTCACTATAACATATGCTTGATAAAAGTTCAATACAATTTAATACCCAACGTGTTGCCTGTTTTACATGTTTTGCATCACAATGAAATGGCATCTCTTTCTGTGTGATTGCTTGTCAGGGCTGGCAATGGAGCACAAGCACACAAACAGTTGTAAAAACAAACTGCAGATTTATTGAACAAATAAGAGAAAGCAATATGGCAGGCAGGGAGACAAAAGACAACGCAGTCAAAGTAACAGGGCAACTCATCCGGAGAGCAGTTCCAAAGCAAACTGTCCAGTAACGATAATCCAGCAAAATCCAAAATAAAAGTGCACGATAAAATTAACTCCATGTCAAATCCACGCAGTAATAATCTATAGAGAATTCAGAAACGCTAGGAAGATCGCTAGAGGTGGCGTGTTGTCAGCAACAACGAAAATAACCTGCTCACCTGTACCTCAGATTTGTGGAATCCTGTTTTGCAAGTGCTTATCTCGTTCTGACGATCAAGAATAGTTTAAAATCACAATTAACCATTTCATTTCTTCAATTTTCGATCTGGAGCAAAAATCAGCCTTTAAACTGGAAAAAAAAACGATTGAACATTTATCTCGATAATTATCGATATAGACTGACACAGCAATTTTTTTTGCATTTTTGGCTCAGCCCTAGTGTATGGGTAACCAGCACCCTGACAGTATTGCTTGTGTGGGGTAAAGGAAAGCTGTATGAAATGTTGACAACATTTCTTCATTAATGTCCTGCTTGCTCGTCGTTCCTGTCACTGTCTTGGTGTCTGCTCAGCATGTTCAATGTGGAGGAATGCCTTTTACCTTAATTCATCTATTACAATGACCTTTTAAATTTGACGCTGTCCGACTCGGTTCTTCTCAGTTTCGACAAGTTCTCCTTGAGAGCCCCGGAAACGGTGCGATTGAAGGGCTACGGTGCGAAAACCTGGCTGACGCACGAGCTGCAAAAGCACACCTGCATTCCAGCTATTTCTGCTCTGTGACATTTCCGCAGGCAGATGACTCTGCTTTTGACTCGTTGCTCATCATGTCGATAAGCTTGTATTTGAACAGATATATGTAAACAAGGACAATTAAGGCAGGTCACCCTCTGCTCCCTGTTGCGTGTTACATTTTAATGATCAGCGCTCTGAGCCTTTCCGATGGTGATTGCCTGTTATTTACATCACTAATTTTCATTAATTAAATCTTTCTCAGTGCCTCATTAACGCAGTATGTCACCTGGAATCAGTTCGCGTTTGCGAAGCTTGTGGTATGATTGGCAGGACATGGGTGTAAGGTCTTTGAGTCTGTGTTGGAGGAGGGGTTTTAAATCAAGGTCTCTGGCCTCTATCTAGGTTTTAGCTCAGACCTCCAGGGTTATGGGAGCCGCTTTAACTGACCAACTTTTAAAATGAAGTTTTGGTGGCAGACAGAACAAAGAGTGTCATCCTTCAACGAGACACGAGGGTGTGAAGTAGAGGCTGGGTCACTGAGAAGCTGGGGGGGCAGCCTTTGTAGGAACTTCATCCCTGAATCCTGGGCAGCTTGGGTCTCGTATTCAAGGGAGGTGTACACTTGAGGGCCCCCCTGTTGATACGTGGGTATCTTTTGTGGGCATTTGTTTATCCCTTGTAGTTTGCGGGAATCCCTTTTTTGGCACATGAGTAGGGGTGCATTAAACAGTTCAGACGGCTTGAACTGCTGCGCCGCTAATGGCGCCCCCTTGGGGATGGGGCAGCTAACGGCACCCACCCTCACCGCTGTCCTGGCACGCTGCGCGATCCCGTTAATGAGCGACCGCGCCTGGCTCCCCCTCCCTTCTGCACTCTAATTTATATTTCACACTGAGCGTGTTGGGGGGGGATTTGTGTTCTCTTGTTTTGAAGGCGGCTGCGCTTTTACCTGCAATGCAGTGGCCAGCCGCTGCAGCCATTCAGAGCATGGCTCTGGAGGAGGGGGGAGGGCCAGCGCTGACGACAGCGGGTTGGGGGGGGGATCTTGCTGGCGAGCGGCAGCGCTGCTGACTTCACGGCACTCTGCCTGCCTGCACTGCCACAGGCGCATGGGCTGCGTCTCTCCCGGCCGGCGTTGCACGGCTGCTGCTCCTGCTCCCCCTGCCGTTGCTCACGCCCCCTCCCATGGGCATCCGCGCTTCCTGCAGGTAAGCGTGTGGGCAGATGGGGGGGCGTGTGTGTCCATGTGTGGGTTCAGCTCTATGCGTGTCTCTGTGAGTTTCGTCACTCTGCTGTTTTCCGTGTGTGTGTGTGTGTGTGTGTGTGTGTGTGTGTTGTTGTCACCCTTACCTCTCCTTTCAAAACCCTTAGGGAGTTTTTTAATCTGACAACTCCAAGAAAATAGATGGGGGCTGCATCCCCCTGAAAGATTTCCTGGCTAGATGGATGGATGGATGGATGGATGCGTAGAAGAGAGGTGGTGGATGTAGCAGGCAAACCCACAAAACACCCGTTTAAAATGTCACGTCATTAGCAATAATGTGCTTATTACAAGGATTAGCTGCTGTGTCCCCTGTGAACTGGGGCTGTGCTGTTTCCATCAGAGGGGAGGCGGGGAGCAGAACCCCCCCCCCCGTCCATCTGACGAGGTGAACGGGAGCAGGGACCCCTTCACAACCAGCCATGGGGGTACATCGGGGGGGTATCTGAGTTACGACTCTAAGGGGCCGGCCTCCTGCAAGGTGTTAAGATAGGTGGGGGGTCAGGCAGTTTCAGCTGCAGGTGTTGGGGGAGTCTCCCCAGGTTATTCCCCCCGCGCCGCCTAAAGTCCAGTCACTTTGTACTGTGGTTGGCATCTGGAGTGCAGTTTCTGGGACAGTAAGGCATCGCTGCTGACTGTCCCATCTGGGGGTCGCAGAGAAACGGCGGTCACGTCAGTAGCTGCTATGCACTAATGGTGGTTTTCTGTGGGGGGGGGGGGGGGGGCACTTTAAAAAAAAAAAAAAAAAAAAAACCCAT
>JAODLC010000133.1:8304334-8335206 GCA_026781145.1 Hippopotamyrus pictus
GCTGTGTAAAGAAGTGCTTCCTCAAATTTGTTTTAAAATGTTCTCCTGCTAATTTCCACTTATGGTCACGAGTTCTAGTGTTTAGACTAATATTGAATATTGGTAGGAGTTCCTGAGAAGTGCTTTATCGATATTTTTTTTTTTTTTTTTTTTTTAAATAATTTTTTTTTTCCTCCATTTTCCAGGCCAGAGCCCCATCCCAGGGGCACCTCCCAGCAAGCAGAGTCCCCTCTCCAAGAGAATGATGAGGAGATACTGGGGTCTGATGACGAGGAACAAGAGGACCCCAATGACTACTGCAAGGGTGCGTTCTCACTTGGGTCCCTCTGATGGGTCTGTTGGTGATCGAATTGCCTTGAGCTTTTCCTCTTTTGTCCTGGCACAGGGGGCTACCACCACGTGAAGATCGGCGACCTCTTTAATGGACGCTACCATGTGATCCGCAAGTTGGGCTGGGGACACTTCTCCACTGTGTGGCTGGCCTGGGACATCCAGTGAGTACCAATGTTCCCACTGGAATCCGGCAGCCATTCCTCTTGCCCTTTCCCTTGTATGTCCGCTAAGGCCAGTTTGTGGTGCAGGGGGAAGCGATTTGTTGCCATGAAGGTGGTGAAGAGTGCAGAGCACTACACTGAGACGGCCCTGGATGAGATCAAGCTACTGCGATCGGTAGGAAGATACGGCCTACTGCACGTGGCAGCGGAGGGCCCAGTGTCCTCCTCTTTTTGCCATTTCTCTGAAAGTTCTTGTTTGCTTTTTGTATAATAAACTTGCTTGAATTATTCTCATCTTCATTCTTGAGGCTGGGAAATTTTGTACAATGCAACGCTTGTGTGATTCAGTATTGTTGGCTGAACCAGTTGACTTGCTTACATTGAGCCTTTGGGGAAATTTATGCCAAAAATGTCATTAATCATTAAAATTCATGCTGTGTATTTGTAAAATTGATTCTTTGTATTAACAGACTGCTCACTTTCCACTTCCAATAGGTTCGGAACACAGACCCTACTGACCCCAACAAGGAGATGGTGGTGCAGCTGCTGGATGATTTCAAGATCTCTGGTGTGAATGGCACTCGTATCCTAAAAGGTTCATGTTCCTTCCAGAGCCTCAGAGGCCGTGTAGCTATTCTCTGGTTTCTTCTTTTGTTTTCCAGACAATATTGCACAAAAATTGAATGGGCTTTGACATCATTCCTCTCTCACGATGGACTTTTTCCTGGCTTGCTTGTCCACATGGTATATCTGGACACTTTCCCCTGGGCTACAGTCTTTGCGGAGGTGCTAAGGACTTTTTAAGTCAGAATGTGGTTATGTCAATAAACAAAGGGTTTTGGGTAATGGTGTGGTTACCGTTATTCCTCGTTTTGTCCTTGACACATCTCCCCGTAAGATGTGTGTATGGTGTTTGAGGTCCTGGGCCATCACCTGCTCAAGTGGATAATAAAATCCAACTACCGGGGGCTCCCGCTGCCTTGTGTGAAGAGCATTATCCGTCAGGTAAACCTCAGCGTATTCAGCGGGGTCTCGGAAGCGTGTGGAGCACTCAGACGATTGCCGGTTACTCATGCCCCCCCCCCCTCCGCAGGTGCTGCAAGGCCTCGACTACCTGCACTCGAAATGTAAAATAATTCACACTGACGTCAAGCCGGAGAACATCCTGCTGAGCGTGGATGAGCCGTACGTTCGGAGGCTTGCAGCCGAGGCTACCGAGTGGCAACGAAATGGAGAGCCCCCCCCCTCCGGATCTGCCGGTAACCCCCAGCTTCTCCATACAAGGCTTAAAGGTTGTGCCTTATCCACCACCTGGTCATGAGTATTATACATAGGTGATGGATTGTTTGCATGCTGCTTAAATCAGACAGTACCTCTCAGCATTGTAGCTGAACAACCTGACAGTTTGGAGGTTCTCGGGACAACCACCCCAGTGTTTCAGTCTCAGCTGGTGGTCCGGGTGATGGGGGTTGATATGTATTTTGCATTTTCTTTGCAGTGAGCACGGCCCCAGCACCAAAACACGTAAGTCCCTCCTCCCCACCCAGGGAAATGCTTTAAAATGTTCGTTTCAGATGGGTGGGACAGTTTGCCTCCTCGAAAAACCAGGCCGCCAAGATGTCCAAGAACAAGAAAAAGAAGTTGAAGAAGAAGCAGAGGCGGCACGCAGAACTCCTGGAGAAGCGTATCCTGGAGCTGGAGGACCTGGAGCGGGGAGCTGAACCCGGCGAGGCGGACGAGGCGGACGAGGCGCTAACATCCCCGAGCGGCCCCGCTGCACCCCCCAAGTTGACGGCTCTGCAGGATGTGGCCAGCAATAGCACAGGAGGTGAGCATAGCTGTGAAATATCATAGGAGCTGAATAGTCGTTTGGTTGACTAGCTTGTGATGTAGACAATGAAAAGCTGTGGGACCGGGATGGCTGATCTTCAGACTTCAGTTATGATGATTATATAACACAAGTACAAGTACTTAGAAATTCTTTAGTGTTTACACATTCCATCTTGTTCTTTTATGGGAGTGATGCTTGGGATCAGAGTACATGGTCGGCCATTTACCTGGCATCCCTGGGGCAGTATTCTGGGGTTAATGACCCAGGATTGGTATGATTACGCTGCTGGGTGTGGGATTTGAACTGATTACCCTCTGCACATGTGCTGAGACTCCTTATCATGTCTACTTCCTAGCAGAACATACTGTGATGATGTAGCTACTATATATAGAAGTTCTGCAGCTGAGGCTTATAAATACAACGGCCGAAATCCCTGGTTGGTTGATTCATCACCATGGGTTGAGTTACAGTTCTGCTTTTTGCTTCTTTGCCCAGATGGCAGTATGGAGCGACTCGGGCCAGAGAACATTGTGGATCTGAACTGTAACGGGCACGCTCATCAAGTGGCTGAGGAAGATGAGGAGACCAGGAGGCTCCTTATGATAGAGGAGGATCTTCGCAATGCTAATGGTGGCTTGGAAGGGGAGGAGCTACAACTTAACTCTGCCTACCAGGCCTGCAACAGTGCGTTGACCTTTGGCCCCGCCCACCCGGATCTTAGCAGTGACGGTAATGCTCACCCTGCTTTGGTCTATAGAGCAGTAGCACCTATAATTTTCTGTTTCCAGTGCCTTCCATTGACTTAGTCATTAATGGACTGTCATGGTTATAAAACCTATACTTATCTGTTTTTTAACATTTGGTCTTGTGTCGAATTATAATAATTTTGAATGTGTTTATAAGATAAACTGCTGATTCACAAGTGTAAATTTTAACTGGCACTCTAGTGGTCTGAAATAGCCGGCAGTACCCTCTCCAAAGGCATGTTCTGGTGGATTGGTGTTTGTAAAATCTGCTTAGTGCACATATGTAAGCGAGTGTTTGTGTTGTCCTCTCTGACAGCCTGCCCTTCTGTACTGTGTGTACCTGTGCTTCTTGGCAAAAGCTTCAGATCCAGGGCAAAACCTGCATTTGATAAGAGAATAGGGATGGCTGCTATCATCTTCTACATTTCATATTCATCTGCAGAATTTTTTTTTTGATGAGTCCTTTGTTTTTTGACTTGTACACATTGTGAGTTCTTTGGCCTTAAAAACGTGACTCGGTCCTGATCTTGCATAAGCTTCCACTCATTACTACCTTCAGGGGAAATATTTATAGATAAATGTACCATCAGTGCGAGTTTTTATTTAGACCGTCTTATTTTTTTTTATCAGTGACCTGTTTTGAATGAACACACTTACCAGTAGTTATAGGGATATCTGTTTGTAGCTGGTGGATGTTGCATACATGATTATATTAATCACAGGGATCGCCTGCGTGACTCTACCAGAGGCTTGTGGCACTTATCCACTGCCACCAAGAACCCGAGTCATACTGCATAGAGGCTTGGTATCTAAGCTGTACCCGTACTGATTTGGCCCGGCGTACTAGCAGGGCCAAAAGCATGACTAAACCCAGCTGGTTGAGTCGCCACTACCTGATTGGTCAAAATGCTTGGAGATATCGGTGATCTGTGTCAATACGCATGGATTATCTGAAGGAAAAAAAGGGTACGTTCTATCCATTTTTAGTAGTATTGCACATTGCGATGTACTGCTGCATTCCTGATAACACGGAACTTGAACATTTCCAACCTCCTACTTAAAAAAAAAATAAATAAAAAATACTATAGAACAGATGAACGGAATGGATTTGTAATGCAAATTTACGCAAGCTAATGCTAATTCCACTTGCATTAAATGCTAACATATGATAGTGATTCTCACAGACGTGTTAGCAGCAATTAGCACATAGTAAATCATGATGTACACTGTGTGAACAGTAAATAAGCATTTGTTCAGTTTTATTTGACTATCACTCTGCAAACCTTTATCGAGCGACCCTTCTGCAGTGGAAAATCACAGTGAGCTGGAAACACACTGTAACGCTGTGTCTCTGTGGTAGGGCTCAGGTACGGCCCGGCTTCTGTATGCCAGTGGAAAAGCTCCATTAGTCCTGTAGTCATCTCACCCCCTGAACCCAGCTACAAACAAGCTTTGCTTTTTTCTGCTATGAGAGGAAGGGTAGAGGTTCAGCCTGTTGACTTCGTGGGCTACTGAGTAAGCAGCTGTTCTCGATTGGTTGCCAACCTGTAGATTGGAGGCTGCCATTGGTGAGACAAGTGCTGCTCTTCCAATGAGAGCAGCTGTTCTGTTTTGTGCTCTCTCGTGTGTGTAAAGAAAGCAGTTGTTTTACTGGAGAGTGCATCCTGAGATTATAAACCGTTAATGAATACAGACGATAGTTAGGTGTGCAACTCGGGCCCCATGGGGGCTGGAGTATTTCAGGGATTCCTTTATTTGCACTTGGTTGAACTCCCTAATGGACGCTTCTCAAGACCAGAATTAGATGCTTTCAGCTTAATCTCCTGGTCTCTGGACAGCTCATCACAGTGTAACGCAAGCTGTCCTGGAGGACTGCTGTCTGTATCGGTTTTCCTTCTAGCCCAGGGCTCAGTTAATTTAATACCATAATTGAACTAATTTTACCCTCTTCTTAGCTGAGGTTGTTGCGGGCTTAAAGAGATTTGGCTGCTGTCAGTTTCATCCCCTGTCACTTGCGATTATACAGCTAGGCAGGCAGCGGGCGCCCTACTGATCAACCCTCTGGACCCCCTGAATGCAGAGAAGATCAAGGTCAAGATTGCTGACCTCGGCAATGCCTGCTGGGTGGTGAGTCACATTCATCGCTTTCCTCCCTCATTCGTTCATGCTTTTTGCCCCCCAGGGTTGCTGCCATGTTAGTCCTGCTGCTCCTTTATTTATAGGCCGGTGTCTAGACTAGGGAACAAGTTTTACAATTAAAAATAGAGATGTTGCGTAGATCTATGTGTATTTTTGTCCAAAGGTTATGCCATGGCCTGATTTAAGCCCATGAACTTACTTGACCGGCCCCTTATTGGTGCTCATTATTACTTGCTTTTGTTTTTTATTTTTTAATATTAAAATCTGAAATTTACATGAGAAATTCGGACTATACACATGGTCAGGGATGCTTGCGGGACCTGAACAGTCAACCTGTTAAAACCACCTGTTCTGCCACTAGCATTCAGCTTGCTGTCCTCACCATCTCAATGGCTTTCCCTGCAGCACAAACACTTCACAGACGACATCCAGACGAGGCAGTACCGGGCCCTGGAGGTGCTGATCGGGGCCGGCTATGGCACACCAGCTGACGTCTGGAGCACAGCTTGCATGGTAGGTTGTGCACACTGCAAGGTGTCTTTTACTCGTGCAAATTCACAATAGATTTTACACAACAGAGTCGACAATACACTTAGTCGACAATAATAGATTAGAAGATTCATCGTCTGCTGTTTAGTAAATGTCACCAAACAGGAGGTTCCTCTGTCCATTCAGTGTCACCCTCTTGAGCTACAAAGGCCTGCCCTCAAGGGGGAAACAGCGCCCCCTCCTGGATGTTTCTACCACAACTTCAGCACGTTCCGTTAACAATAACCCCTTGCTGAGGGATGCAGGTCTGTCCTCGGGCGGCACCACACATGCATCCCATGGCCGCATAGGGAGGCTCACCGTCCGACAGGAGCACTTCCTCTTAGCGTGAAAGGCACGGCGCCCTTCGGACCTCTGCGGCATCGTGGGGCTGGAAAACAGTGTGTGGGAGCGACTGTCTGGGCATGAGGCCTCCAGCGAGGTCTGCGTGTGTCAGACGCTGCTGTCGGCCGCTAAGCCACGTTGCGTCGCTGTCCCCGCAGGCGTTCGAGCTGGCCACCGGAGACTACCTGTTCGAGCCACATTCCGGAGAAGATTATTCCAGAGATGAAGGTGGGGTACCCCACGTCCTCAAGAGTGGCTGCTTGGTTGGTTGTTGCTGCAGCCTGGCAGTCCATATTTCTCATGCTTTTACATGCCCTACAAAACCCTGTGTCTGTCAAAGTTCAGTCCTTGGTTCTTTAAAGTTATGTCAGCCATTTAAATGGAGAACCTGCAGCCGTAATCCCTCTAAAACGTGCTCACCAAAATTTTCAGAGCTCGCCAGTCTCTCTAGTTCACATTTTGGCTTTATTCCATTTCGTCAATGGGATGTGTGTAAGAGAGACACGGCGTCTGGTATCAGGGCTGAGCGTGAATAGGCTTGCACTCCTATTTCCTCATCTGCAGGGAATTGTCTAGCAAGTGGGGGGGGGGGGGGTGCTCATCTGCGTAATTTTAGGGTAGTGGCTCTCGCATCCCTCTGTTATAAATGCTGCTGATGAAGTTGGTATTTAAGCTGCTTCAACAAATTTATGCACGACAGGTATTTACTCATTTATACGGTTGGAGCAGTTTCCAGCTTCGGGTTATAAGGCCGCATCCTTAACACTCCGTGTTGTCATAAGACCCAGAATCTTGTTGCTGTCGCCCAGCTACCTGCAATCCTTGTGCCTTGCCTGTTGTTCCCAGAACCAGTGTGGACACTGAAGCCTGGTTAAATATTAAAAGCCTCCCAGGTCATATGACATGCCTTAATCAGCTCTCCAGAGGGGGGGTCATCAATGTTTCATAGCAACAGCAGTACCTGCGTTTCTGGTTGCTCTTGCCCAGAATTAAAGGATTGGTCTTCCTGCATTGGTAGCTCCAGCTTATCTCCTCCGCTGCGGAGTCTAGGACGTCACCTTCACACCCAAGAGAGTTCCTTGTACTGTTTGTACAGATATGTTTGTACTGTTCACAAAGCCTCTCCGTCTGCTCAGACCTGCTGTTAAGCCTCCCAGTGGCTGCCTTGCATAGACGCTCATTACAAATGGGGGAGTTTTGGAGAATCTCCATAAATTTAGTGCATTTCTGTAAAACTGAATGCTGAAGTGTTTTTTTTTTTTTTTTGCTGCATTTGAGGAGCTATTTTGAGATTACATCATCTTAGTCCACACTGATGATTCATCAACAATCCATTCTTATCATTTTGTAAAACCTTTGCTTGTTTTATGTGCTTGAAACCTCTCGTTCTTTTTGTAAAACTTTGCCACCTGTAGCCTGGATGCTGGAGACATCATTATGTGGTCATGAAGTCATCACCTCCATGGTTTTCTTTCTTTTTTTTTTTGTCTGCAATATCATTTGGTCCTGAGATGCTGCCACCTGCTGGTGGGAGTCTTGAAAGGACAACTCTTACCTGGTTTACTGTTTGTCACCATGGAAACCATAGGCGCTGCACTGCCTGTGTTTAATCAGTTTGTCCTCTCTACCCCGTCGTTCACAGACCACATCGCACTGATTATTGAGTTACTGGGGAAAATTCCTCGCAAGCTAATTTTGGGTGGCAGATACTCCAAAGATTTCTTCACAAAGAAAGGTAAAACCATTATGCATTGTCCTCTTCTCTCATGCACACATACATAACAAAAAATCACACAAAATATTAGCAGTACTTTATCAGTATTCAAATTGTATAGTTTTTTTCCAGTAATACAGAATATCACAGGAATTACAGTTGCTAACTAACATGCAGCCCGATGGCGATTTGTTTTCTCATTGTTACTGAAGGACGGGTGAATCTTGCCGTACTACCCCAGGTGATGCAGGTCCCCTGTGGGCAGACACCTCCGCACACCTCATGTCGCTTCTGCTAATGCCGTCTCTTTCTGCCCAAGGGGACCTGAGACACATCACCAAACTGAAACCCTGGGGCCTCCTCGACGTCTTGGTGGACAAGTACGAGTGGCAGCACCAGGAGGCCCAGGCCTTTGTCGACTTTTTACTGCCCATGCTGGACCTGGTGCCAGAGAAGAGGGCCACTGCCGCGGAATGCCTCCGCCACCCCTGGATCGCCACCTAGTGGTCAAAGCCGGAAACTACATACTAATGTGCGCAGTAGACTGGGCAGCTGCCCCGTTGCACCCACTGAGGCCAGTTTTGGCATATTGTGCAAGGGGTGCCAGCATGGCATAAGGATATGGTCGACTCACAATTTTTGTTTTTTGTCTTTACATCCCCCTCCTCCAACACTAAATATTACATTAACTGACTTCATCCTAAGTCTTTTGTTGACAGGTTGCTGCATTTTATCAACACCTCACTGGCTTGTCAAGGCAAGAAGAACCTGATTTATTTGAAGATGTTATTTAAACTATTGGTGTATACAGTACTGGGGTGGTCGCTCCACTTTTAAAGGTCACGGACTTGTGTCATGGCTTGGTGATCCCCGGTTATGGGACGCCCAGCCCCGCCCCGGGGACCGCTGTCATTCACTGTGTCACCGGCTCTCCCATCCGCCTTCTTTACTGCCTTCTGCTTACGACCTCTAAGCTTCAATTTTTATCCTAAGTGAAGATTCCCGCTGTGTTCTCACAGGCACGTCAGCTGCAGACACGTGCTGAGGGTGAGGTGTGCGCTCAGTGTGAGCTGGTATACACACGTACCAAAGAGCTGGCCGTCTCTGTATTACTGTGCGGGTTATAAGTAATACTGACGCTAGCTGAGGTCCAGCTGAATACCAGCTGAAGTTGGGTTGTTAAGTTAATAAAGGAATTCCAGTACGTCTTGGCATGTGTCTGGTTTTAGATGAATTTGTCCTTGTGTTCTTAGCTTGACTGACTTTTATTCACTCCATGCTGTTTGCTGTGCTGGTGGCCTGCGTGGTTCCTCGTGGGGAACGTTCTCCTCACCACCTCCTAGGAGCCTCTTCTGTCAGACTTGGGTTGTGCCCTCTCAGCTTTTTATTCCCCTCCTCAGTTCTCACTTATTCTTTACCTTGGTGCATTTTGGATTGTTCACAGTTTCAGGATTTATAGAGGATATACTTTTCTGTCGATACTAAAGAACATTAAAGATTTGAAAAATGAAATCTGTCTGGAGTCTCTACCTCTTTCTTATTTTTCAGGGTCGTGTGCTGTCTGGTTCTGTCTGCTCTTAAGCTTCCGCAAGTTTCCAGAGTTTGCTCATATCCATAGAAAAACAGCCTCGCTTATGCAATGGAATTAACTGCTAGGCCCAAGGCCGTCTGCTTTTGTCTAGCTGGGTCATTATTCATCGGTCCTGCTTTTGGGGGCTTTCCTGCTTCTGCTGTGTTTTACTGTTATTTTATTACTCTGGCTTATCCAAAGGAATTTTTGGTTCTCCCCAGTTTTGTCCCTTTACATATAACTGGGGCAATCTGGGATTTTGATGAATGAATGCCACCCTACCTGTCACTCAAGTACAGCTAGTCACTGTCCCTTGGCAAACTTAAGTTCATCAAATTTCTTCATGCATCACCAGGACTCAAAACAGGAATTTTCCTGTCAATCAAGTATTCTTCCAGTGAAAACGGCCATTTTATTGGTGCTATTGTAGTATAGGTGTCTCTGGAAACTACAATTTACCCACAGCTCCCCTGGGGTATTCTTAGTGTTAGGGAGAATTGTTAGTCTGAGAGTTTCTTTTGCGGACTGCAGAGAGAAATGATGCTCTGACTGTTACATGCAGCACATTAGTCTTTGTGGGAAGAGAACACATGTTAATTCTTACAGTGTAGGAGTCACTCAATGGGCTTATTCTCTATATTTAAATTGCCAGCTATGCTATGAATTCTGTACTAACCCACACAACAATCAAAATGCACATATTTAGCATAATTTATATTTGTGTTGTGCCTTTTGCTGTTGGTATTTCACGTTTCAGCTTCAAACTGCTGTTGCAGTCCATCGATGTGGATATGGCCGGATGTCCCATATCATGTCAGTCTACTCCATATCGGCATCTGATGGCAAGATCAGTGTCATCGCTGATGCGGCCATGTGCCATATTTCCAGAAGAAAGACTATTTGTCGTTACTGGTTTCTGCAGAAATAGCGAAATAAGTCTGTATGTGCATCTTTTGTGGAATCCATATCTGAAGTGTGTTCTTCCTCTGAGGCATCTTCCTTCAGCCACAAAGGTCATAACTGTCCATCGAAGTGATTTACCTGGTCTGATAACACAAGTAATTTTTACAAGGGTTGGTAAGTGAATGTATGTCCCTGAACATAAGAAGCTTATCCTGAAAGGCAGAAGAATTAGGGCTGGCTGATTGGGAAATCAAGATGACCAGGAGTAATGGGTATAAAAGTCCCCACAGCTCTTCATCACCAGTGAAGACTGCACGTTCGTCCACTGATATCGCACATCCTTGTGAAGTGCAGAAGGATCTCTGTAGCACACAGAAGTCATGCAGTGGTAGGTTGGACATCCCCAGCGCTGCGAATGGCTCCTGAGATCTTCTCGTCATTAAATTCTTTCAGGCCTCACCTGAAGCGACATGGCAGAGTTCTCAAGATGATGCACTTTTAAGGCTGGATGCTGCCGGACTGCAGACCAAATGGCCTTTCAGTTATCAAAGCATTGTCTTTTCACCAAATAATTAGTGTTTACATGAAGCCCATCTTTTATTCCATTTTGATGGAATGATACTGTTAAAGATGCCAGTTCCCTTTTCTCTGTTTTTTGTGCACTGTCGGGCAGCTTAGATGGGTAATTTTTGTGTTTATGACACTAGCTCAAGAAAGACCCTACAGATGTATCATTTAGGAGAAGGGTGGGGAACCTGTTCCACAGTGTGGGTGCGGGTTTTTGGGAAGACCTCTCAATCAGTAATTAAACAGTGGTACTCAACTGCTGTCCGGGGGACCCTCTCATTGGCTGATTGAGAGGCCATCCCAAAAACCTGCGCCCGCATCGGCCCTCCACGGAACATGGTTCCTCACCCCTGATTAGGGATGACCTTGATCTTAACTCAGCAAAGCTCAACACCACCAAAGTCACACATTTGCATAGGACCCCCGAGGCTTGGGCCTTGTTGGCTTTGGGCCCCCTGTTAGCTACAAAACCATCACTACACTGAATATCAAATTAATGTGTTCCTTATTTAGGAGGTGCTGAATCAGCATGTCCTGCTAACCAGCTAGCTAGCTACCATCTTCTGGCGGTACTTGCAGGTTATTTAGTTTTTGAGACATCAAGCATGGAGTGAGTCCCAGAAACAACAAACGCGTCCCTGCTCAGCTCCCTTCATCATCGTCTACTCGTAGAATCTCTCTTTTACAGTTTGGTCATTTTTTTCTATTAGACAAGTTGATTAAATTTGCCCAGCAGTCAGATTGATGCAGGACTTCCACATTGATAGATTAATAATCAATGTTACTACTGTTACAATGTCTCAAAGAGTAGATTGTAGCAATGTACTAATAATAGCCCTGGACTCTTCTGTAGTTATCACAGGTTTTAGATCATGAAGAAATGTGAAGAATATAGCATCTTGCTGTGAAGCTTTGTGTGTATACTGATTTGCTCCACAAACTTGTTCCTCTTTATTTTGCACTTTATTTTTAGGATAAACACTTGGTTGCATTTGCTGATTCTTTCTAAAACAGTGAACAGCATAAGGTTTATGAACATTTGTCCATCCATCCATCCAGCTTTCAGTCACTTACCCATCTGTATTATTCTGAAAAGGCTTTCCTATAAGCAATGGTGAGAGTTTGATATTGGGAGGGTCTTAATAATAGATATGCAAATGTATATTTATTGTTGGGGGTGAATGAAGCCAAATTAAATATTGTCTCCCCTGGCTCGTACACCCCTATCTCTATGGCTAATTTCCTAATAGTGAAATTATAACTGACCAGTTGTGATGCTGTGATTACTTTGGTCATTGACGACGGTCTTGAACTCTCTACTAATCGTTGACTTCTACGCAAGTGTGACCCATGTTCATATCTCCAAATGGGAGGTCTCACCTTTGTCCTCCACTTGGAAGTCTTCAGGCAACAGCTTGTCCTGCCGGTTTCCCAGCACGAAGGCCAGGAAGGAGAGGATGAGGGAATCCAGGATGCTGATGATGGCCAGGATGTAGGCCCAACGCACCGTGCAGTTCCCTATTGTGTACTTGTCTGTCCGATTCCCACACATGCGTTTCACCTCCGAGGAGTCCCAGCCGTCGGGGTAAATCATGCAGCCCAGGACCATACAGACAGCTGGGGACAAGAGCTGGCAAATGTCAGCTAAACTTCTGGAATATTCCTGGCAATACACATATCTACATCATTAAGGAAACAGCTACAAGCAGGGTTAAAATGTTTTACTGTCACGTGTTCCAAGTAAAGTGAACAACATGTCTGCTAACCCACATACTCAACTAAAGACATGTGGAGAACAGGTAACAATAACAAGACATAAGGAAGCACAGATTGAGATAAACTGGCAAGTGACTGAAGCAGCTGTAGATTATATAACAATGACAGTATCACTATTAAAGCACGATCAGTGCCTGTTGAGTCGTTTTATCACTGTTGGGTAAAAACTGTCCTTGAATCTTGACGTCTGGTCCTAAACGGCTTGCCAGAGGGGCAGAGAGGGAACAGTGCCAATGCAGGACCATCAAACCACCAAATCTCTGCCTCTTAATGAAGCTGTAGAGTTGTCATTTTCTTGACCCCAAAGATATAGCTAGTTCCTATAACAGCTTGTACCATTGAACTACTTTGCTATATCGTATCCTTATACTTCCTGGATTTTGAATCTGAATGTGGAGAAATGTGCTTATTTTTTCCAGTTTCTGTTTTACACTTTGGAGCAGCTCAGGAGAGCCAACAAGTGGTAAATTACCCTGTGATGCACCAGACCTATCCATGGTGTACCCTGCCTCCCAAGGCTCTACGTTCCAGGATTCACTCCTTGTTGTTGACCTGATATAAGGTCACATGCTCACACTTGTGGATTGTGGGTGTTACCCTCAGCACCTGGTGAAATCCCAGGGGAGGAGTGGGAGACCATTTTTTTTTCCTTCACTGAGTTATACACTGACGTCTAAACTCTAGAGTGCATGTACTTTGACAGGAAACAGGAGTGCATTTTGAAAACTGGAGAGCCATTTTTATTAGTTACATCATTTTCAATGTACACAAGGTTAATGACAGTGATTTTCCTTTTGTTAACTAGAGATCTCACCATCTTTTACCTCTAAGACGGTTCTGTTGTTGTGCTTTCATAAAATCACATATTTTGTGTTGTCAAATCCCATATCTTCAAGCAGGAAGTCTAAGCAGCCACTTCATTTATACAGCAGCCCGAGGTTATTCATCTGACATGCCGAACATATCCAGTTCTAAACAGGCTGTAAATTTTGGAAGACAGTGGTGTGCGTTTCCATGGTGACTCCCAACAGGCCGCTTTGATGTTAGAACCTTCTATAAAAACCGGCCGTCATTTCCCCAGCATTGCATCCTGCCATTGTGCTATTAATTTACACAAAGCTTCGGCTCCTTGTTCCCGCTGCGCTCACGTTTGCAGTGTTCTGGTTCACGGTGACCAGGAACGCGTTTTGGTACCCAACTTTTTAACTTGTTTACCGCCCCTTGTTCCTTTCCTGTATGAAATATGATCTGTGTTGCATTGTGTTTATTGCTATACAGGCAGATCTCGCTTTACGCAAAACCGACTTACATAAATCCAGATTATGCAAAACAAACAATTAAGATATATAGAGTTTACGCAAAAAGGCGACATGCACCTGTGAGTAAATTTACACTCTATCTTTTCATTCATTTAATATTTGTTATTTAGTGTGTAAAACTACTATATTTTTGACGTGCTTTTTTGTTATACGGTATGTTGAATCGTGTGGGAATCCGACTTACACACGGGTTTCTAGAGTGGAGTAGAAAGCAGCACTGGTTGAGAAGGGCCTATGTAAAGACAACGATGCAAATAAAACCACAAGAGAGACAGCCAAGTAAATAACTACACTATTACTATTAAATCTAGGTTCACGTAAGAGTAGACAAGTAATACGTATCATTAAATCATTAAATCTCTGTCTAAGTCGATGGAGGACAGAGCCTTCTCGGCTGCACTAAACCAGGTCACAGTCAGTCCCTGATTTAATCTTAAATCCTTCTCCCTCTACTCAAAAACAGCCTGGAACAGGTTGCCCAGTGCCTGCGCGGCCCTAAGACCCAACTCCAATCTATCATGATCCCCAACTGCTATCCCTCTTATCCACCCTCTCATCTCCCAGTTTTACCCCCTGGAATGAGAATGTTTGTTCTACTTCACCCCTCAGACTCGGTGGCACATGGGTTCGCTCACAAAATGATGCTTAAAACATTCTTAAAAGTGAAAACAAGATGCAGTAGCATGTAGCGGTCCACCCACAGCGTGGAGAAGAGGGGAGCACCGCTCTGCAGGTGAATAAGGTCTCAGCAGGCTAAAACTTTTAGGTCGGGAGTTGCTAAGTGACTGCCTTTAGAGCTACACAATCACCTTGATCGGGTTTCAGAGAACTTTCTCCAAAAGGGCCTCTGTGGCTGATCTGCAGCTGCCACCGTCGTTAGTGAAATGTGCGCACCCTGAACTGGGAAGGCATGTCCTGTCAAGTCAGGAAAGTGATAAGAGAGATAAGCCAGAGATAGATTTCAAGCGAAGGCAAGAAGTTTATTTAGAAGAGATAAGTCACTGACAAGCAAGTGTAGATATGCAGGCATGAAACTCGAGTCACGGTTTTTCATACTAATTAACTGCGAACTTTGGAAGGCTTGTGTTAGTCAAGCATCACCAGCAGGTATTGTAACAATTTCCTGTGAGGTGGACATATACGAGTTCCAGTTATGAGACTTTTTAGAGAAGACAGCACAGGAACAAGATGCTAATGATGCAGGAATTGTTAGAACTTTTTTTTCCTAAATGTGTTTTGGGCTGTCAGTTCAGAAGCTGTATGAACCGCTAGCACTGAGAGTGACTTATGAAGTTGAGAAGCCGCTCTGTCCAGGTGCAGAACATAGAGTGCTCACAGATCAGTCTTGGGACATGCTTAATGTAGTAAAAGTATTGCAAATGTATTGGTTTTATAACAAAAATCATTACTTCATTCATTTGTTTGCAAAAAATATATATCCCATTAGAAATAACTGGAAGATTTAAGGTATAGTAAAACATTCATTTCAAGTACTAAATTGAAACCCAGACTGCAGTTCCTATATAGCTGTTCTGAGTTTAAAAAGTTAATTGGCTAGCATTGGGTCCATTTTAATTAACAATACCGTTGCAATAACATAAAGCACCAAACATTTGTGTTTAGTATCCCTTTGGGAGTCAATGACTACAATTGCAATTAATAGAAAAATGGCAAGAACTAAAGTGAAAGAGTCACTTAATAAATACATGATGTGTGTGTGAAAGATGTTTGTCCATTGACTTTTTTTTTTTTTGAAAACAAGTGAATCTGCAACATTATTATAGAATTAAGCAAGTGTTCAAAGACTTTCTGTGAGCAAAGTATGTGCAGACTTTGAAAGTAATATATTCTGTAATATTAAAGCACTTGGAATTAAACAGATCCTTTAATTTAAGGTTTTGTTTAAGGTTTCAGTAATACTGTTGTATTATATTGGAATAATTTACAACGAGGAAAACAAACGATGCTACAAAGAAATAGGTAAGGTTGGATTATTGTTTGCATTGCCATGGTGACTGATCACAACTCCAAGACCTATAGGTAACAGAGTCAATGAAACCAAACTGCCCTCCATTATCTTAAATAGCTTGATAAGGTCATTTATACAGTGATCTGGGCTGCTAGGTAAAGAATGGAGCTTTGTCCTATTGTCAGTGTGCACAGTCTGTGACTGTTTATAGGAACACTGATATGGCTTGTGGAAATTTAAAGTACAGTTCACCTACCATAAGCTTTGCAAATGTTTTATTATAACATGGCTGTAGGTCTTTAGTCATTGGAAGGGATATAAGTTTTTATTCCATAGTTAGGTAGAAGAACATCTGTGGATTATTGGTAAAAAAAAAAAAAACAAAAAAAAAACGAAAATCTAGTAAAGGAAGAAGTGTAGTTTGGTTTATGCGTGTCTGTAATAAGGTGAAGGAACAGCTTCAGGACCATGTTGCATGTTGTTTGATTCCCCCCCACCCCCGCTAATCGTGACTGAGCTCAGCCAGTACAATTTTCACTTGTGTTTTATACGTGTTTATGAATGCTGCTTTTGTTAAGTCTTTTACATCATTGTAACTAATGTATGCTTTATAATCAAATATATGCCGTAAGGTTTAGAAATACTTTACTTGGTAGGAATTACTACAATTACTCAACAGAGGAGTGTGTGTAACAGATGTCAGTCTGTATGGAATCCTGGGAATATCCTAATACACAGAAAGTACCCCTTCAGGATTATCTGGGTCTATGATTATGGGTTAGCTTTGGTGGCGCATGTTTCACATTACCGTATCGTTTGTAAAATAATGCACCGTGTTTCACACCCTCAACATGTGATGATTCCAAGATGAACAGAGAGGCTTCGGCATATTTCCTCTGAAGCTGTATTAGCACTCAGAGATTTTTCAGTCTTTCATCTGAAGCTCACTGCAGCGCACAGTTTCCTGAGTTGCACTGCTTAAGGAGCTCCAACTGACTGGTATATACGCCCTGCTAGTAATACGACTGCCGTCAACGTTTTTCAACAAGAAACTAAACCAGCTTTAATTTTTCAGTTCTGTTTTTGACCGCCTTAACACATCAATAGAGCATAACTACGTGATCATAGACACAGCTGCATCTTTTGTAGCAGTATAAAAACCGCAAAATGATCAATTAATCATGTGGACGAGAGTTTTGTTGAAAGTTGTCGCTATTCATATAACAATTCTTATGAAATAATAATGTAAAAATATTTTGCTGCACGTTCTCAACTTATTTAAGTGCAACCCTGATTCTGCCTCTTAACCTTCATATAATTAATCTATAAACATAATTATTTTCCTTCTGGAAATTTAAAATACATGGCAATATATATATTTTTTTAAGTCCGTAATTTAGTTTCTTGAAACATACGTTTAGCTCATGTGTTTATCCAATGCGACTTAAAGTAAACGGAAGGGTCACATTTACGGGATTTGAGCCCAGAATCAGTTATTATTTGTATAATAAATACACTTTGATTGCATTATATATAATTGCTTTGAAATAACTGTTAAAGCAGTTTGTTTTTTGTTTTGCACATAAGAGGACTCGGGGCCATACGTACAGCGCATTCGCAAACCAATGTCGTTGTATAAAGCTGTAGTTAGCCCAGCTGATGAGATGATTTATGCAAAGAGCTTGATTGTCATTAGGCCTATATAATTCTAACGAACTTTTCGCCGGTGCAGTCTGTGAATATTTATGAACTGGTTGTCATGGTGAAAAGAAAATGTTTTCTTGCAAGCCAAGAGTATCAGTGTGAATAAAAGAGAAAGTGATACACGTTGTACTCAGTATCTCTTGCTTATTGTCAGACTTTATAAATTCCGTGGCCTCTTGTAACGTCTGACCTAATACATATGTTTTAATGCAGAGAAATCGACAGACACGATTGTATGTCGAAGTATAAAATGCAGGATGTAACGTGAAATTGATCATCATATGTATATTCCACATAAAAAAGAGCCACGTGGTGAGTGCGTTTTATTCATTCCATATAATTTCAGTCATTAGTATCAGTGTAACTGGCTACATGTGACTTCAAAATGTAAACTGCATTTTAAACTAAGCGCCTTAACGTCGCTTGTTGCTTTCTGAGGTTTCAAGTTGGTTCCAGTGTGTTTTATGTTAGTTTTATGTTAGTTATTTTCTGAAATAAGATAACTACATTTAAGCCTTCCTACGTAGGCCTATACTGAAACAACAAAACAGCTGTTCGATGAATGTTTCTTCTTATTGCAATAGTTGAAATTTATTAGTTTGTTCATTTAAACAACTTTCTTATTTGTGTTTATGGTCGAACCTATTTTTTAAAGGTTAAATTGAAAAGAAAAATATTTATATTGAAGCAACTTCAACTATTTTGTGCGATCGATTAGTTCAAACATTTTAAGCTGATTCAAGATTTCCAGCATTTTATTTGTTTTCAGTGCATTTTAGTACACACTTTAAATGATCACATCATCAGGCTAACCCAGGTTTTGCTACATTGGACCCTGTTTTAGAAACTCAGTCTTTAAAGAAGCTGTCCACGGTGCACGCGCTCCCGTGGTATTTCCTAGCGGAAAGTTACTTACATGAGGCGAGCTGCATCCAAGCGCAGATCTTGTAGACGCTACCGGCGTTGCAGAAGAAGAAGAGGCTGAAGCACACCATGCTGCCCACCACTAGCAGCACGGAGATGCCCACGAAGAACATGGCGGTCTTGAAGGCCCCCGAGGGGATGGAGCCGAAGTCCAGGGCGCTGCCCTTGCAAGTCAGCTCGGAGGTCAGCGCGTTGCCGATGCAATAGTGGAAGAGGCCGAAGTAGCCCGCCTGGGGGGTATTCACGCTGTCCCCGATCCAGTACGGCTGGATGAACACTACTACCGTTATGATGGCGAAGCAGATGGTGAAGATCGCCCACAGCACACCAATGGCTCTGGCGTTCCTCACGTAATTGGTGTGGTATATTTTGGCCGCCTCTTGGGCTGGTAGCATTTCCCCCATCTTGAGGAGAGATCGCACTAAACCCACAGCGAGATGCCACACAGTCCTAGTCGAAGTCTTGTTTCACGGAGTGAGGAGCTCCACACCACCTGAAGCTCACCGATCCCGCAATCAGCAGATATTGCACCTCAGAGTAATTTTAAATGCTCGATTCCACCTGTGTTAGGCTATGTGTATAACTCCATGTATATAACATTCCCTGTTCAATGCCTTGGCGTTGCCCCCACCTCAGTCGCCAGCTTAGTCCCCCGATCGCTTGGTATCAGATATCTAACCATAAATTCAGGACCACGGAGAGCGATTCTCCATCAGTGATCACGCCCCCCGCCCCCAACCCGACTCGTGCGCTTTATTGGGGCGATAAGGGAGCAGGAAGGATAATGTGCACTTGCTATTACACCGTGGTGAGGTTCGTAAGTGAAGACGAGTTCGCTGTAACAGAAAACTCAGTGAATAGGTAGCAAACCATATGCTTAAAACTGTGCCATACTTGAGTCAATTACATGAGCCTTTTACTGGTTACAATTAAGATATTAAAGTGGTTAAAAAATGGAACAAAATTAGTGTCGACATGAGGTCAAGAAACAATTATTTTATATATTGACATCACTGCATGCATTTCTATTACCTTTTTATATATTATTTATACAATTTAAAATAACAGTAAGAAGTAAGAGTAGGCTAGGTTGTACTATACAAGTGTAAAGTGTGCATGAAAATCCAACTTCCAAACGCAAATTTGTGTTCCGCAGCATTTTCTGCCAGGGTGGATTTTATTACTACGCATGCGCTTCTCCAGCACAAGAATAAGTTGTCTTAAGATACGAAAAACTTATAGCTAAGAATGTAGTACTAGGAGTAATGCAAGCTGTGATACTTTAAACCAGATGGGTTCAGGTTTCCGTAGGATAACTCACACTAATAAGATCCTTAAACAAAAATCATATGCTAAAAGGTAAATATTGTGGAACCGTTTCATGTCCACTGTGGCAATTCAACTCATTGAAACGTGCATAACACTCATTATGTCCAGTGGTGGGATAATACGCTCGTTTGTTACTCGGTCTGACTATAACGTAATCCTGAAACGATCCAAAGATTTCCAGGAATTCTGTGTTGTTTTGTTCCATTTTCAGATGTGTTTTCTCAACATCAATGTTTTTTTATTGTTACATGAATTATGTTTTCATTCCAGTTTAGTTAACAAATATTCTTTAGATCCACTGATGTGTAAAAATTAAATTAAATTAACAAATTACAATTTCTTGCAATTTCAACAGCGACGTCTTGTGGCTCATTGTGACCATTTATACCGCAAACCTATCACTGAAAGGTACAAATAATTTAATACATTTTGTTTATATTATTTTAGTGGCAAGTTAGGGGTGTTTATAAACTTCATATAATTACTTAAGCATCTGGATTTTGTACATTTATTTAATTATATGTTAATTCCTCGCTATATACTATGTATACCAATCCTATACCGGGAAAGTCTATTTTTGTAATACTCGGCTTCTCTGAGGACTGAAGCTGTTACACAGCATTGAAAATTGATACAAATTACCGTTGTTGCAGACAAGAGAACAATACAGTCATCCCTAGGGATTAGGTGGTTCAATAATTATATAAATCAATAAATGTCGCAACTGTCCTTTTTGTTTGTCGACAAAAGCTGCCATCTGTTATAGCTGAAAACCTACAGAATAAGATTGAAACATGAGATATACTACAGATGAATTTTGTCAATATATCATTTTAGCTGCATGGACAAAGGTATTACATTAAATATTTATTAAGTGCTCTAAGCTAACATTCATTTAGAAACATTAGCCTTTTTTATAATAGTTCCACAGCAGAAACGAAACACTTTCTATACGTTTATAAAATGTTCCCCAGGGAAATGAACTGTGCAACAACAAGATGTATTGCCCAGTGCCATGGGACCACCATTAACTCTGGCGTCCTGGGAAGTTTTTCGCAGTATCACATAACCTCAAGTGAGCATGGTGTTGAAAGGAAATTTGCGATGTGGTAAATAATATTTCTAATTCCAGGGACTCCAGGGACAGCGTCACAGTCAGTGTGATCGGCTGGTTAAATTTCTGTCACGTTATAGTCGCCGAGATGATTTTCAAAAATTAACGACGGATGATCAATTTATAAGAATAATTTAGCGACAAACGATTAAGTCGAATGTGGCGCGTGTATGAAAATGACTAAAGTGCAATAAGCAAAAAACAAGGCTCAAGGACTAAAACAATCACTACCATACCAATTAAGTATACGTTTGTATTTCTGTAATTTATCTTCAATATAATGTTAAAGGCCTATTTTCTTGTATCATTTCCATCTAAGCCCACAGATTTATAGCTAATACTTTCTCCTGGATAGTCGATGATGTTCCCGTTCAAATGAATGAATTTGATTGACCGACCGACAGAGGGCGCCAGAGTGTTTGCTGTTCTCATTCAACTGTATTTCTACCATCCAACCGTCCATTTTCTGTTCCCGCTTGTCCTATTCAGCGTTACGAGGGTCTGGAGCCTATCCCAGAATAATCCAGGATGAGTCCACAACCCATCACATTACTTATTTTAATCATGTAAGTGTTCATAAATCCCAAACTGCAAACAGCACCACCAAATTCACTTCTAAGAAAAGACCTCCTTTTTGTATTTTAATGAAAAGTTACCTTACTATGACCACACAGTTCTTTACAGTATTCATAAATGCAACATCTCTCTATTTTAAAAGCATCACCATTTCAAAATAAATATTCAAAAAGGCCCTAATGGTGTAGTGTAGGATGGGGAAAAGAAAAGGCTGTATTCAGGCGGACAAAGAGGTTGTTGTGTTGATGGGCCAGAGGGGTAAAGCAAGACACCCTCTTTATTACCCTATCTCCAATGGTGTTCTTTCAAGGCCCTGCAGAAATGATCTTCTCTTGTGATCGGCTGCAGTATGCACAGTCCTGCGTACTTTTAGAATAAGTCTTCACATCCACTGTATAAATATGTGGATGGGATCAAGAAGCATTTCATTGAACTTCGGGCTGCATCCATACATACATATTCAACTGTGGTAATTACCACCACTCAAGCCATGCATTTGTGTGGGGCCCCAAGTTTTGGGGGCCCCTTGTTGACCGCAAACAGTCCCTACACACCATTTTAAATAAACACGATCTTATTTAGGAGATTCTAAAGCGGCATGTTCTGCTAGTTTTTCAAACATCTGCGAGAGGTGCAATTTTTTTGAATGGGACCCCAGACGCAACAAATGCGCCTCGTCACATATGCAGAATCACAGTCGTGTTCTCTGCTCTTCAGTGGGCTGGTTTGCACCTGCTTTTGCAGGTTATGTACCATCATCTCATGTTCACCACACATCACATATGTCTCCTAACCAAGGGCCTGCAGTCCCTGACTCTGTGTACAGTAGCCAATCTTTCAAAAAGTGACTCACCTTGATAATGCTCCAATGGTAGCCAGTCACGCACCATCGACTAGGTAGCATGTAATCCCTTTATTTCATAGCAAGTCAATTCACCTCTCATCCGCAGAGCAAATAATGTGCCCAGTCATTACAGAAAAGGTCTGTCTAAGCTACTCTTCGGGGCTTGCATGAAGTGCTCTGATTATTATGTTCTTTAAGGGCAGAAGGTAATTTTGTGATTGAGGGAACTAAAATTATGCCAAGTTGCAAACCTTGGGAGGACCTCTGCTGTTGTACCATTGAGGAAGACATTTAACTGCTTCTTCAAAACATATTTTTGTATCATCTTGCTGAACCAAATACAGGATACATAAATCACTTTGGATAAAACATATACTCAGATTAATAGAAATTATAAAAATTGTTGTGGTGGGCTGGCTCCCCGTCCTGGGTTATTCCCTGCCTTGTGCCCATACTTTCTAGGATAGACTCTGGACCCCTGTAACCCTGAATGGGACAAGCGGGTACAGATGGATGGATGGATGGATGTAAAAAATAGTTGTGATTGTCATAAAAAGTCCATATCTTTTCTTCCATCTATATACAGAGCTGTCCGTTGATTTAAAATATTCAATATGTAGGCCTATAAAAATCTTTGGTGATATGGGTAAAATTACCCAAATGGGCTGAGTGTTACATTGCCTCATTCTGTGCTTCCCAGGCAAGAAAACCCAGCATCCTCCTGGCTTTGTCCCATTTATAAGCATCCTGTTTGTCACATGACTGAATTGTTTTTGCTGTCTCAGCCTGGTCTCCTTGCCACCCATCTTTGGGTCTGTTTCCATAGAAACGAGTTGCTGAGTGCCTTTGCAGAGGAGCACACATCCACACCCAAAGCCTGGCTGAAGGAGTGCAAGAACCAGTATTTGGAACAATGTCCTTCTTGACCTTATTGTTACCTACCAAAGCTGTAAATCTGACCCTGGCTGCAATGTTTTCTCGTAGCTTTAAATGAAATGTATCAAATAGCAGATAAAAGACATGGAGCTATTCCAGTGTGCAGAGACATTGTCTCAAAGGACCTTTAATTTACAATTGGGGGTCGTTTATTGACAAGGGATGGATTTGTCACATGATGATGTCGTCAACATCATCCCAAGGTCTCCCTGCTTATGCGGCTTACTTTAGCTCCCTGTGGTAGTTTGGTTTGGGTTGAATCCTGAGCCTTTCAGCCGTACCAACTAAATCCCCCCCATCAAAACCACTGTGTCCCCCACAATTAGTCATTGTGGCCAAATACATCCAACTTGAATGTCAACAGGACATGTGGGTTTTGCTATTGAGAGCCCAGAACCTACTGTGGTCCTCCCCCTCCCCCCTTGCCCTCATCGCAGGCTGGACCAGCGTGAAATCGAGCGGCTGGGGCCAAATGAGACAGGGTGAAATAGCATGCGATATACAGCTGGGGGGGGGGGTCTTCGACAGCCGTCCGAGCCTCACTGTGTTTAAGCCTGTAGATGCTGAAAAGGAACACTACCGGAGCAGAGTCTTACTGTTATGTCTCAATGATCAATAGGCATGTAGGGTAAGACCGCCAATCAGCCGTCAGAGCCGGCCCTCTTTGTGTCTCTCAGCCTGGGGAGCCACCGCCTGAGTGGTCAGCGAGCTGCACGGCCCCAATTCAGAAGGTGCACGCTGGGGGTGGGGGACAGCAGCGGAGCTCACCTGGGGTGCTGCATGCGCTCCGAGCGGCCCAGCCCTCGGCTGTCACTGGTCAGAAGCTAAATGCAGACTGGCTGAGATACTGGTGGAAAACTGATACAAAAAATACTCTTTCTATATCAGTCAGTCATGTGTTAAATGAGCCCTGTCTTTATGTGGACTTACGTCTTGTGAATGATAAAGCTGGCTGTTCTGAAGTGTGCATTCTCTTTGGGGTGGGGAGGGGGTGTTCATTGGGTCTGACAGGACGTTGACGAATCCAGCTTAAATTTTGCACAGGAACCAGTTGCCCTGAGGAAAGGGTGCTGTTTCAGAAGCCTATGACAGCCTTTGGTCTCCTCCACATTAGAAAACGCAAGTAGGCCGTTAATCCTGAAATAAAACCTGAAATAAAACAACAAAATTAAATGCCTCCAATATCTGCTGTTTCCTGCTCAGGAATTGAGTGAACAAAAAATGATTACGTAACATAATTCTCTTCATTTCAGAATCACAGACAATATTTATGGAAGAGAGAGAATCAGCTTAGGGCTTCTGAGTTAAATTTAGAAAATGTACTGAAGGGATTTTCGAAACATCAAAAGATGTTTCATAGCCTGCTTACCGCGATCGGCCTTTGGGGCTGATCAGTGATGGCGTTGCACAAATCAGATGTGTGGATGTTAAGTGTCCGTGTTTGTGCTGTTCTGAAACGCTTGGATATTTATTGCTCTTTTCCACAAGTTCAAGTCTCGCAAAAAAGCACCAATCACAGGTTTATTAGCAGAGCTGACATGTCTGGTGACAGATAACCTTTGTGCACAGAATATTTTTTTTAACATTACCTTTATTTATCAGACACTTTTATTCAAAGCAGCATACAATTAAGAACGCAGGGTCAATCCCTGGAGCAATTGGAGGTTATGGGCTTTGCCCGAGGGCCCAATGCTGAGTAACTGTGCTGGTCCTGGGATTTGAGCAGGTGACTTTCTGATCACAGGCCAGCGAGCCACACACTGCCCCCGCCATATACCTGACACTGTGTTTCGGTCCAATTCAGCCAGCAGCCCCTTGTCATCGTGTTATAGATTTGTGATATGATCTGGCTGTGCTTCTCTGTTTTTCCTTCTGAATATTTCATGCAATTTGGGGCTTTTGTTCAAAATTACCCATACAAACGTACCATGCTGCTTCCTCAAGCAGCATCACTATCCTGAGTGGACTCCAAATGTACATATGCCATTTCAACAATGGGCATTTCTTCCTATGTCTACCAAAATGGTACATTTCTTCACACAATCCTAATCTATTGATTAAATTGATTACTTTTATGCTTTTTAAATTTTCACCCCTTTTCCTTTACAAATGTGTTAGTATTTAATGTCTATTTTTACTCATGTTATTTTGTCATTGTATTTTTTATTGTATCTTAAATATCCAGGCAGGCATGCAGTCCTTTCCTCGCTTGCACCAGCTACTCCACACTGACCCATGTAAGCGTTTTTTTCCAAGAGGATTTGCAAGAGCAGAGCTGGCTCTAAACTGTCAATACGCTCACGCAGCATGTCTGTAGACAGACACGGGTCGCACCACAGTGGAGTAGCACAGCCGTGCAGATTTAGGGCCCCAGGCTCTCACGCCAGGATAAAATCATAACACTGTACTCTTGAGTTGGATATATAATGAAAATTACTTCAATAAAAAAAAAGCAAATAAGCTGTCAAGTCAAGTAGCCTTTATTATCATACTGTCCACATACAGATATACAGTGTCATGATATAATGTTCTACCAGGATCAGGGTGCAATATACAACAGCACTGACAGGGACAGAACTTAAATTGCAAAACACAGGACAGTGCGAAACAGGGGGGATGGACACAGGAGTTTACACAGCCTTGTGACCAGCAAAATAATAACGTTCCAATTTGCTACTCCTTTCAGTGTAAAACTGGCGTGGCGGCTCTTTTCGCGGGTTGTACTTAGATAAACATGAAGGTAATCTTCTGGATTTGATTATCCACGGGAGCCCGAGAGCTGACCTCGTTTAATAAGAACTGCTGATATGGTGGCGGGGATGCGCACGGGTGCCTCACAGCGAACTGAACAACAGAGGACACCGCCCGTCGTGTCTAACGAGCCTGCAGATCGGCCTAGGTGCGTGTGTCAAGTCCACACACGCAGTGCGCAACACAAACACTGGCAACGGCTGACACTGGCAGCTCCTTCCTTAGTGTCAGAAACTGCTGTTCACACCATAAAAAGTGACGCATTTTATTGATTAGCGCGAACACACTTTTCAGTTGTCTCCAACTGTAAACATACGTATAGAAGACCTACAACAGGTACATGCATTACGTATGTACAGATAATATAAAGTCTGAAACGTGACTATATTAAGACATCCGTCTGTATAGTAAAGGCCTTTATTTCAGTTTACTTCGAAGATTGTCACTGTATGACATTTCAATATAGATCAGAGCGCATTAAAAAGGGCCACGTTTATTGATATAAGTAAATCACCTTTCATCTGGACTCTGGTCTTAAAACTCAAGACTCCGTAATATTTAACTATTCTCATATAATGTTGGTTTTACTGAAACGTTCAAACCTTTCCACGATTTATAGTTGACAGAGTAAGGTTAACAGAATCTAAAACGCAATAAATCAGGCATAACTCTCAATTGCATTAAAATGACTCGCTCAGCACAGTAGCGAAACTCCCTTAGCATTATGCACCCTTCGACCCCGGCGGCGCTAAATGGTCGCCCTTTGGCCCCCTGCACGCCCGTTATGGCCGCACGATGCCTTTCAGATGTTGCTACCAGCCTCTCGCCCCCCTCCAGCGAGGTATCATCGCTAAGCGTTTCTCCATACACCTACAGTACGACCTCTTCTGCTCTAATTGGCCAATTACGCGGCAAGGGGCGGGTCTTTTGACTCTGTATGGCCCAGACGCCCATCAATCAAGTGGGGATTTACGCGTCCCTTCACTTTTCAGGTCTCTAGAACATGCAATGTGGGTAAAAAAAACCCCGCTGGTCTGTGTGGGTTTAGATGAATGCCGGAACATCGCGCACACGTATGACAGGATGTAGCAGCATTGCAGAAAGAAAGCAGTAGAATCGCGGGGCGCCGGTTTGATTTGAAACGGCGTGTGATTTTGTAATGACAGCAGCTATGCGTGATGTGGGATCGGGGCGAAGGTATCCAGAGATGCCGAGCTGCAAGAATCGCATATGCTTTAACCTGATCGCCAATTGATTGCTGTGCTTTTGTTATGTCCCACTTCTCAGTCCCCTGTTTTCGAGGGGCTTAGCAAACGTAGTTAATATAGGCAAAAGGTAAGGCGTGATCGGAGGCACAATGGCTGCACAAAACGACTGCTGTGTCAAGGTCTCTTTAAGGTAAGCCTACTCCAAATATAATACATAATATCTCTTAATATTCACTGTTAGCGGGGGGTAAGTAAAAGAATTGTTTCTGTCTTTGCACAGTGTGTCTGGCGCCTAAATACAGCTAATTTCCTGTTTAGTTCCTTCTTATAACAAAGTAACATGGTTGTCTTTTATAAGCGCTATTGCTATTAATACAAGTAAACGTAGTAGGCTAATATTACTAACACAGCAGGTAGATTTAATGGCAGTTTATATTTATATTGATATTTATGTTGTAAGACTGGAAAGCAAGTTGCTTCCTTGATGTCACAGTAAATGGCCATGCTACGCCTCTGGTCCAACTCAGTTTATTAATTGTCTGTTTTCTGCGGCACAGGTGCGGCGGGCACCCGTCTCATACTACCTTAACATTCAGGGCAGATCAGAGGGTGTGTTTTGTGCGTGCCCTGTACCTTGATTGCCACGCCAGTACTTCTTTATTTTTATGCTGCGAGCGTTTTCACTTCTCTTTCTTTATAATTGCGCACTCCGGAGCCAGTGTTACTAAATAGCGGTAGTTGCAGTAACAAAGAGGAAAGCACTGTATCGCCCATTGGACCCTTTGTTAGACGTGCAGACGCACGGATCACCTCCTGTGAAGACCAGTAATTAACACTGATCGTTATCCTTAACATGTCCGTTCGAGGCAGACCTAAACTGTCATAGTGTCCGTGACTGCATGTGATCGTTTTACTGCATGCGTTTTTTTTGAGTTTCGTGATCATGACCTTACTTTGCAGATCTCACCCTGCTGCGTTGCGGCAGTCTGCTTATTGCATTACAGCCTATATGAAATAGACTTCAATGAAAGTAAGCTTATTTTTTGGAGGGTTTAAGGTGTGATCGCAGTCATGTCTGCAGTTAGACCGTCACATGTAAATTACTCTGTTTTTCCCGAGGCTAAAGCACGTTGTTGCACCCGGATCCGTATTTGGTTCGCTAATGCAGCAAAGACGCAGATGCTCAAGGGGAGATGTTTTTGGGACGGCCACTCCTCGTGGTGCCAATTCTCGTTTTTAACCAGCATTAGGGAAAGTGGCTTCCCCTTCTAGTATATCTTAGTGTGCAAAGTGTGGAGGCCAGACTGTTTAACTGTGATGTGAGTGATTGTCAGGACCCCTCCCTTGACTTCCTCTGTCTTTAGATATCTCCAGCTGAATAACCTTGAGAGCTCAATTAGTGACAGGATATGATACTCTTAAAAACAACCAGATGGAGTAATTATTGCAAGATATAGCAAACCAGACCTATTCTTCAGTGATGCTGATCTTTATGGGAACTCCATGTATAAAAGTAGTAATTGCTTTCAGATTTCAGTAATTGATTTGCAGCTGAATTATTTACATTTTTCCAACAGAGGTTTTGTTTGGGGATGATAACAGTCATAAAACCCTGAATATCCCTGGTCCGTACTCATAAATTTGGAGTCCGTTTCCTGTTTTTCCACTGCGTTTAACCCTCAAACCCTGACCATCCTTTATCTTCACGCTGTCCAAAAACAATTCGAGAGCATGAACCCAGGACCTGCTGCGTGTCGCATGCTGCCTGTTTGCGGTTTTTGTTTCCTGTGCTACAGAGATGGCTGTGGTTCCCACCCAGCTCTCCCACCCGACGTGGTTCCCGCCCTTCTCTTTGGGCCGACCCCCCTAAGTTTCCTGGTTGGTCGGTCGGTGTGATCTGAAGTCGGGGAGGAGGCAGGACATAGACTGTCTCCCGTGGACCTCTCACGCCCTCACCTATCCTGTTTCCTAGACAAAACTGCGGTCATTTACTACAAAGGCGTATTATTGAAGGAGGACTGGTAAATAGATACAAAGGAGTGCGTTGTTGGTTGGTAGTGACTGCTTCTGTTTGGGAGCCGTGATTGGGGATTTCACGCCTGTAACGGTGTCTCTGTTTCAGACCCCATGAGCACAGTCACCCTGAGGAGTTGTCATGACAGAGATCAGGTTGTTTCTTTTCTTTTTGGGAGTGGTTTGCCAAGGATCTTTCTGTGATCTTCAAAAAATCACCCATTATGCAGTTAGTCTTAACCAGAGGTAAACTGAGTGGATATGCTTCATAAAGTGACATCGGATATGACTTACAATCTAAAAAAAAAATACATTTTAATTGTAACCTTTTCAATCACAGGTGATGCTTCTGGAAGGTATTTATATCTGCATGAGATTTTCTGGCAGGACGTAGTGCTAAACGCTTGTGTCTGTGACGAAGTGAAAAGCGCTTCTGTGTTCAGTCATGTCCTTTGGCAGATTTTTGGCACATCTTGTCATTTAAACATACTAATATAGATGATTTTTCTATGATCTGTATGAGTCTTACTTTTTCCCCAAGAAATTAAACTATCTGTTTGGCTAAGTGAAGTGTTAAGTTGATTCCCAACGAAAGCTGCTTGGAGAAGCTGATGCCCCAGGTGTGTGTGATTTTTTTTTTTTTGGAGGCCATAAACCATAAAATGGGACTTACCATTATGACACAGATGGGGGGAGAGTCGTTTGAAGTTCTTTGTTAATAATGGGGAGTTTCACTCTATAATGGAGCTGCAGACCTTCTGCCTGCAGTTGATTGCTTCCTGTTGGGCCCCCATAGGCCGCACGAAGCTTCCTGTCCCTGCAGTGTGACGTCGTGTCTCGGAAATCGTCGTCACAGGAAGGGGCCCTGCCACCGCCGCCTGAACTGTCACATTCTGTGCTAACGCTTCCACGTGCGCTAAATCGCTGATACACAAAGGGGTGGCCGATCGCACCCAGCCGTCATACCGCACTGAAGCGAGAAGCTAACACCCAGAGATATTTTTTCCAGTACTCTCGCTGTCATTGTTTTTTTCTTTTTTTTTCTTCTGAATGCTCAGCACTTAAGATACTCAGTACCACTGTGCCATTCATGCAATTCGAAGAATATGATTGGCAGGTTTTCTGCATCACCGATTTGCCAAACAAATGTTGCCAATACTACAGTTACACTGTGGTCACCAGGACACTCATTACCAGAAAGCACTACTGGGTGCTGTTAAAGCACCCCCCCACCACCCCCACATCATTGCGGATACCCCTTGCTGTTGAGCCCACATTCCAAGCGGGGGCTTGACAGACCCTTCGCATCATTTCCTATCTGTGAACCCTGACTTTTTTTTTTTTTTTTTTTTTGGAGTAAAAGAATGGCTGGTTGTACTGGAGAGAAGGGGGGTAAATTTGGGAGGTGAAAGGGGGTGTGGAACAGGAAGTGTTTCTTATTCTCCCTCGGTGATAAAGGCCCGCCATAGAAAACAAACATCGGCCCTCAGAGTGCTCCAACAAAGGGGCACATTTATTAATTATTAGCGTGGGGTGGAAGGTCGCCGTGTGCGTGCTTGGGGGTGCGGGTGG
>JAODLC010000133.1:8347943-8359209 GCA_026781145.1 Hippopotamyrus pictus
AACAAACTGAAACGCGGACTTAATACAGAGGACTAATGACAACAACCAGAAACAGCTGATTACATGGGGATCCCACACGAGGTTAATGAGGGGGCGTGGCACACGGAAGGAGCGGACGATCAGGGCAGGACAGTAATGTTGGGCTGAGATCTTTATCGTTTTGGAAGCCATTAAGAAAAATATGCTGCTCTTGTTTTATCCTGTTCATTTTGTGTTTAAATGCTAAAAAAAAAATATTTAGGTGTAATTTTGGGGGGCAAGTTCTATATATGTACATAAATACATATATAGAACTTGCTTATACATAGGTTAGCTGATAAGTTGATAGGGTGTTTAAGAAAATTTGGTTTAAGATTTAAAAATGTGTAGTTTTTATTTAAGCTAATGTTGTTATACATGCCGGACAAACTACTTGACGATAAGTAGAGCTTGTTTGTTGAACCCTGAGTGTTAAAAGGTTATTTAATGGATCGATTTAATTTCCCTTGAGTGTTCTCACTGGGAACCCGCAAGTCGATGTTTGAGTCTGTGGTGTATTTGGGAGAAGGTGGTTTTAATTAATCAATGATACACAGGCACTCTCTCTCTCTCTCTCTCTGCTGATTACTTAATGAAATGGACTGAGAAACATAAAAACGAAATGTAGGTTTAATGCATCTTCACAGATAATTCATACGGTGCGATGGTCATCAATGTAAATCGGATGATGGGCTGATTGAATCAGGTGATGGCTAACGAGTGAGATTCAGCCAAAGACTTCACCTTACGTCCAGTGACAGTGATTACCACCACTCAAACCATGCATTTGCTTGCCCCCTCCCATTATTTCAATAAAATTTCATCAAATATTAAATAAATGCACGCCTTTTGTAGGAAATGCTGAAGCGGCACGTTCTGCTACCTTAGCTAGCTAGCTACGCTCTTCTGATGCTGCTCAATAGCTTTATATTTTGTTTTTGGAACAACAAGCTCACCCCTCCTCTCGTCGTCCAATCACGTTAACCTAAATGGAGGTGGGGTTAGTGATTTGCGTTGCTCATGCCCCGAGGTCTGGAGAGAGGTGCTCGGAGTGCTCCCTGCACAGCCACCATTAAGGAGCAATAATTACCTCAGTTTTTCCAAGCCTTCTTAGCCGCTGTGAATTAGCGTCCCAGGGGAACGACTGTGGTCCATTACAGGCTGTCAGGGGAGCCTCTTCCAGGCAGGACTGCAGCTTGATTGTTTGGTTCAGTGGTCTTTCTTCTTGGCTGGTGCCTCCATCCTCAAACCTGTGATTGTTTCTACAGCTGTTTCCATATTTCTTGGTCCCAGTGATCTTGGGCTGGCAGCCAGGGTGGTCCAACCCCAGGATCTGGACCAAATCAGAACCTCATGTCTGTGTCGGAGATGTCAGCTCCTTGAGTAAATGTGCAAGCGTTTGTACGTCTCCCCCAGCTGTACAACGAGGAGATCCTGGACCTGTTCGACACCACCCGGGACCCCGATGCGCGGGGCAGGAAGTCCAACATCCGAATTCATGAGGATGCCAATGGTGGTATCTACACAACTGGGGTGACTTCCCAGCTGGTCACCTCAGAGGAGGAGGTGAGAAGTTTCCCTCAGACCTTTTCCTGAGTTTCTTATTTCAAGGCTAAGTAATAAATCCAGTCCAGACTGACCATCAATGAGCACAGCAACACAGCACAACTTCATATATGAGGGTTTGAAGTATAGTAACGTCAGTCTTAGGCCCTACCCTGTATAAGAACCATTAGCTGATACTTTGGTTTTGCTTGTAATCCTGCCTTATATGTTGCCGAATTTTTTGGTTAATATCTTCAGTGATCAGTGCTGTCTTGTGAAGGCTCGCACTGTGTGTCTCGCTAAGGGTGATTTGGTGCCGGGTCAGCTTCGATTTTTAACCTGGGGAATGGAAAGCTGAGAAGGACTTGGCATGCTTTCATGATGAATCTTCTCCTTTATGGTGCTGCAGTATGGATTAATCAAACAGGGGTCAAGCTGATTGACTTACAGGCAGCTGCCATAAATACGTGCAGTGTGTGTTCGTATTGACATGGGAAGAACAGGGGGAGTTTCCGAAGTGTGTGTGTATTCTAGACCAGATGGCACGGTGGCTCAGTGGGCAGCAGTGCTGGGTCACACCTCCAAGATTGGGGAATCGCAGTGTGTGTGTGGTGGTTATTCTGTCAAGTGGTGTGGGCTGCCTACTGGAACTCCACATTTTGCCCGCAGTCCTTAGATATTAGCGGTTAGGCTAATTGGCCTTTTTAGCTTGCCAACAATGTGTGTGCACTATGATGTTTCTAAATTATTCTGTATAAATGGTGCAGGAATGTATTACAACACACCCTTGTAATTTGCCTTGGGGCGAAAGGTGCTACATGAAAATATACTGAATTGAGTTGAATGATAGACTGGACTGGCATCTCGTGCAGGGTGTGCCCCTGCCTACTGCCCTGCCTGTCCTTTCTGAGACGGGCCTTCTGTGTCCCTGTACTAGGTAAATTATGAAGCATAGGTGTTGTCCTTCACTTCGGATAGAGGTAGTTTTTGGGGTTACGGTAATTTTCGCTGGGATTTGTGCTTAAATCATTCAGCCCAAGACCTGGCTATATGGTACCGTCGCACTTCTGTTCACGGTTTCGTATGGTTCTGCCGCATGCTGTAATCTGCCACGTGCCGGCTCTCCTTGGCCGTCCGCAGCTGCTACAGTGCCTGAAGCTGGGGGCCCTCTCGCGCACCACGGCCAGCACGCAGATGAACGCCCAGAGCTCGCGCTCCCATGCCATCTTCACCATCCACCTCTGCCAGATGCGGCTGTGCCAGGCCAACCAGCTGGTAGGGCTACTGACGTGACCAAAAAAGTGAATTTCATCGTCACCCTCTTTTAGTCTTTGCTTCTATCCCCCATCCCGCTATTAGCTCAAAAATGCCGATTTATTTTGAAAAATTCTTTACCCAACAAAACAGTTTGATTATAATTGATGATGGGTACTGTAGCACCCGAGATGTTTTGGGTAGTTAAACTCAGCACTATACAAAACAACAACTTTAGCCTCTAACTTAATAATCGTTCTTTTCCCCCAGATGAATGGCGACATGAGTGAGGAAATGGAAGATGTGTCTCAGAGGTCCATCACACAGCCCGAGTACGAGACGCTGACGGCCAAGTTTCACTTCGTGGACCTGGCTGGTTCGGAGCGGCTGAAGCGTACCGGCGCCACGGGCGAGCGAGCCCGTGAGGGCATCTCCATCAACTGCGGACTGGTACTGATGCTGTCAGAGGCGGCTGCCTCGTATGCTAGCCTCACAATGCTTGTTTATAGCCTTGGGATCAATAAAGTCTGTCTGTCTGTATCTATTGATCTATCTAAACTAGAAGAACGTGAAATCATGAACTGCCTGCGTCTGAATGGCTAACAGCTAACCTTCATTGATGGTCCGTAGTGCATGCTTTTAGTCGCTCATTAAAGGTAATTGTGTTTATGTGTGTTTGGCAGCTGGCCCTGGGCAACGTCATCAGTGCCCTGGGAGATCAGAGTAAGAAGAGCAGCCACGTGCCTTATCGGGACTCCAAACTTACCCGGTTGCTGCAGGATTCACTTGGGGGAAACAGGTGAGGCAGGATCCATGTGGAGTGCATTGCACAGCTTGTTATTACGGGCTGCTCACCAAGGGTTTAGGTTTGGTTTCAACATTGGTTGGGACCAGATCAAACCTGAACCCACTGCCCTAAACAGACATGGTACTCTCACCGCATTGGTCGGGACATACTCATCCACGCCCTCGCCGCTTACTAAACACTCCCCCCACATTCCGATCCCAGTCGAACCCTGATGATCGCCTGCATCAGCCCATCCGACCGGGATTTCATGGAGACCCTCAACACGCTCAAGTACGCCAACCGCGCCCGAAACATCAAGAACAAGGTGGTGGTGAACCAGGACAAGACGAGCCAGCAGATCAGTGCCCTGCGTGCCGAGATCGCCCGTCTGCAGATGGAGCTCATGGAGTACAAAGCGGTGAGGGAACCGCATGGCAGCCAGCTGAGGAGCAGCCCGTGGGACAGCCATGGCTTCCAAGATTCATTTGCTAACGTGATGCTGGTTTCAGAAATTTTGCCTATGTCAGTTTCTGCTTTTCTTTGCGAAGAATGTTTCTTGTCACGGTTGCTGAGTATTTGGTTTAGTGTGATGCCTGAATAGTTGGAATGAAGGGGTGGTCATTGCTCTCTGGTTACCCCTACAGGGCAAGCGTGTAGTTGGTGAAGATGGAGCGGAGGGCTTCAGCGACCTCTTCCAGGAGAACTCCATGCTACAGAAAGAGAATGCCACCCTGCGGATGAGGGTGAAGGCCATGCAGGAGACCATAGATCACCTTAACAGTCGCGTCACCCAGCTGCTCTCTAGTGAGGTCAATGCCTTGCTGGCAAAGTCAGGTGAGCACCCACTGGTGACAGGTCCTCCTAAGAGTCCTTAGTCTCTTGTTAATTACAATGCTTCCTCCTTGCATCCCCTTGCCCCTTTGGTTCAATGTTGCTCCATTAAGTTGTCAGTATTATTCTCGTTTTTTAAACTATCCTTTTTACTGTGCTTTTACCGTTGCTGCAGGTAATGGTAATGAGGAGATTGGTACATTAATCCAGAACTACATCAGAGAGATTGAGGAGATCAGGTATGTCCCTCTGTTCGGTTGGATGGAAGATGGTGTTGGAGGCTGAGATCTTCGATGATGGTTTCTGACCCCCTCGGTGTTCATGTTCTTCCCACCGCAGGTCAAAGCTACTGGAGAGCGAGGCCATGAACGAGTCACTCCGCCGCAGCATCTCCCGCCTCTCCTCCAGGTCCCAGTACCCCACCCCACAGGGCCCCGCCCAGGGCCACCCTCCTGGCTCCTCCCCCTCCATCTCCATGGAGGCCGAGATGACTGATGTGATTCGCCGAGCCAAGCTGGACATCGAGAGGCTGAAAAAGAAGGAGAGGAAGCAGCGGAGGAAGAGGTGAGTCAGCAGCCAGGACGCTCTCCTGTAATTCTCAAGATGGCTGCTCATATATTCCAGAAAAACAGTACTCATAATTACCTCAAATACAGCGGAAAGAATGTAAGTCCCTCTGTGGGTAGAATGAGTACTCCATGCCCTGGAAGATATCAGAAAATTGTGATTAAGGTGGTAATTAAAGCTATGGTGGAAATGGCGAATGGAGTCTGACCCTGTAATATTTTTGATGTAATTGGGGACGAAACCGTCTGTAACAGAAATAAAAAGAAACTTACATTTTAAAATGTTTGACCTTGGGTCAGGGGCATCTCTGCTTGTTTTGTGTCCCGATTCCAGGTACATAATTCCACTTTTGCTTGCATCTGTCAAGCCATTTTGATCATTGTGGTACTGACTATGTTTAAGTAGTGCTAAGCGAGGCAGTCCGTTCATTATCTGAAGATGCATATATAGCTGGTGCTGCATGTCTGGCCCTGCATTTGCCTGCTACGCGCAGGATCTGTGACCATCTGCATGGGTGCCCCATTCAGGAGATGCTTCTTCAGTCTCTCTTCTCACAATCGGCCCCTTTGTCTGGGAGGAGGAGACGGCAGCCTGGGACGATTTTTAATGGTGATCTGTAGCTCTTTCCAGACAGAGAAGCATAAACCTGCCTGAGTTTAAAATTAATACCCCAGCCCCGTGCCACCTGGGACCCTGCCAGTCAGGATGTGATGTGCCCACTTGGCGCGTCGTCAAATGGGTCACTGCGTATCTGACCGGCGTACTCGGGAAAAGAGGACGTGAAAGTTGTGTGATGTGAAACGGATGATTTTTGCGGATGATTTGACATTAATAGGTTCTCGGAACTGCCCCCTGTAGGGGGCGCTATAGATAGCATGGCTCTAGGGTTATTGGAGATGGACAAGATGAGTATAGCGCACTGTACTGATACTTCGCTAGAGGTCGTGCCGCCACCTGATTGTACAAGTAGTTTGGGGGGTGGGGTGTGTCCTCAGTAAAATAATAAGCTCCATTGGGCCCTTTACCAAGCATCTGATACCCATATATAAAAATTCTCCAAGTGCGCTGGATAAATGCCTGACCCTGTGCTCGGGGGCCCAAGTTGCATTCTCACCTGTGTATGTGTGCATATCCCAGAAGGAGAGCCTAAATGTGTACTGTAAATGGCAATTAATGCACCCTTTCATTTCAGTCCTGGGAAGGAGAAGGGACTGAAGAAAAGAGCCAAGATCCAAAATGGGGAGACCATGGAGAACGGGGAGAGGGTAGAACTTCGAGAACACGGAGAGGCTGACTCGGATGGCAATGATGCTGAGGTGGGGTGTCCTAAGTTCACCTTCTGCATATTGGATACTTGTCTCGTGTGAGCCAACAGCTGAGTTGGCCATCAGTCCTGGAGGTTACCATAAATTAAATTTCTAATCTGTTATTGAGCTTGACATGTTTGTTTATATTTGTCTTCCTTCAGGAGGAAGACCAGGAAGAGAGTGGCTGTGATGAAGATGAAGAGGAAGAAGAGGGGGAGGAAGAGGAGGGTGGTCGAGAGGAGGAGGAGTTCGAAAGCGATGAGAGCCTGGTTGACTCTGATTCTGACTCAGATGAGAAAGGTTAGAGATTAAGAGAGCAGATGTGAGCCTGATTAGGTGTGATAACTGAATCTTCAATTAAAAGAATTACTGCAGTTTCACATAAACATTACTTTAGACCTTTAGTCATGTTTGTGCCTCACAGATGTCAGTATCTGTCGCTGAAGTAGCTGTAATAGTAATTGTAGTTGGACGTTCTGCTATTACTGTAGCTTTTTGAGCAAACTTTTGGGCAGAAATACACAATGTGACCTTCGCTGTCTTGGGTCCTTCATCCTCCTCGATCTCCAGCAGACTTCCAAGCGGACCTGGCGGACCTGATGTGTGAGATAGAGATTAAGCAGAAGCTGATCGATGAGCTGGAGAACAGCCAACGGCGGCTGCTGATGCTGAAGCTGCAGTACGAGGAGAAGCTGATCCTGCTGCAGAACAAGATCCGCGACACTCAGCTGGAGAGGGACCGCGTGCTGCACAACCTCAGTGAGTCCCGCCGCTCAGCTTAATCAGCGGTTTATTGTTGGAGTCTAACCCCTGTCACCAATCAGCCTCAACTCCAAAGACGTCGCGTGTATAATGAAACCCAAATATTATACACATGTAGCTAATGCAAAGTTTTCCTCCTGCATAATCTACCATAGACAGAAGGTCCTGTAGATGAAGACATTTGCTTAGCCTTGAAATCAAATAAGTATTCATTTGGATGTCGCCGTTAGGAGTTTATTTGCATTGCTGTCCTTCTCAGTTAATTTGCATCCTTTTCCTCCAGCGGGGCTTCCCAAGTCCCTGAAGACCATGATATTGACCGGGCGGAGGGTCACATTACATTACACCGATTTAATACTGTCCATTTGAGGTTATAACCAAATTAGCTCTAACCAGAGATTTCAATACACGGACGGAGGAGTCCCCGTAGCTGCGGCCTGTTTAGAGTCTTATCCTGTCTCTGTAGTGTCCATGGAGAACTACACAGAGGAGAAGGCCAACAGGATCAAGGCGGACTATGAGAAACGGCTGAAGGAGATGAACAGAGACCTGCTGAAGCTGCAGGCGGCCCAGAAGGAGCACGGCCGTCTGCTGAAGAACCAGAGCCGTTACGAGCGCGAGCTGAAGAAGCTGCAGGGCGAGGTGGCCGAGATGAAGAAGGCAAAGGTGACTGTCACACGTAGGAAGTGTCTCACCATTTGGCCGGTGGATGGATATTATTCCGGAACCGTGTGGTTTGTGTTGGGGAACTTCTTAGCAGGTTGCCGATTGGTCCTTCCACCACAGGTGGCGCTAATGAAACAGATGAAGGAAGAACAGCAGAGGCAGAGGATGATTGAAGCCAAGCGAAACCGTGAGATTGCACAGCTCAAGAAAGAACAGAGGCGGCAAGAGGTGAGCTCGAGGCTTCCAGGAAAACAACGGCATGGGGATTAGAGCGGTGTTTTTCAGACCAGTCCTTGGAGACTCCATAACAGGCAGGGATCTGGGTGGGAGCTAAAATGTGGACTGCCTGGGGGTCCCTGAGGACCCGGCTAAGAAGCAGTGGTTTAGGGAATGTGCTTGGTTTACAGATTCCGCTTCCCTGGTGTCTTTCGGGGGTGATTGTTTTTTTTTCCCCCCATCTCCGTGTGATGCAGTACCAGATCCGGGCCCTGGAGTCCCAGAAGAGGCAGCAGGAGCTGGTGCTTCGGAGGAAGACCCAGGAGGTGACGGCGCTGCGCCGGTTGGCCAAACCCATGTCAGAGCGGGTAGCGGGCCGTGTCGGGCGCCGCCTGCAGCCTCTGGACTCGGGTGCCGAGCCTTCCGGCAGCACCGCCTCCTCCGAACTGGAGTCCAGCCGCTCCGTCTCCAGCATCGTGCGCCAATGGAACACCAAGCTCAACGGGGACTTGGCTGAAGGCGACAGCCCCCTCAGCGGACCCCGTACCGTCAGGTTTGTGCCACGCTTGTGTCTCTCCATCTGGGCTGTGCTGGATACCACTAAAATATTATTATTCTCTTTATATTGCTGAAAACTTTCACTGGAGCAATTGAGGGTTAGGGTATTGAAGAAGGATCTGTGCTTCTGGATGAACGTACTGTAGGTGTTCGCACTCAGACAGGGTCCAGTTTAGTCTTAATGCCTTGTATCAGGTCTTGCCTCTGAGCCAGACCTGCTCCAGTGTTAGCTGCTGAAGCTCAGGTGATGCTGCTTCCCATGGGAAGAACCCTGCAGTGAAATGGAAAGACAACTGACTGCACTGACATCCATGCAGCAGTAGGAAGAAGTTTCCCAGGAAGGTGGTGGGCAGCGGCCTGTCCAAGGCGGCTCGGCAGAAGTGGCAGGCCCTGGAGCGGAGGGTGACGGACATCGTCATGCAGAGGATGACCATTGGCAACGTGGAGGCAGATATGGACCGGCTCATTAAGGTGCGCCCTCTGGTGGCAGCTGGGTGGAAAGGCAGAAAAGCATGGCCATATAACTGCACTGGTTGCTGTTAGAGAAAATCTCTTTGCCACTTGTAAACCATTTTTAGTATCATGTTGTGGTGCCCAACTCTAGTGATTTGCATTTTCGTTTTTCATTGTTGCTTTATTGTTTGCTAGTTGCTTTTCCCAACCTGCTTGGAGTCTCGAGTGTTAATCTGTAGTTAATTAAAAGTTAATTAAACTCCAAGTTAATTAACTCTAAGTTAATTAAAATTTTTGTTTAAACCTTCCAGGCCAGAGCCTGACATTGCTGTTTCAGTCGAAGCAGTTTAGCCAAGGAGTCTTCCTCAAGGGTTCAACAGAAGGACTCCTCCAGAGATTTAATGGGGCTTTACGCCTTGACTGCTTGCCCGCCCCCGATTCTTAACCACTCCATGTATGTCACCCTGCGAAAACTCTCTTCCTCGCTCTGCAGAAACGCGAGGAACTGTCAGTGCAGCAGGAGGCGCTCCTGCGTCGGCGGGAGAAGCTGCTGGCGGAGTCTCCGGAGGAGGGGGCACGTCTCCTGCAGGAGATGAACGAGGAAATCGAGGTGTTCAACGCCAACATCGACTACATCAACGACAGCCTGTCTGACTGCCAGGCCACCATCGTACAGATCGAGGAGACCAAGGCAAGGGCACGAATGCTCACGGACCGCGTATCAGATGACCTTCGACCTTTGATGATTTGTCTCTACTCTAACATTCCATTTGCATAATGGACACACATTCAAGGCCGGTATTAGCGAAGCTTCCTTTTTGGAACGTGAGACGCCTTTATCCTTTCAAATAGATGTTTTTTGATGAATTTCTGTGTAAACACTGACGTCAGACTAAAAAACAGGGCTGGGACTTGAACACGCAACCTGCTGGTCACATGAGAAGCAGCATGATGCTGACGGCTACTGACAAAGGCTTTGAGTGTGGCAGTGCATTGGACAGGAAGTCGCTGTATGTGGGAAGCACTGCACTGAGGGCAGTGATCTCATGCTATGCTGGTGAACTGCCCCAGCTATGTAACCCATGTGCATATTTCCAAAAATGGTGTAGGTCAATATACAGAAGCGGACAGCACATCAATATGCTTAAATAGTATTGATGACTTTCTCTCTGCATTGCAGTACTTAGTGAAATTATTCATGCAGTAGAAAAGGGAAGTTCTGCACTGTGAGAGGAAGTTTTGCCAAAAGGAAGTGACTGGGCTAGCATGGTGAGGTTGTCTGCTTGTCGGGGAGGCTCAGGGTCTGACTCGTGGCTGGTTGCTGGTCAACGTATGCAGGACGAGCTGGACTCTGTGGACACCTCTGTGGTCATCAGCTCCTGCTCCTTGGCCGAAGCTCGCCACCTGCTGGACTACTTCCTGAAAGCCTCTATAGAGAAGGTGAGTCCGAATGGATGCAGATAACCTTCAGTTTTTCATTACAGCTAATTTATCTGCTGCTGAGTCAAACGGTTAGTGGCTCATGGAATGGTTGATTTACAGCATCCCGCCTAATATGGATGGCATAACAGGCCTCTGAGCAGGTTGAGGATATTGGAAAATGCTATGGACTGGATATGACCTAGCAAAGACTACCACCTTGTGGCACTCACAGGGACTGCAGGTCGCTCAAAAGGAGGCACAGATCCGCCTACTAGAGGGCCAACTGCGGCAGACGGACATGATGGGTTCGGCCCACAACCATGTGATCTTGGATGCCCTGAGGGAGAAAGCAGAGTGCATCCCGGAACTGCAAGCCCTTATTCAGAACGTGCAGCAAGGTGGGTTCCATGTTTCTCCACATTTTCTCGCCTTCTGTCCATCCCCAGACAGTCCCCACGTCACTTAACGACCCCTGACCTGGTCCCATGATCCTAGGTGACCTTCCTCTACTTCTGGTCTTTGAATAATCACTCTACATGGTCAGAGGTATTATTTCCTCTAACGTGTCTCTGCCCATGATTATTTTCTAATCCATGACCTGAGACCAGTTGTGAGCATTGGTCGTGGTACAATGACAGGGGTGAGCGTCATTGCAGTGTCCCAGCCGAGTTCTCTCACAGGTCATTGCACCTCCTGATGCAGCTGCTCACCATAAATACTACAACAACTATTCATCCTCCACGCTTACGTGGTTGACCTCTGCTCTGTGAAAGTTGGTGCTGTCACCTCCTGGCGGCCTAGCTCAGTGTTTCTCAACCCAGTCCTCGGGGACCCCCAGACAGTCCACATTTTTGTTCCCTCCCAGCTCCTAACACAGCTG
>JAODLC010000133.1:8359413-8401821 GCA_026781145.1 Hippopotamyrus pictus
AGGCATACTGGGAGCTGGGAGGGAGCAAAAACGTGGACTATCTGGGGGTCCCCGAGGACTGGGTTGAGAAACACTGCCCTAGCTAATCAGTTATCTTGCACATACGTAGTTGACGCCCATGAACTCCCATGATCCCCGGCGGACAAAAAAAAATGGGCTTCACACACGCTGTCCACAGCCACCCCTGATCACAAAATTCATGTCATCTCACTCTGTGCGTGAGTAAGTATGAGTAGATCAATGAATACTAGTCGTACTGAAATTTTCTGCAGCCCTTTATAAACAGAGTTAACCTTGGATTGCCATGTGTGGACCAGGACCACGGCTGATCGCCACGCAGCTACAGAACCAAGTTTAAACTGGATTCAGCCAGTGCATGTGCTGCCTTTCATCACTAATGACATCATAGTTTGTGAACCTTATGACATCATGATCGGGATGGTGCAGGCGATCCTGTGACTAAAAGTCATATGCGTTACCGTAACTCCATAGCTCCATGGAACAAATTTGTTCAGTCTAATTAGTATGTCAGCCATTCAGTTATTTAATTATTCAACAGTTAACTCTGAAAGTAATCTATTTAATGATTAATCAGAATTTGTGCTGTTTAATTACATTAACATTACTTTTGCAACTGTTTACTCGTACAAGCCCACAAAAATATCAGATTAAATCATGCTTAGAATTTAATCAGGTAATTAGCTGATGAGGAACAGAAACTGGTATATAGAGGGGAGGGGTCCCAAGATGCTATATTTTCAGCCCTGGAGACCACAGAGCAGAGCGGTGCCACCTGAGTGAAGAAATAGTTTCCTAAATCAGGTGGCTTACCATGAAATGAAATGATTTTGCTGCTTGCACAAGCACATATCCCATTTTGCTCTCCTCTGATACACACACACAGGTGAGGACAAAGCCTAGTGTCTGAATGCAGGCTCAGCGATTTACGCAGCACCCCTGAAACGTTTGTGGTGGGATGGGGGGTGGAGTTAAGGGCTATTCTACCAGCTATGTGATTTGAACCAGTGACTTTCTAATCACAGACACAGAGGCCTAACCTGTTGTATCACGCCCCCGCCCCCCCATCAGCATTTAAATGTTTACCCGTATGTTTAAACGGGAGGTCAGCCCTCCCTGTTGGGTGTCTGTAGGGTCCATGATGAATGCGCCCAATAACCGTGTCCCTGCAGAGAACGGCTACGCCAGCACTGACGAGGAGGCCTCGGAGTTCAGTCAGGCGTCCGAGGGCAGGTGAGCCTCTGCATCCGGCACGACCGGCCCGGGCGGCCCAGCGCCGGCAGGAAAAGCTGGAAAACCGTCATCCCATCTCATTTCTTTGTCCCACAGTTTCTCCCACTCGTTCCAAATGAAGGTGTCGACCAGTCAGGATGACTTCAAGCTCAAGGTACGGCACAAGGTCCCCCCTCCATCTGTGTCCATCCAGAACGCAGAGAACTCTCGTTAACGTTGGTGTTCCTGGTCCTGCCCAGCATGATGTAAGATGATATCAGCCACCGGCAGGGGCTGTTTGTTCTGTAGAGTGGACTTCAGGCGGCTAAATAACTGTAAATTTAATAGTCTGCGTGCTACAGTCTGGAAGTCCGCACTGTGTCTGGAAGCTTCCGTCCGGTGTGTTCAGTGCGGTGCGGTGCCTGATCTCGCGCCCCGCCCTTTGCAGACCGAGCCCCGGCTGTCTGCGCAGCTGAAGGCCGTGTCTGCAGAGCATCTGGGGCCCATGCTGGACGTGGGCAGCAAGAACATCACCAAGTCACTGGCTTCCCTAACGGAGATCCAGGAGAACGGCCTTGCCTTCTTGCCGAGAGACTCCTACTACCGGGACAGGGTCTCTCGCACCATCAGCCTGCCTGTCCGCGGACATACATTGTGAGTTAGCACCAGGGTGTCCATATTTATCTTGCTGTTTGTAATTCAATAGCAGGGCCTGCACTTTAAGGTCAGTCTATTTAATGCAGAGCGTCATGGCTTTTGATGACCTGCATATGTAGTACAAAGATTTCTCAGTGGTAAAGCTTATTGGCATGCTGTTGGTTGAACTTCTGGAACTTACTGATGTGATCAGCGTCAAAGGTCGAAAAGGTGTGGCTGGAAAGTATGTCGTTTTTTTTTTTTTTTTGGAAATTATCCAACCCCTCCCCCAAACCCACAGCACTCTGTGACGTGGAACCTGCACTAAGTTTAGTCACCGTGTGCAACACTGCATCTTACATGATCCCGTCTAAGTAAGTCCACAGACCACCCGCTTTAACCCCCACAGTGAGACTTGTCTGCCCCTTTTGCAGTCCCAGGCAGTCCCGGGGCCCGGATACATCTCCGCTTATGCGCAGGAAGTCATATGACCGGGGGCAGCCATACAGGTAGCCCCAGCGCGTGGGGAGAACCGTCGCTCAACAGACGGAAAATCTGATTGGCCGCGCGGGTAATCTCCACGCCCCCTTTCGTCCTCAGGCCCCCGGAGACAGGCTACACCCCACCATCCTCCCCGCCACTTCGCCCTCGGAACGACCGCAATGTTTTCTCCCGCCTGACCAGCAACCAAAGTCAAGGCTCAGCGCTGGACAAGTAAGCCGACGCCCGTGGTGCCTGTGTATACTGCTACTGCCTGCCCCTGCAAACACCACTGCAGTGTTCTGTCCTTGTCAGCAGGGGGTGCTGTTGCTCTTTGCTGAACAAATCGCACAATGAGCATGATTTTTATGGTGGTATCTGTGGAGAAAACCATTTGTGGTTTTAATGACTTTAATGGTCTCTTGCTGGTTGCATGCAAACAGATATTCTTTAATCTCTGACATTTTAAGCAGGTACTCTTCCCTGAGGGTTCGCTGTCTCATTTTCCTTAAAACATTTGTTTTTCAAGATTTCCACCCAATCATTTATTTCTTCTCATTATTTCACCAGAAAAGCATGTCAGAGTTTTACGAACGGTTCATGCTCTTCTATGTACTCAACTGGGTCAGTTTTGTTGTGTTTCCTAGGTGCTTCGTTCATCGTTATTAATTCAGACTCTTGCGTAGAGAGCTCTCACTTGCATCAGCTGAATCTGACGCCCCATGTGACCAGAGGGTTGTTACGTAGAAGCGTGATGTTTGTAATTTTGCTAATGGGTGTCAGCAGGCTTATTCAATGAGATATCACTCCGTGTTTTAATTACATATATAACACTTGGAATAAGGGTTTTGGGGGTTTGGGAAATATCACAATGTCCCAGATGATGCTCCGTAGACTATGACAGATTTAAAATGCCTTGCATCAGGGTTTTAGACCTGATATCCGCACAATAAAGCCTATACTGCCACACATCTTCCCTGGGATTTTGGGAATAAGTAACTACTTTCATGTGAGTCAGTGAGGCCATTAAGAAACGCTAACACACGTGTGTATAAGTGTTCACGTTGCTCTGTGTTGCATTAGGATTTTTTGTGAGGTTTAATATTGACGCCTCGGGATCGACCTGAAGCCAGGGTCTTGGTAGATGGTAGATAATGTAGGTCTCACCGCAGAAACTGCCACTGCAGTCATAAGGAGAACACAAACAAAAGCTGTCTGTTTATGCTCTTGATCACCCAATAGAGAATTACCCACTAAACAGCAGGTACTGGAGTTTGTGATCTGAATGACTTACCACCCGAATTACCTTTTATGGCCGGTAGGGAGGGCTGCCTTTTTGCCCCCTGTTGTGAATTTTTGCTCTTTCACTCAGAACTGTCAGGAGGTTAATTCCCCATCCTGTTTGTTACTTAGCTTTTCCTTTGATGGTGCTGTACTGGGGTGAAGAGCTCAGTATGAAGTTTTCCAGCTTCGGTCAGCACAAAGAACTTTGTCAAGGGAAATTAGCGAACAAAGTGCTAAGCGCTGGCGCGGAGCAGGGCTCCTGAGCGCAGCGACGCTGGGACTTCTGTTTCCACCCCAGACAGAGAGTCCCGGGCAGGAAGCGGAGCACGTCCTCTTGCTGGGAGAGGGGACGGCCTCGTACCTGGCTCCCCCGCAGACCCCAGCCAATCGGCTCGCTTTTAACACGCGTTGAGGTTGTGACGAGTTTGATCACAGAAGGAACACGATAAGGGGGGAAGGGTGAGCTCAGTGGTGACAGGACTGCAATCTCTAACTTCATCCCCTAGAAAACATCGGCTCCTAGCTTCATTTTCCAGTAGAAAGACGGCAAAGGGTCGGCACCCCATCCTGGGTCATTCCCTGCCTTGAGCCCATTGCTTCTGGAATAGGCTCCGGACTCCCATAGTGTAAGCGGTATAGAAGATAAATGTATTAATAAATATCTATAAAGTTAGGTATGGAAGAGGTGGCAATGAATCAATTGCCAATCATATCAGCCTGGATCCCAAACCTATAAAAGAGGCATTTCAGGGCCCTAATTCCCCCGCCATTAATCACAGAACAGGATTAACCAAGTGGATTCTATTTTATTTTAGTATTCCCTTAACGTGGTGTTTCAGCACAACTTTAGATTGACCCAGTTTAAGGGATTATTGCTATTGCATTGGAGTCATTTCGCCGGTGGAATTGTGGGAGCGAATGCATATTGTTAGCAGAGGAATAATCGTCTCATGTTTTACCAGTTTGGCAAAATGTTGGGTTAGATTCAAAAGCCATTTCACACCTATGAAATGTATAGATTGCGGGGCAGAATAGTTACAGAGGCTCCTGTAATGTTCAGTCTTAACTATCTTTCTAAACTTGGCATCCTCTTTCCTGCTAACCTGGTCTACCTTCCTTGTCTGCTGCCTGCAATCGAGACTGCCATTTTCCTCACCCTTGCCCACCCATCTCTTCGAGTATCCCCCCCCCCCCGTTCCCTCCCGCCCCCCCTAACCCTGCTGCTGTTCTGTCTTTAGGTCGGATGACAGCGACTCCTCTCTCTCGGAGGTGCTCAGGTAGAGATCTCTCAGTCTCTGTCATTCTCTCGCCTGGTTCGTCAGCTTTAGGCCCCGCCCTCATGGGGGAGGGGCTTCTGTGTATGCATGTTGAACCTGTGTGGTTACCCTCACCCCATCTTTCTTCTGTGTGTGCTGTGTTCCTCAAACAGAATGAACCTTGAAAGCCTTTAAGCTGACATCAGCGACACATAAAACACAAGCCGCATTTGGAAATGGAAGGCTGGTGCAAATGTAATAACACCTGGTCACCACTAGATGGCTATGAATTAAGTTGCATAAATTTCATGGATCTGGATCATACAATATTCTGCCGATTGCCTTTCATTCTGCTATAAGAAGATAAAATATAGAACTGAACATAAAATCTAGATTTTATTCTGATTTCGACTGCAATACTTATAATTTAGCAGACAATTCTGGGAATATTATCAGATGTTTGCCGTACCACACACTCCCTGGTTTGGTAACTCGGAGTTGGTACCCAACCCTGTTCACCATGGCAGTTATACTGATACTGCTGTTGTGTCTCTGTGCTTCTTTTGCATATGAATTCCCGTGAAATATTACCAATTAGCAGGTAGCAGGCTCCGAGCACATCACCCCAGTCAGGGTCACAGCTACACGCTGCTAACCTTCTGTCTGTCAGCTTCAGCCGTGGTGTAGCTGAAGCTCTCCACACCCCAGGCTTGTCATGTGACTTTCAGGTGATTCATTCATATGAGTCCCCCCATCCCACTCCTACCCATTTTCTTTGAAGCACAAAAAGCTGCCACATTTGCCCCACTCTCCCCCCACCCCCATCAAAAAGAGATCAAGGCTTTTCTTCAATCCTGGGCGCTGGGGGGACAGGGTGTGAATCTGGCGGCCCTGTGTATGTCCGCACAGGCCTCCATGTTTCTCTGCGGGTGGGCGGGGCCAGCACGCATCTTGCTTTTGGTTCAAATGCTGCATGACACTTTAGTTTTCTGCTCTTTCTTTATGAATTGGGGTTCAGATCTCTGCAGTGCCGTGGCTGCCGCTGTCTCTATGGCTTTATTTTCACTCCGTTTTTGGGCTCTGGCAAATGTGCATGCCGCTTCTTTTTGCACTGGGGTTCCAATTTGAGGGTGGGGCGTGCTTGGTGAGAGTACATGTCGGCAGGCTGACTTTGGGGGTGCTGAACTGCAGGAGGGGTTCCGCCACATGCTGGTGCCGTTTCCCCATTTTGCACTAGCACGTTCTCCTGCGGGTAAGTGAGACTTCCTGTACGGCTTTTGTGGAATTCTGGGTAATGCTTCTGCTTTAGGCTCAGGAAAAAAATGTGACCAGCCCCTGCGATGAACCCAGGGAGTATGCATTAAATGTGTGGAGATCCAACCTGGCGTTTCTGCTCGCTGATATGTGGGACACCAAATCTCATTAAAACTTCTTCTAAGAGGTCTCTCACCCGTGCTGTTTCTGCTGGAAACTATTCCAGCGAATCCTCAAAATCCATTTATATTTCAGTCAACTGCAAGAGAAGTACTCTTGGCTACTTGAAATGGAACTTTAATTAAAGGAGCTGGGCAGGAGCACTGGGCCACAGCGCAGGGGGAGATTTTGTGATATCAGTAACTACCTTGAAGTCATGCAGACATCATGTAGCCCCCTGTCCTGGGGAATGGACTATTCCATTCCGTTTGTTAGCCACTCCTACCAGAATTCTTCTCTTCTAAGGTGTCCTGTATTGATTTACGTGTAACTACCTGCCCCCTCTTCCTGGGCATTCCCTCTGCTCCTCTGTGGTCTGCTGGCTGGGTACGCTGGATCTTGCTGCTGCTGGCCTATTAGGACCTCTTTGGCCCACAGAGACCAATTTTTGTCAGTTCTGCTTTTGTCTTGCTCTGCTGGTTCCTTCTCTACCCGCGAGGTTGACTGCTGGGGGACCACCATGTTATTTCTGATGGAGGATGAGGAAAAAAATGCTTTTTCTTTCTTGCTAAAATGTAGAGAATTTTAAAGGCAGTTTGAAGGAATTTCCTGGGGCAAATGGTAATGGATGTGTGTTTAGGGAGGGGGGGGGAAATCACAGAACAACTAAACCAGGGTAATGTTAAATAAAACGGTAATAGCATCTCCACCTGCCTGAAAGTAGGCTATTCCGGGTGGGTCATTCTGACAAAGCGTCCTTTCCTGCTTCACCACCAGAGGGCACTATGTAACTACTGTGCATAAACTAAAAACAGACTTGTTCATTTTCCTTTTAAAACCTAGGGAATAGAAACAGAACTGAAAGAGGTGAACAAACGCCTGCATACAGTATGCAAGTTTATTGTTTTATGACTTTGGGGTATGGAGACTAGCCCAGTGATCGTCTCCCCCGCTCATGTGCTATTGAACTATTACAGAATACATCAGGAGCAAGTCTGTGCATTCAGTTGTATTTCCCATGATGAGAATGCAGTAGGTTAAACGTCTGCTTCTTTTGATGCTTTTTCCGTCAGGATGATTTCTCAAAGGAATCGCTGACCTCCCTGCAGTCGTATGCTGTGGGTGGCGTTTTATGGCGTGCTCTTTAAACGTGTAATCAGTTACCCCGTTCTGGGGTGGAGATCTTCCCGAGGAGCCCCGGGGAGTTGGCGGTGCGGGAGGCTGTCCGGGTTTAATCGATGATACGCCTGTTCTGTGCGATCGTTTGAGCTCCGTTGCATTGGCGTCGCTGAACGCTGGGGGCCCGTGCGCGTAGAAACACACCAGTCATTCGTGCGGAGGCCTTTTATTACTCTCTTCTTTAGAATGTTTGCCAGGAAACTAAATAAGCGTCGTTCTCAAAGCTCTGGGTTTAGTTTTATTTTGACAGTAATGACCGCAGCTGGCCAGGCGTAACCACGCTGCGCGGGCGTGATCGTTTTATAGCCGTAATTTTATCGTGGTGTCAGCAAATTACAGCACCAGGGTTCACTTCGTATTTGGGATTACTGCAAACCGAGGGCCTGAACTTGTTGAAGTTTGGCTCGCATTAACACAGGTTCCCCCGTATATAAACGTTGCCCCGGCTTTATCAAATTAATTCAAGAACTGAAACCACTTCAAATAGCCAGGCTGTAGCACACCCTAAGCTGCACGGTTCAGTAAACCCTTCGCCAGCCCTTCGACTTGGTGCTTTTATTCAGCTGGTTCCCCTCTGCTGGAATGACCTGTCAGGTTTGTCGACCGTAAATCTGATTATAATTATTCTGTGATTTGTGGTATTTTTTAGACAGATTTAGAGAATCTTTGTGATAGTCTTTGCAGGATACGTGATCTCAGGTGTGTCGCTACCTCACATTATTCTGAGACCTAATAAGGATCTCTGAGGTGGTTCCACTTACTTCGATTGGAGGAGCCAGTGAGTATGTGTGTTCCTGACAGGGGGGTGATCAGCCCCATGGGGGGTATGAAGGGTGGCAGGACAGCCCCCCTGCAGTGTGTGTCGGTGGCTGAGGGACACTCCAAACCTGTGCTGTGCCTGGATGCCACAGATGAGCTGCTCTTCACTGGATCCAAAGGTATTGCAGAGTCACTTAACTGTGCACTGGAAGAATTTCACGAATAGCACCAATACCACTATTAATATATATATATGGGGACAGTCAGGGCTTGACTCTGTAGAACATTTGCTGTGGTGAATTGATTACGGAAAAGACAGTTGACAAATACCAAGACACTACACTACTTTACCATAAGGGGATGTACTATATACAAAGAGCCAGACTATGCAATATACTGTACACTATACAATGTATAATACAGTATATACAGTATAGTATACAATATGCCACAGGTCATATAGCCTTTACAGACTTGTTCTCATTGCTGTTATTTGTTTATATTTATTTCCGTGAGTTTATCCACTTTCTTCCCTTTGCAGACCGAACTTGTAAGATGTGGAACTTGGTGACTGGCCAGGAGATTGTCACGCTGAAGGGCCACCCCAACAACGTGGTGTCCGTGAAGTACTGCAGCAACACATGCCTGGTGTTCACCGTCTCCACCTCCTACATCAAAGTGTGGGACATCCGCGACTCCGCCCGCTGCGTGCGCACGTTCACGTGAGTGCGCTCCCCAGCGGCCGCCTGCCGGCTCACCTTCGGAAGCCAGCCGACGCCATGAACGGCCGGCAGTTAGTACGGCATCGAGAAAGACTGCCCCTATTATTGTGATTTTTCTAGTACTGGATTCTTTTAGATCTTCCGATAAAATATATTATTGGAGGGAACCTGACTCAGATAGGACATGGTTTTTAGATATTTATTTGATGAGGGCCATTATCCAACAGCCGTCGTCCCTGCGTGGGGATAAAAGGTAATTAGATAAGTCAGCTGAGTGAAAGGGGTAGAGTCAGCTGATTGAAGCCAACTAGGCTTCAGTACAGACGGCCCTGATCATTGTCCATTTCACATGTTTATTTTGGCCCCTGCCGTAAGAGTAAAGGTACTAGTACAAAGCTAGAAGAAGCACATCAAGACATGTGCTTCATAGAAATCTGAAAAAGCTTCTTTATTGCTATCTGGCTGGAAAGGGTTAAAATGCCATTTCCATGCTCTGGGGCGACATTGCGCCACACTGAGAGCCATAAATGTTTAGAGCGGCAGTGAATCTTTCCCAGAGTGCCCACCATGCCCTAATCTCACTAAGGGTGCACTGTACAAGTTGCAAAGAATTGCAAAACAACATCCAGAGAGGTGCAGTCTTCTCATGCTTCAGCTCAGGTGAATGTTTATGGCTCCACAAGCAGAAAGAGACGGGACGTAAATGAGATTCAAGGGAGGGTAGCAAGGCGTAAACAACGTGCCACTAAGAAGATAATCTCAAGTTGGCTGAGAAGCACCCAGATGATCCACAGAAATGTTCTAGGGACAAATGAGTCGAAATGAAACTTTTTGACGTGCTGCTGCTTATGCCTGGTGAAAAGCAAACGATGTCACTCAGTAAGATCTTTATAGCAGCAGTCAAACTTAGTGATGACTAAGTTTGAGGATGTCTTGCTGCCTCAAGACCTGAATAACTTGCCTTCATTGAAGCAACAGTCTTAGGCATCTACTGCCAGAGAATTGTGAAGAAGGTCATCTCCCAGCGAGATAAAACAGTTGGATTAAGTGCAAGACAATAGTGCAGACAGACACGAGCAAGCCTACATCATGATGGCTGGAAAAAAAATTCAGCTAAGATGTGGTTAGGAAACACACAAACGATGCTGATTTTAAGCAGTTCGACATGGAGGAATGAGCAAAAATTCCTTCACGTAAAAGACTAATAACGACTTGCAGATGGTGTTTGGTTGCAGTTTTTTCAGATAAAGATGGCGCAGCCTGTTATTGCCGTTGAGTGTAAAAATTATTTGTTCACACTGGTTTCCTTAAATATTAGATTTGCCTGAAGCATTCAGTGTCAAAAATATATAATAATAGCAAAATCAGAAATGGGGAAAATGTATTTCATAGCACTGTAAAGAAAAGTAAAAACTCATTTATAAAGTGCCTCTCACAAAGGCACAAAGCACTGTACATAATAAGCAAAAATGAAAACAGACACAGCAAACAGAAGATTAAAACCTAGAAGATTATTAACTAACTCTCTAATGGACAGTATACAGTAGAAAGAGCACATGGCTACTAAACAATGGAAATTACTAAACAAATAGGTCTTAAGCTGTTTTTTGCAACTGTCAATAGTATCATTAGCCCACAAAGCAGGACGAAGGTTGTTTCACCATTTTGGCCCAACAGACTGGAAGGCATGATCCGCACGTGTCTCTAGCCTTGTACAAGAAACAACAGGGACTTGTATGTAGGAGAAGAATCTGTCAGCTGGCAGGGTTTGAGTGTACTCTCTCCTGCTCTGTCCCTGACTCTAACCTCCATTTTGGCCTTATCCCCATAGGTCATCCGGCCAGGTTGTCTCTGGGGATGCCTGTGTTGGTACCACCACTCGTACCATCACCACAGCCCAGGGCGAGTACCAGATCAACCAGATAGCTCTCAACCCAGCTGGGTCGGTTCTGTACGCCGCTGCTGGAAACACAGTGCGGACCTGGGACCTGAACAGGTGATTCTTTGCTTCCTAAATCTCTCGTCTTCCTCATTGTCCTCCGCCTGTATTGTCTGTACTGTTTTTTGGAGTGACCTGCGGCCTATTGCATCCAGAATGCAGGCAGCAGGTAAGCTGACTGGTCACATTGGACCAGTGATGTGCCTGACAGCGGGCCAGTCTGTGGGCGGCAAGGACCGGGTCATCACAGGGTCAAAGGACCACTATGTCAAGGTGAGGATGTGGGTGCGAAGTTCTGCAGAATAGACCCCCTCTCTGCCTGTATGGTGACTGACTCTGGCTCCTTTCCATATACCTTCTGTTGGGTTCAGGTGTTTCATGTGGCAGAGGGCACACTGGGGAACGTTGGACCATCTCACAACTTTGAGCCGCCACACTATGATGGCATTGAATGCCTCGCTACCTATGGGGAGGTGCTCTTTAGCGGCTCCCGAGACAACGGGATTAAGAAGTGGGATCTGGAGCAGCAGGAATTGATCCAGGTATTTGATCTGTGCTTAGCAACCGCTACATCAAGGGTTCAAATCAAATCCGAATCAAATTCAAGTTTTGTCACATACACCATCATACATATTACGAATAAAATAGAGTACAAAAATAAAAATAGAAGATAAGAATGAAATGTAGTAAAATAAAGATGTAAAATTTAAACTGAAATAGTAATAGAATATAGAGATAAAAATATAGAATATAAAGAGAGTTAAAAATAAAAATAGAAATATGTACAAATAGCATAAAATGTGAAATTGGCAGCAACAATGTCTGATTTTTATTAATGGTGCAAAGTGCAGTGTAGTGCAGTTGTAACCTTTGGCCCAAAGTAGACTTGCCAGCAAGCACACTGTCCTCTGTGATTAGCAACTTCTCCAAGGGTTGTGACCATTAGTCCAAGGACCATACCTTCCAAGAAGCACACTGTCCTCTCCATTTTTGTGATGACCAGCTGCTTTTTATGGGTTAATCTTACTCAGTTGTGTGCAAAATCAGATTTCTTAGTTTCTTGAAAGATGAGACAAGATAAACTATAACTTGTTGTTTCCAGGAGGATTATTTGCTGGTCTTCCCCAGCCGAAATGGTTGCTTTCAGCTCTAACTGTATTGGCAGCCTTGCGGCTGCTATGGGATGCTCTCTCTATTTTAAATGGCTTGTGCCTTTGTCTGTTTGTCGATTTCCTAACACGACTATGCCCCGCTTCTTCTCTTGATGGGATATCATTCTCCGTGATGATTTTTATTTACTGCTCACCCAGCTGGGTCAAGAGTGAGAACAGAGAACAAGATCACACCAGGTTTCAACTCGCCCCCCCCAGATGATGTCTGACATTTCTCAGTTAATTCTGTTCCAAAACACGGAAATGCTGAATTACACTTGGCTTCAAGTCAGAGGTTTTTTCCATGTCACCGGGGCCTGACTGGGGACAGATTTGCACGTCGTGATTGGCTTCCTCGCAGCCTGTGTGTCGGTGACACTTTCCCAGACAGGTTTTTATTTTCTGCTTCATTAAGGAGGTCTTGAACCCAGCTGGATGCTTAGTGGAGGTATTGTGGAGCAGGTCTCTGAGACAGAGTGTTTTTTTTTCCCCCCCGAGAAGCTCGCTCTGCTGCTCCTGGTGGGAGGGAGGACCCAAAGACCTGATCTAACATGATGTCACAGCATATCTGTAATAAGCATGAATATGATCTCTTCCTGGGGTGGCATAAACGTCTGCACTGGTGTTCTTGCAGACGTCTAACCTGTGCCTTCCCAGTTGTCAGGTCAAATGTGTTGAAACAAGAACAGCGAATGTACAGATCGGACTGTCGCTGCGTTGGCCTTTGGCGAGCAAAGAGGACACGAAGGACATATTTGGTGTGAATAGAACATCTGCACCTGCTTGTCCTGTCTTGTCCTGAGTATACCAGAGAAAAATAGCATGCTATCCAGTGGATATGAGTATTTTATGTGGGAGGTTACACAGATTGGCTACCTGGGGAATGGAAGCAATTCTGCTGGATGGAATTCAACTCTATCTCAAACTAGAAGCTGCTCCTACTGTGACAGCTTTGGAGATAGAAGCTGTTTTTTTTTTTTTTATAACCAAAGTGTCTGACCTGAAAATTGGATAAAACATCAGTAAATATGATAGTGGCTCCACTTGCATAATTTTCTGATGTCTTTGAACAGCAAATGTATGCCACACCAGGAAGGGTGTGTGATTCTGTGGCTTCAGACTCCGTGACCGTGATCAGAAGGTCACCAGTTCAAATCCTGTGCCTGGCTAAGCCGTGTCCCTATTGGACCCTTAGGCAAGTCTCCTGACGCCAGTCGCTACATGATGACCTTGGTCTAGGATGCTAACTTTGGACAAAAGCAATTACTAAATAAATGTAATATCTACTCAAGCTGATTATAGAAACTAATAAAGTAAGACTCTGCCTGGTGGTTTTAACTGGCAGCACATGTGATAACAGTATCCAGAGCCACCTGCCATCATTGGCATTTTGGTCGCTGGAGTCCTAATGGAGGACAGAAGTTCAATGATATGCTCAATACTGGACAGTACTGTATAACCCAGATGCAGTAAACCCATTGCTTGAGCCAAAATGAAGGCCACTGGTGCAGTAGTAATTCTAACTAGTTGCAGTTCAAGCTGATTTCGTTCAGTTCAAGCTCGTTTCGTCGACGCGTGCTGACACTTGTCAGTGGCTCGAGCAGCGTATCGGTGTCTGAAAGTGTGTCTCAAACGCCTTTCTCACTGCCGTCGCAGTGCTTCAGCAAGATAAGTGGGGGGCACCGCAGGCTTTTACGAGGGGGGTTGGGTCTTATTTCCCAGGGTGCTTGTAGAGGATCTCCAGGCATGCAGATTAAGCGCGGCTCCGCTTTGCCTCCCGCCCCGACTCCCCGCGGCGATCGTTGACTCACGCGCCGTATTATCTTTTATTGCTTGGGCCTCAGATTCCAGCAGCTTTGCAGCCAAGCTCTGATGGCAGCCTGTGTTGCCCTCAGCTGAACTGCGCCCTGCTCTCCTCTGTGTCTTCCAGCAAATCCCCAACGCCCACAAGGACTGGGTATGTGCCCTGGCCTACGTCCCCGGTCGGCCTATGCTCCTCAGCGCCTGCAGGGGGGGCATGATGAAGGTCTGGAATGTGGACAACTTCACCCCCATTGGGGAGATCAAAGGTCACGACAGCCCTATCAACGCCATCTGCACCAACTCCAAGCAGATCTTCACAGCCTCCAGGTATGCAAGGAAGCTGGGGGGTGAGGGGGGGTGGTAAGAGGTTGCAGACAACAAAATGGCTATTTTCCGGCGCATGCAGTTGAACTGCTTTGAAGGTACCGGCATTTCTGGTGGCGGGAATGACTGTGACTCACCCTTCGGAATATATTGCTTGAAACTGTAGTTGAGGCGAAAAAGTGGTTAATGACCAGCATGGAGACTGCAGTCATTTCTGCCAGGCTTGACAAGGTTCCGTGCTGCCAGTGATGGCGCAAAGGAATAACAGTGAGATGTATCTGCAGGAAACCAAAAAAAAACTGCAATAACCACGGCAGTGTGTGGCGAGTTGTACAGTAAGCGGGTTCAGGGGCTGTTTGCACGCTTTATGGATGTGAGCCGTCTGCGCGGTGAGCCCGGTGCCGCCCGCTTCAGACCCAGTCCTCGGGATTACTCATGGATGTGGCATGTTGTACTTGTGCAGATGCGTTGGCTAGGTAGGTTTTATTAGTGTTATTTTAAACACACACCCTTGCCAGCTTTTTACTAACATGTTTCTTGGATTCGAACCCCTCTCTCCTTCTTTTCCTTCCTCCTCCTCCTCCTCCTCCCGAACGTCTGGTCCGCCTTCCTGGCTCGCTCAGCGACTGCCGGGTAAAGCTATGGAGCTACATCCCAGGGCTAACCCCCTGCCTGCCCCGCCGGGTTCTGGCCATCAAGGGCCGGGCCACCAGCCTCCCATGAGTCTGCACTAATACTGCTTGTCCCAGTTGCCCTCCGGTACGGCTTCTTACTCCCACCCCACCCCCCCCTTTGCGGTCAGATGTTACTCCTGTGCTCCTTCTTCCTCTCCTTTCACTCAGATCACTCTGTCCAAAATCTCTCCCAATGCACCAAGAATAAGGTGTTTTGCATCCACTGAACCCAGTCCAGAACCAGATATCACCAAGTCTAAGAGTAACGGTGAATTTAATTTACAAACCCTGCAATATAAAAGTTTAGCAAGTAAGGTGACAGCATCTTGTCAGTGTGATTTTTTTTCACTTGTCCCACACCCCAGGTATAATCGGATGGCCTCTAGACATAATATGATTAACTGCTGCTCTTAGCACCATCTAGCTTGACCGTTTTGAAGGATTAGGATTAAGTTTACTTCTGGGAGATACTGGAAAAATCCGCTCAGGGAGTGTGTCACGTGAGCTTTGTTTACCTCACGTCTCTCTCTTGGCATTATTTGAAAACTTTGGGACAGTTTGTTTTTCCAGAAAGGAGGAATCTGTGCCCAAATCTAGCAGTTTGAATGGATATTTTCAGATTAGGTTTTTGATATTTTGGATCTTATCTTCTCGTGGCTTTTAATTTGGGCTCTGTTGTCGTCTTTGGGCATCAGTACGGTGTTGATGTGTAGCTGCCTGCCGTTGTGTGGGCGTTTCCTTGAAGCATTTGAAGATGCAGATGGTTGAGTAGTTCTCTGTACCCAAGCATTCTATTTTTCTTTCACACCTCCTTTGTCCCCCTCTTGTATCCCCTCTTCTCTCTACAGTGACATGTCTGTGAAGATTTGGTTGGCAAAAATGGGCAAGAGGAGATGACGATCTGATTGGCGGAGATGTGGACGATGCACGGAGATTTAATTATTCTTCTGGCCCCAGCAGAGGACGTCATATCGATGCCTCGGATATAAAGCACCTTCCTGGGAAATCTGGCTTCAGGAAAGAAAGTCCCAGATCCCCAGACTTGCGGAGGCAGACGAAGTGTCAAAGTTCCGCAAATGTGAAGTTTCGATCCTGCTGACAATGTCGATCTGCAATACTGTGCTATTTTTCACGACTTCTACTTTTAAAAGAGAGTCAAACTTGTGTACACATTTGCAGCATGGTTGCAGATGATCAGTAAGTGTTATTCAGAGAGACACCCTGTCTAAGCCAAAGCTGATGAAGTCAATAATTTCATGCTGGCACAAGACACATTTCATCTATGACTTTTGGCTGGTTTGAAAAGAAGAATTCAAAGGTAGCAGACTTTTGGACCTTGATTTGTTTTTCAAAAGACATTTTTACATGTAGCTGCTCTCGGTCTTATTGGTTATTTATTTATTTATTCGCTTGTGAAAAATGGTGGGACCCCTTACTGAACTTTTGGGAACCCCAAATCGAGGAGGGAGAGGAAACCTTTTGATGTATCAGCTGTTCTATAAATATAACTGGTGCTTCCACAGGGTTACTAGGGAAGCAGATCGGACTGAAACGTGGGATGTGAGAGTGCTGGACAACATGATGCCCTCGAAACTTGTGGGCGAGCGATTCTCATCTTCGCAATCTCGCATTCCCCTGTATTTTCGTTCTGCGTGCAGTTGCCTGGGTTACCTGCCTGACAGCACACAAATGAAGACCATCCTCATTCTGCTGACTAATTTATTTCCTTGTTATGCACTTGTTTTTGTTGAGTTGTGGGTTTTTTTTGTTTCCTACCTCAAGCAACCCGAGAAGGTACCTGTCCTCACGTCTTGAACGCTTTCAACAACGCACTTTGTCTCGCCTGCCTCCAAGGCTCTGGCTCTCATAACTGTCATGTCCGTGACTTTGCTACCATCTTCTTAGTGCCCCTGCATAGCTGAGTTTGCTCTTTGAAACTCCAGGACGACTAACAGAGGATAGGGAGGATAAAGCCAGCTGTGTCCTTATGGAGGTAGAATTGCTTAGCTGTGCAGAAATGAGACGTCAGTTTATAGGGCCGATGGGGGCAATGTGGTTTTTAATGTGCCAGTGTGCAAAGCCTGCAATCATTATCTCCAACTATGGTTGGGTATGAGTCTGAAGCCTCATACACATCTATATAGGAAGGAGGTATTTAAATAGCTCCTTTAGGGTTACTGTGAAAGAGTATATGCTGTATAAAATTACCCAAACCTAACTCGGAAATACAGATATTTAAGCAGGAGATTGAAACGAATCGAGCCATTTACCATCCTGATCATGGGCTTTTTTTGTCTAAGGATGATAGTTACGTTGATGTATCTTTACTGATGGGTGTGGATTGACTCCGGCTTTCTGCAGATGGTCCACTGTGTATTTATAGTTTATGTATTTTCCAGAGTGTCCAGCTTCCCTCAGCCCTTGGGCGTACTGTGCTTTTAATGAAACGTATTCATCACACCAATCAAAGTGTTTTTCAGTAATTCACTGGCTAGGAGATATCTGCAGATGCCAGAAATCTCCGCGAGTCCTGAGGGATGGGACCTTAGTTAGACGCCTAAAAATGACTCTGCCTCTGAACCTCTTGGGGCCTTTCTGAATAATTTATCTTAGCTTTACAAATATCTCTGCAGCCAGCGGATTGAAGTGCTTAAGTCTATGGAGGAGTCGAACCATGTATATTTCACACTTCACACACCCCGAACCCAGTGCCCCTGTCCTCACCCAATAGCGGCGTTTATGACACCATGTGGTCATTTGGAAAATAGAACAAGAAGTGAAGGAAACATTGGGTCAGAATACAAGTGTGGGAGCCAAAATTTTCAATCATGCCAAAAATGTTGTTTTTTTATATATTTCAGTAGATAATGGGGGTAGTCTCTGGCTATACTCCTTGTGCACATTTTGGTTTGAGTTAATGAAGGACGTTCTCTCGTTTGTTGGGGTTTAACTATAATCATCAGATTCCTTTGCGTCATTACACCGAGTGCTGTAATAGTGAACCAGACCATGTTTACTGACATATAGATGTTATCTTCTCTCTGCATTTTGTTGAAGGTTAAGTGTAATAATTTAGACTTTTGGTTGATGATGGAATACATTTCACCTGAGAGTGACTGTCGTCACAAAATGTCTCCTCGCACCTTGTGTTGAAAAAAGCACATTTTCAATGGTGATTATAGCACCATTATTCCTCTTTATCAGTGTAGCCAGTCCTCTTCAGGTGATAATTGTTCTTCTTTAAAAATAATGTCATTGATGATAAAGTTTGGTACTGTCCAATGACTGATCTACCACTTATAGGAGTCGTCTTAATGTGCACTGGCAGGCAGGAACCACTAGGGGGCGTAGAGGAGTACTTAGACTTATCTGTAACCTAAATGCCTACTTTAATAGCTGTGCCAATAAATTTGTCTTTAGGTGCTTTTGGAACTTAGCCTTTGCTATACTTGAAATGCTTTTGTGCGCATTCGTGTTTTTCTATTGCTCAGCCAGCTCATCAATACTGTAAGGAAAGCCTGGTAGTAGCTTTAATGTGGACCTGCTCGATGTACGCTAAGTGTAGGATGATGCTGTATGTAAGCGTTTCATCTAAGTCCGGTAAATGGAGGTGTGTGTGTGTGTGCGCGTGTGTTCTGGCCATCTTTGCTGCGGTCCGGTCGTATCCATCCCCGACCATGTGCTCATGGGTTAGCAGACCCTTGGCAACTGTGTGGTCGTCAGCTGACCCTTGGTGACCATGTGGTCACCAGCCGATCCTCAGTGATCATGTGGTCGTCAGCTTGCTGTTTTCCTCAGCGCCCGCTGGATGCCTTGCCAATCGTAGGCCCCACTCTTATTGGCCGTCTCACGGCACGCACCCTAAGCCAGGTCATGCCCTGTTTGCATGATGCTCACCCCCTGGTCACCGCAGGGGGGCGGCGATTCAGCCGAGGAGTGTAAAGCACAGCCCCAATGCCCGTGGAGACGTATGCCGGTCGATCCCCGAGTGCCAGGGTGCTGATGGGAGGGGAGGTGGTCGCATCAGAGGTGTGGCACGAACACGGGACGCCGGAAACGTCTCTGCTGCACACCTTCATTTCAAGGAATGTAAATGTCTGTAAAGTCCTCCCCCCTCCCTCTTTTTTTATATGTGCATGAAACCAAACTGTACAATATTTGATTGTAAATACTGTAACTATGTTTTATTTAATGATAATCCATTGTTCCTCCTGTGAAATAAAAACTGAAATGATGACATGAGCATGGTTTTTTTTTTTTGTGTAGTGGCCACTAATCATGAAAGAACTTGCAAAGTTCCATCCATCCATCCACCCACGCATCTTCACATCGCTTATCCAGTGCATGCTCAAGAGGAGCCTTGATGCTGTCCCATGAAGGAGCGCCGTGGATGAAATGCTGCGGAGATCCGCTCGGTATTTTAAGCCTCTCGTCGCATGGCCGTCAGGCCTGCTCTTTAATTGTATTTTATCCGTCTCTGTTTGAACAGTTCAGTAACTCAGCGCTTAAGCGACGGTTGCCCTGTTCGAAATCCAATATTCCATTTCCAGCTCTCCCGTTCGGGGCACCATACAATGACGGGGCCCCTTAACAAAGGATAATTTAGTTGAAATGACTATGAAACAAAAGGGAATCGAATTTCTTTTCGTTGAAGGCTTTCCTCCCGGCTGTACATGCCAGGAAGAACGAGCTGGGGGGGGGAGTTTGTGCTGTTAGCCATGTTCCTCTGCGATAGAGACACCTATTGCAGGCAAAGTTCTCTTGCCGTGTGTGTCCCTCTGCTACCGTCTGCTGTTGGTCAGTGTCTGTTAACTCATTAAGAGACGTAGACGACCGCCTAGTGCGTCCTCTTCTGAGGGGCTGCTGATTTAGCAAGTCAATTTTACGTTGCCTCAGATGGGGGGGCACTAGGGTCTGCATGCTCCTCACGCCGGGGGGGACAGTGGTGAAGTTTGCCAGGAGGGGGTGGCAGAGGTGAAACCTGCCTTGGGATGGCCATGGGTTTCTCCAGGCACTGCCAGCATTGGCTGCTGTAAATAGCGAGCCTTGTCACTGTATCCAGTTGTTTCGAGTGCCATCTTTAATGCCGACATTGCTCAATGCTGGCTTACTGTCTTCTGAGTTCTGAACTTGACACTCGGAGTCGATGCTCGGGCAGGAAAGGGCATGTTGCTTTGATATTTGCATGCCTGATGGCAACAAATGACTGCGCTGCTACAGAATGGGAGCTGATTGCACTCCTTCCCAGGCTCAGTTCACAAAATGATTCTTAAATGCCAAGATGAAGCTTCTCTCTCCCCCTCCAGCGTCAAGGGTGGAAGGGAATGTAGCTACGCTAGGAAATGCGATTCAGCAGATTGTGCAGAGGTGCGAAAGGCAACAGCTCTTTGTCTCATGGGACTAGACGCGGAATTAGACGCCTGAAGTGTACCTCTGCGTTGTCTTTCCATGTTTTCACAGCGCGTTTGTGAGAGACCAGGTTTTCTAAAGTTCTAGATCTTTTGTTGGAAGTGATCCTGTTGATGTTGGAGCAGCCTGTCACTTTATGTACCAGTGACCATGCTAATGTGTGCTGAATTCGTGTAGACTCACCACTTGCCTTGAGGAAATGAAGCCTTATGCACAGCTAGAGGTGTGAGCACTGCACAGTTGGTAGTGGTGTTGGGGGGGAGGGGGGGTAACCGTTGTTTCTAGTTCCTGGCATTCCATATGAGGAATTGGATCCTTCTGGAGACTATATCTCCCTGTCCCTCAAGAGATGCCCTCATCCCCTCAGTGCTGTCTGGTTCCTTATAGGTTTCTATTTCAGTAACTGCTGGCTGGCATCATCGCTGGGGTAGGCAGACCCTGGCTAGAGATCACAAAAGGATCACAGCAGCGGGTTGGTTCGTAAAATACTTCACACACCAATCACGTGCCGGTTCTCGAAGCCTATGAACCAGCAGTGGATGCTGGCCAGAAATATCAGTCCCTTATCAAAGTTACCATACCACCTCCCCCACACACATGCTCCTGTTTCTTACTTTGATCTCCTGCGGTCTGGATTAGGCTAAAATGAGGCTACATTCTAATTTGTTTCAAGCGAATAAGTACAGAAGCCATTTTGGTGGATGCCGTTTCATGTTCAGTCATTTCCTAAAAACATTATCATTTGATCTGCAGGAGACAGATTCTGATGTGACTTTGGACAAAGGAGTGGCTTGTAATCAAAGGGTAGACAGAAAGCTGTGTAATTTGCTGCACATTGTGGGTATCTGTGTTTATAAAATAATTCAGGATGTGTCATTAATCGAACTGTAAAATGTGTGACAATGAATGTTAATCATATGAGGCACATTAAACAGGATAATCTGTTATTACTCACAATACCCTTGTCATTAAAACAATGATTTTTCATATTTAATACATTTTATTTTAGACATAACTGTCTTATCTATTCATACATTTCACTTCAACAAAGATAAACGACAGAAAGAGGCTGAACAATGAAGAAAGGCATATAGGATATAGCATGACATTGCCTTGAGAGTCATAAAGAGCAGATATGACTGTTCGACTGGCCCAGCAGAAGGTCACAGGACCTCTTTGTCACATCAAAGCATCGTGCTTCTCATTTCTCTGTTTCTTTTCATCTTCTCAGGTCAGATGTAGACAAAACACGCATCATTAATCCATCTTGTTCCTGACTTGCAGGTGTTCCTCAAGGACCTCGGAGGATTCCTGGGCACCCGATGTTCCTCACTGATTCTTCTCCTTTTTCTTCTGGCTTTGCTGCAGTCCTCGCTGGCCCGTCCTCTCTTTCTTCCAAGGCAGGAAGTTGTAGGAGACAAGGGCGGTGATCAGGTAGGTAGCCATGCCGGTGTAGCCGCCCAGAACCAGACACAGCGGCTGAATGAAGACGAACAGGCAGAACACGTTGATGGAGGCTCTGTCGGACAGCTCCACGCGCTCTTCTCGGCTGGCCTGCAGCACTCCGAAAAAGTACACCAGGGCCACGGCTGGATAGAATGCCAACTCCGCCATTCCTGAGGGTCTGCATGGAATGAATGCCTGCTTACTCTCTCCCTCAGTCAGCAAGGGGAGATGTGGACTATCGGGTCTAATCCACCTTTCTCAACCTTTCATCTCTCTGGTTAAACATTACCTACGGTAGGCTACTAAGGAAGTCTTATCGGACGTCAGGAGTACAGTGCCCTTACCTCTACCTGTGGATACCTGATGGAGCTCATGAGTGAGATAGCATGCTCGAGGTGTTATCGTGAATACATTACGGAGACCATGACTGCATTCCCTTCTTTGCCTGGTCGGCATGGTGCTAAGAGATTAGGCTCCAAGCACATGTATCTTTGAAAGCGTTTCAACCACTATCTCCCAGCCGGGTCCAGCAAAGTAAGACGCACACATGGCCAGCTAGATGGTTTCGTTTCACTGCTTCGGGCCGTTCACACGGATGTTTCATACTCATGCTGAGCCCAAATCTCCTTTTTCCTCATCCACCAAAATATTTTTCTGCTTCTACACCTCAGGCTACATCAGAAAGTTAATATTGCACCACAAGCTAGAACAACATCTTTTGCCTTCCAAATGAAAACAGTGGGCAGCCAATTGGAGGGGAAAAAAAATGTGTTGCCACAACAAACTTGAGAAGAGTTACCAAAATATTACAACAAATTTGATTGAATTAATAGTGCAGCGGTGTGTCCTAATTGACTTGTTTTCGCTCTCTCTCTCTCTCTCTCTCTCTCTCAGTGTGTGTGTGTATGTGTGTGTGTATATATATATATATATATATATATATAATATGTATATATGTGTGTGTGTGATGCATATGATATATAGTGTAAGCGATCCAGAAAGCAGATAATGCTAGTCAGAGTAATCAACAGCATCCCAGAAAAATCCTGAAATAACATGCATCAACTGGTCGGGGGCCATAGTGGGAACCAGCGAACTGCACCACAAAGACCTATAGATCATGACCACTAGGGCAGACGGGCTACAGCATCACAGCAAATGCTTTGCAGGTATTTTTCCATTATGGAGCTCATTTGTTATCTCCCCACCCCCCAAGAGCTGTGACTCGTGTGGAAGGAGGGGGGGCTCCCTTCACCCTTTCACAGGTTGGGCCATTGGGATAATAGTTTTATATACATTTATTTCCAAAAGCTGTTTGTTGGGGGAAAACTCTTCCTGCGTTCTTCCTGGGGAGTATCAGGCCTAGAGGTAGCTTCTACTTCATGGACATACACACAAATGCAGGCGTGTACTCTCATGTCTCATACACACACACTCTTCCAGATAAGGATTCCAAATGTATATATTGGCCAGTGCTGGTTACTGTCTCCTGATTGGCTGAACTTTGCAATGTTGTCATACATATGAGACTTCAGTAGCATCGAGGCAAAGTAATCATGCTTCCTCACGCCTGCGGAGGCTCTGATCCTGCCCTCATGCTGTGCGTATGCGGTTGGCATGCTCCCCGTGTCTCATACTGGGGTCCTCCTGTCGTCCAAAGACTTGGTGAATATTGCTTATAGTGTGTGATTGTTCTAGTTAGTATCCCTCTGTCTTGTGCCCTTTGAAGACCTGAGGTAGCCTCCAGGACCCCTCCGCGACACTGCTCAGGGTGACTGCTTAGAAGATGGAAGATGGAAGATGAATTTAATACTTCAAGTGTTAGGGGATTAGCAGGATATGCACTTCAGATTAGCAGATGGTTTCTGATCAGAGGCTACAGGTTGGCATTGCTGCAGCTCGTGGGATTGAAAAAAATGCTGCGTGAAGTTTTCTATAAACTCGGCCATCCTTGCACATGGGCTCATCATCCCATCTTCCAGTTTCTACTTGAAAAAAATGTGAGAAGCTGGAACTGTTATCTTCAGCTGTTCTGTTAACCAAATGCGTTTTAAAACCTTGATACTTCTGGCAGCTGTACGGAAATAGCACCCCTTAGAATACGCCACACACACACACACAAAAAAAATGTGTTAATACAGTTTGGAAAACATTTTCATGTACATTCTGAAGATTGAATAAGTAAAGAAAAAAGTCTGCAACACCGTGTTATTTTAAGCCGTTTTCACGAAAATTGGTTCCCAAACATCATATCACATTCAACAGATCTGCCACTTTCCCAGCGTTCGTTTGTTGTGCTTGTCTCTCAGTTTCGTTCCCTTTTTCCTCCATATGCTACTTATCCTTTAATCACTCTACTCAATATCATCCGTCCGTCTTGCATAGTAGCGGGTCAGGGTGCAGGTGGACCTTATCTTAGGAAGCACAGGGCAGGTGTTCACCCTGGGCAGGATGCCTGTCGATCGCACTGAGTACCCTTACTCACACTGAAGGCAATTACGTGGTACCTGCGGTTTTCTGAGCTGCGGGAGGAAATAAAGGGAAAACATGCAAAATCCAAACACAAAGAGCTCGGTGGAGGAATCCAGCTCAAAGTCCCCGATGTCCACGTCGCTAACTAAAACAAACAGATTCAAATGTTTTTAGCATAATAGGTATCATGCTAGTGGTTTGCTAGCAGTTATTTCTACACCAGAAGATGCACCAACGGAATGAACAAATGTAGTGATTAAAGCAGCATCGAGATAAGCATGAACAGTGGAAACCATTTTTTCAATGAGGGCTTGAGGTGTAAATGAACCTGCCTCTCAGAGTCCTTTTAAATTGTGCAGTAAAATATGTAATTGAGCTTAAATTTACAAGCAGGGGTTTCGTGATTTTGTCTTCAGCTGCGCCACGAATGTTATAAAAAATGTGCAGTCCAGTCGGTATTCTTAATGAACGCGTAGGTATTATGAGTAGGAATGGATGCTCTTAAGGTACTCCAGGTGTCGGTTTTACTCAAAATACTTAGGCCAATAAATCGTCCTTATATTTGGCAGAAAACACGAAGCCCGTCAAGAAATCTTAAAGAAAATAAACAGGTAGCCTCAGAATTATAAATTGTAATTTTTGATTTAATTTCAAAAGAATTTAATTTTAAAAGAAATTGTTCAGCTTTTCCTTATGATTCAGCATTTTTGTACTATAGGCTACTGCCATATATATAATGCAGTTAATTGAAATAGGCCTACTTTACAAATGCCATATCAGATTCATTACACGTGCTGAACATGATGTGTTTTCCCTTGAGTACTTTATGTTAAATATCGAATGAAACGTCTTATTCCGAGATGAAACTTTCTTGTAATGTGGGGCAGTAGTAGCTGTCCATTTAATAGGTGCTGAACAGTTGCAGTGAAATACTCCACATAGCCTACTCCATATATTGTGTTTGGATTGACTCTGGGTTAAAACAATTTTATGTTCGGTCATTGCAACAACTTCCGTCGTTCACAAAAAACTTGTGATATAATTGCGTTGTTATATAGGGTAATTTATAATACCCGACACGTTAAGAGCAGAGCAATGATCCGAAAAATATTACGTATAGCATATTGATTAGAATTATTAAATGAACGTCATTTCCAAAAAAAGAAGTGCAGTGAAAAATCGAGCCTTTCAGCAAAAATGCTAAGCAAATAATCAGACAAGATAATTAGACACAATTACTAGAGTAAACCAAAATAAATTCACACACGAGCAAATGACATATCTAGATACGGATGCACGGCTAATGAGAAATAGATTACCTTTAAGTGACTCATTAATCAATGGGATTTGCCAAAGAAAGTAAAAAAACCGGTGATTATGGCAGATTGATTAAGTGCTGAACCTAATCAGCCGGGTGGTTGTATGAACGGGCTGGACCCGTCGGCGTGTAGGAGAATGCAGAGGGGGGTGGAGCCGCAGCCCTCACTTCTCCAGCTGCTATGGTGGACCATCCTTCTCATAAAGGGGTCTGACAGTCCCTCCGATCTTCACTTGCGTTTGACTATAAGCCACCAGGCTACATTCGCCGCAGGTTTCTGGCTGTCGAAGCTTTGCTTCGGAGCGTGCGCTAGTGGCCCCGGCAGCGCCCCTTTCGCCTGAGGCTCAGAGATCGCTTCCGAAGGCGTCCAGTTTGTGGATCTGTGTTGAGGGGACTTCGTAGGGGGGCCAAGCTGTGCGAATCACAGAGCATCCCGGAGCCCCGGCTGCTCATGGCGGGAGACGTTAGGGACAAACTGGAAGACATGGCTTCCGTCTACGAGTTCGACCCCATCACGGGCAATATTCCGGCAACTAAAGTGGAAATTACAGTTTCTTGCAGGTAAGCTTGAAGGTGATGGCACTTGTCTTTTGGCACAAGCATACATGCGCACCCTCCCTGCGCGCTGTGTCTCTCGCATAAACCTTCAGGTTCAGGAAAGCAATCGGGATTCAAAGCGTATTATTTGTGCGTGAATTTATGTGTCACGTTAGGTTGTGATGTTGAAATAATTAAGCGTCCAAGAAGAGATCTTCAGTGCTCGTTTTAGTGGAAGGATTTAAAACGGGTCAGATTCGAAAGAAAAACTGAAGTTTGGAGTGTGCTGCGTGTGTGGGGACATATGTTTTATTTATTATTTCTAACATAAATCCATGAATATATTAGCCTACGCCGACGAGTTGCGGCATTGATGCACCGCCTAGATAGACTTAAGAAATTTTATCTTCTGAATTCGATCGCAGCCCCCGGTCGCCGTCCCCACGTCCGCCCAGCCCTTGTTCGTGGTGTGAAACGACATTAGTTGCATAAAAAATCTTTACATTTTATATCTTTTGAATCAACTCGTGACATTTGTGCAATTTTTTGTATTTTTTACAACCGATGCTGGCATCGGAAAGATGGGTATTAGATGGGTTTTTTCGCGCCGTTTATCTAGCTAATGAAGTCAGTTTTATAACAGCCCTAAATTGATGCTGTTGTACTTATTAGAAGTAGCCCACGAATTATCTTTCTAAACTGGAAAACGTATCCAAGATCCTGAAGTCATCCATCCGCATTAGACCTTACCAGCATTTAAAATAAACGTAGCGCTTGATTGTCTGAAAACAAAGTGATTATTTTGATTGCAGCTCCTGCAGTGACAAAACTCAGCAAATTCAGTTATTGAACATGCGTAGTTATTAATGTAGCGCACACTGCTTTTGATCAACTTTAATTTGTTGTGTGAAGTTATCAAAGTGCTTTTGAAAGTATTTCTGCATTAATAAAATTGCTCATTCGCGTACACCTGCATGCATGTGTGCAAGTGATAATACTGAAAAAGCGTGCATGATCGCAGGTAATTGTGTAAGGGAGTGAATCCCAGATTTGACTCTCTATGGGAAATAGCACTGTGAATTACCTCTATCTGCATATCGGAGTCAATCTCATTTATGCGCCATATATTCAGTTGTTATAAGACATCGTGTCAGTTTTATTTGCGGAAAGTGAGCGCGTCCCGCAGCATCCGCGTCCAGTGGCATTAACTTTGGCTGCCGTAAAAGCATTTTTTGTTGATCTGAGTAAATTTCAATGTACTGAATCTATCGTAGCCTATATCGTCAACACGTAACTTACTCAAGAGCTGCCACCACTTTATACCGTTGCAGATCAAATCTAACTACTCAAATACCACGAAAACGTATCAATTTCCTATTGCGCAGAAAATTGAAATGATGATGTCTCTTACAGTAACAATATCCTAAATCACGACTGATGCAAACATTGACTGTTTCCTGTTAAGACATGCAACTGCAATGCAAATCCCGGTATCCAAGTAATTTCTTTTCTCTGTGAATATCCCACTGACATTTCGGTGCCGACGGGCACGGTATATTAGGTGTAAAATTGCCTGGTCTAACCAGCCATTAGATTCTGCCTTGTAGTTATTTTTAATCTATCACTGAAGTCGCGGAATCTGAAATATAGAATAAGACAAATAGATCCCGTGTACGTTTGGAATATACGTTATACTGTAAAGAACTATAAATGATTTAGTCAATATCCTTCTCATATTTACTTAAACAATTATTGAATTAACCTAAGATCTCTAAAACATGGCTTATAGAATATAACCGTTGATGTGATTGGTCAGGAATATATATTCGGCGAAATTATCTGGCAATACCATTCAGCTTTACAGTGATTTACGGTGGCCTCATACTTCCAGGGTTGGGGGTTCAAGTCCCACTTACAGCTCTGTCTAGAACATGTCTTTGTATGTTCTACCTATGTTGCTAAGGGTGTACGTTCTATAGGTCCACCTGCTGTCCAGACGCATGCAGGTATGGCTATTCAGTGGCCAAGTTGCCCATGGTGTGTGCACTGTGGTGGCTTCAGGGATAAACTATAGGCACACTGTAAACCCTGTACTACGTAAGTCATATGGAAAATGTATGAGTCTGTGTTAATCAGGTTATATCTAGTTTTGTTAAATGTTCTTTCTGTGATTTGTCAGTTTAATCTAAATTCTTAGTCATCGCATCTTATTTTATGTACATTTGTTTTGTGTGTCCTCAGTGCGTTTAATAGTTGGCATGTGTGTTGTTTCATTGGCCAGGTGTCTAATTCTGTGCATATGTGTGTGTGGAGGCTGTCTTTCAAACAGCAACAGCAGATTCCCCAGTAGGTATGCTTAATTAGGTGGTAATTGCCAGAAAATTAGAACTGCCCAGTACAACACTGTACATGGCCTCTCTGCAGCTATGCATCTGTGCCAGATCTGGGCCATGGAATCTGGAATTGCATCAGGGACGACGGACCATGTTATCCAGACTCTTGTGCAGCTGCAGGGGTCTCTTGTTTAACAGCATGGAGGAAACGGCATTTTGTTCTTTTGGTTCATGTTCTCCGTAACCAAAAAGCTTGCACTCTTGCTCTTTCGCTCTCTTGCTGTCTTGTACTCTCTCACTCACATCCACAGCAACCAGGGCTAGTGAGTGAACATTAAACTGTGAATTTACTGAGTGCCAGCCAGCTTCACTCAAATTTTAACTGAAATCTCCACAGCTATGATTTGGGGTGAAAATGGGACATTGGCATTTCCTTCCATGAAGTAAATTCAGCTCAATGTAAATTATGTCATAGTCTTGACTTGATTTGAGGTTGTGCACTGTGTATTTGTGTGTGTGTGTGTGTGTGTGTGGTAGCTTCATACTTAAAGCTGTATTTACGCTTTCTTAGCAAGCCTAGGCATACAGAGGGCATACATTGGTCAGAGTATCTGGACTGGCTCCCAAGTGAGTGCCTGCTTCAGACGTTTCAGTGAGAGAAACATTGCTTCTACCGCCTCTCTGCATTTTGCTCTCTATGACCTGTGTTGAGGATGTAAACACTCCACTCACTTACAGCACATTTAGGGATAAACAGTCTTCTCTAATACATTAATAAGGCACAGCAGATTTACAGTATATGCCAATACAGTTCATGATATATACATACGATACAGACAAAAATATTGGGATACTTGGCCATTACACCTACAGGAATATTTATGAAATCTCATTTTTAATCCATAGTAATCAATATGGAGTTGGTCCCCCCTTTGCAGCTATAACAGCTGCCATTCTGAAATCCTGGCTTGCAATTTCTGTTCTAGTTCTAGATGTTTGATGGGCTTTAGGTCAGGGCTCTGTGTGGGCCAGTCAAGTTTTTCCAAACCAAACTCACCCAGTCATGCCTTTATGGATCTTGCTTTGTGCACGGGGGCACAGTCATGCTGGAACAGAAAAGGGCCTCCCCCAAACTATTCCCACAAAGTTGGAAGCATAGAATTGTCCATCATGCCTTGGTATGCTGAAGCATTAAGAGTTCTCTTCACTGGAACTAAGGGGCCTAGCTCAACCCCTGAAAAACATACCATACCATACCAAACCCCATACTATTATCCCTCCTCCACCAAACATTACAGATGGCACAATGCAGTCAGGTAGGTAATGTTCTCCTGGCATCTGCCAAACCCAGACTCATCCATCAAACTGCCAGACAGAGAAGCATGTTTCATCACTCCACAGGACATGTTTCCTTTGCTTCAGAGTCCAGTGGCAGTGTGCTTTATACCACTCCATCTGATGCTTGGAACTGTGCTTGGTGATGTGAGGCTTGCATGCAGCTGCTCGGTCATGGAAGCCCATCCCATGAAGCTCCCGCTGCACAGTTCTTGTTCTGGGGTCAATGTCAGAGGGATTCTACAGTTATTGAGTCAGCAGAGCATTAGCGACTCTTACGCTCCGTGTGCCTCAGCACTTGTTGACCCCGCTGTGTTGCTTTACGTGGTCTGCCACTTCGAGGCTGAATTTCTATTGTTCCTAAAATGCTTTCTCTTTGCAATAATACAAAGGGGGAAGAAATTTCACAAACTGACATAGTGCAAAGGTGGCATCGCATCCTATGGATATACCACGCTTTAATTCACTGAGCTCTTCAGAATGACCGATTCTTTCCCGAATATTTGCAAACCTGACTGCATGGCTGGGTGCTTGATTTTATATACCTGTGGCAATGGGTCTGAATGAAACACCTGAATTCAATGATTAAGTGGTGTGTCCCAATACTTTTGCCCATATAGTGTATGTGCTGTCATGGAAGCTGACATGACATCATCCACTTGTTTCATATACCGCTTATCTAGTGCCCGGGGGCCCGGTGTCCAAGGAAGCACAAACCACGCCCTTGACGTGATGCCGGTTCACTGCTGGTCACTTGCGGGTAATTTAGAGACAGCGATGAGTATGTCTTTGCACTGCGGGAAGAAATTTGAGTCCCAGCTGAATCCCTAAGCAATGGGGGAAGAATATGTAAACTTCACACATGCAGATACTGGTCTGGAATCAGCTTTACATCCCTGGAGTATGAGCCACTGTGGCATCCCATAATATTATCCGATAAACGCAATGCCTACATAAAATGCAACAAAATCGGAGACCTGTGATAATTTTTACTAATAGCCTAAAGTGTTGTTTTCTCCTCTACTGAACTCCTCCCTCTTAAAAAGGCTAATCATCTTTTACTGCTGATAGGCAGTAAATATCTGTGTCTTTACCACAGCATACATGGGATCATTAGTAAGGGAATACCAAGATGTTCTGCAGTATTCGATACATTGCAGTCAGCTCTTGTTGTCTTTATTTAGCATCAGTCTGGAAACCGTCTGAATCCGTCAGTCATTTGTGCTGCGGCACTGCAATGAATTTGCATACAGAATAGACCCAAATCACTAGGTAGCGTTTTTTTGTTTTTTAATTGGGATGTTTTGTCCGAGCAAAATACACGGTTTGCGTTCAGGTGAATGTTCCTCTCTTCTAAGGACAATGCAGCTGATTGAACAGGGAATGTGCATTATTTTGTTGTTATGTAACAGTGCCACCATTGGGACTGACAAAAAGGACAAGGATACACTCAGACATTCATTACTGTAGGGGATGAAGGCTCTGCTTGATTGTAAGGGGATTTGGTTGTTTTAAATTGTATGGAATTCTAAGGCCTAATTTGCAGCAGCCGGTCGTTCTCGTTGGCCTCGTCGGTTCTTGAGTGCTGACCGAACGTTTTGGGTACCTACTGAGTGAAGTATTTCACATGCTATCCTCAAGCTATCTGCGAGTCTCGGCTCTCTCCCACCAGTGCCGTTCAACCCAACAGGCAAAATGGGGGGCCCCTATTTTAGCCATTCAATTTGACTTTTTATCGGACGTGGAGGGATGGTGGCGATTCTCGCCTAAGCCATCGCATGGGTTGCTACCGGTAACTGTCCCCACTTTGGGTGGGGCTACAGCATCAGGCTGGGGAGATGGAAGGTGAAGCTGGGTATAAGATTATGTATTTCCACACAGACTGCAAAATCTGAGGAGTTTTTGTCTTGGTGGAGAAGGACGTTCAGTTCATTTTAATTTATGTATGTGTTTTATAACAGTCACACAAAGGCACTGAACAAGAGCGTGTGGCGAGCCATAATTAAATTGCTCATGCAAAAAAGTAAGAACGAAGATGTCCAGGCTTCCTGTCAAAGGGAAGGGCCTCGTCCCACCTCAATGCAGACTGAGTGCATTGTGCACGTTTTGGAGTCCATGGATACTGATACGTGTCAGTGTGACAGGCCCCCGCAGATCAGGCAGGACGCTGGCTCACCGTGACCCAAATCCAGCCCCCAGCCTGTCTGTCACATCTCGGGGCGGAAAACTGACGTTTTCCCAACAGCTGACAGAATCCGACTGTGTGTAAGTCACGCTCCCCCCAACGCTGTAGTGTTCCAATGGTGGCGGGGGGGGGGGGGTTAAAAAATATTATTAGACATCAGTTATGTGCCATCTTTTCTCAGTCCCACTGAGTAAAAAAAAAAGACTTTCCATTTTCTGTAATTACTGTAATTTAGCGGCAATTACTGTTCCATTCATTAAAATCCCTGTCACTGTGATAAGGGACCCAAATCCAGTCGATACCTCGTCAAGAAGCCATTATCCCCGGAGGAAAGGGGGATAACAAAGGGATTAAGCGAGATCCACAGGCTGCTGAATGAGGCGAACACTGTGCCCCATGGATTCTCAGCTCCACTGACAGCAATAGTGTGGGCAGTGATGTTTGTGAGATTGTCACCACTCTGTTTTAGATCCATATCTGGGGTGGATTCACTATGCAGGATGTCTGTAATCAGTATCTGCTTATTGCTACTTGTAAGTACAACCGCAGCAACGTTTGAAGGCTCTGCAAGAATGGAGAGGAGCATTCTTAGGAAAGTCGCAGGGGTTTCACAGTTGGCTGTAGATTTCATATATTCAGACATGTAGGATTTTTTTCTTGCAGGGATAAGGAAGCTGGATTAAGGCTCACGTATCTTGCCTCTCATTGGCTCTAATTGGCCTTGGATGCTATCGCAATGGTACCAGGCAAATGAACTGTAGGCTTCCTGGGATCTTTGCCTGTTAGACCTACAGCTGAATACCATCTGGAACAGAGGGCAAGAGGTTCTGCTGCGCTAAGCTATTCTCCCTTTCTCCAAACACACCTCCATTTCTTAGCTATTTAGCATTCCACAGTTTACATACTGAGGAAGTCCACAGTCAGGAAACCTGTCCGGAGGCAGGACAGATATAGATACAATATAGACATGGTTTTTATTTTCTGGTGGCTCAGATAGATGCTTGACTGTATCTCATCATATGTTTCATCCAGCGGCACATTGACAGTTCAGGCTTTTTTTGGAGATGTTTGGACAGGGACCTGCGTGATCCAACAACATGGCTTCTCATTACACTGGTTGCTCTCCATCTCCCTGGGTCCGCTGATTCCGAGCGCCTTCTGAGACCGCCGCCGCCTTGCCGAGCTGCGTGCGATGCCGTTCGCCTCCACGCCCCTTCCAGCCAGACGCTTATTTACATCCCGCACATCGGCTCTGATCCACAGCTGCCTGTGACGTGCGCTAATGACCCCTTTTCTTCTGCAGCGCTGAGCGTGACATGAATTATCATGACGTGTTTTGTTGTTTGCGTTCGTTTGCCCCGGAATTTGACATTTTACAGCCGAATAGTGATTACAAGAAAAACAAGCTTGTTCGACGCTTCCTTGGTCTGGGAAATGGGACCACCTCACTGTGTTCACCTCAGCATGAAGGATGACATCAGGTGGAGGTCAGACGCGATGTTACTGTCCTTTGATTTGACCATGTGATGAGTGGGGGCCATAGACTTTACCATTGGTGCAGTTTATCAAAACCCATGTGGAGCCCTAGGCAAGCTTCCCCACCCAATTTCACATTGTCCTGGACACTCTGCATGTTCCTCATGTGGCCGGGGCCGAGGCGGTGAAGCTATTTGGGGCAGGTGTGCCAGGGGTTGCTGAGTCAGCGACCCTTTAGAAGATGGCTAGGTGGCCACCTTTGCTGCCTAATGAGTGTGACCCTGGGTAGCGTGACTTCGACTGTGACTACTCAGCTATTATAATATAATCGATACTTTACTGATCCCTGTGGGGACATTCTGTGGGTGAGACAAGCTGGCTGTGAGTGGCAGCCACTTGTTGCAGTGCCTAGGGAACTGGGGTTTAAGGGTCTTCCTGAAGGACCTGCAGATGTGCCGAGGCCAGGATCAAACCAGTGACCTCCTGATCACAGGCACAGAGGCTTAGCCCACTGAGAAACATGCTGCCCTCTAACTATAAGTCATTAAGGACCTAAAGTATGTCCTGACTGTGACAGAACCTGGGTGCAGTGGGCTGGGCTCTTAGGGGTGGCTGTTCAAATCGCCTACCTCTTTGTTTCCTGAGGCCACCTGTCCCTCTCCCATCTCTCTCTCCTCACATCTCATGGATCTGTTTGTCGCCCCAAAGACTGAGTTTCCACAGCAGTTTTATTAAAGGGAGGCTTTAGATCATCATCAGTCTCTCTGTCATTCTACCTGAAGGCCCAGTGAAACTTCAGCCATGTCCAAACAGACAGAGGTAGATTAATTCATCTGGGTGCCCTAGGCTAACATCGGCACGGACACTCCGGTCTTGCTGGTTTAACTAATCGTTCCGATATTCTAGAGGCAGGACGGGGTTCTAAGGTTTGCCAGGGCCCTAGGGTATAACCTAGGATCGCCTATGCATTATTCTGCTAACGGGCCTGAGATCCAGGTTTGGTATAGTTGGCACAAACACCCTGGTATGCTGTTCCCTTTTGAGGTAATTATTGAAGGTTCACTGAGGGGCTGATCGGTCCCGGTGAGTGTAATTACTCCTTAATTAAACCACGGTTGTAGAGGTTATGTGTTACTATGTGCTGGGATGGAGCTGTGTAGTCCACAGGGACGCGATGCTGGGGTACGGTAGCTGCAGACCCAGCAGTGGTGGCAGACACAAAGACGTGAGACAGGTAGGGACTGTAAGGCTATAGCGCTGATGGTGCTTCCAGAGCCAAGGTGTCTGACAGAGACAGGGGGAGATCGAGAGGACAGGAGATGGAGGGAGTGCGTGTTATGGAGGGGGAAGATCGAGAGGACAGGAGGTGGAGGGAGAAAGGGAAGGAAGAGCAAACAGAAGGCACGTGAGAGAATCATGAACGCATGTGACAAGATGGAAAGTAGCAGCAATCGAAACATGCAAAAAACATAGAAATTTGTCCTCAAACTACCAAAAACTTTCTGTAACCATCCAGTAGCTCTCCACTTACATTGTTTTTGGACAGGTGATGTTATTTTTATTTTATTTATTTTTTGTTTGCTTCATTCAGTGGGAGGTTTGCTTGTGTCGGCCATGATGGATCCTTTCTCGTTTTTATGAAGGTTGGTCTGAGTCGTGGGGAACCTTCTCATCTTAGGCTGATGCGGCTCGAGCTGAACAGCTTCTCCTCGAGTTTCTCCATGTCTGCTTCACAGAGCGAAAATCTGACTGAGCTTTTCTCAGACCAAAGGACATTATGGGGAAACGGGAGGATCCTGTCAACACAACAACTTGCATTAAGAGCACCTTATTCCCCTGCGTGTGATCAACAGAGTCACGCTGCGCTGATGGTGAATGGACTAGGAGGGATTGCGATTTTACTTTGATTTGCTCACCCAGAAACCTGATATCATCTGTCTTGTATGCCCCCCTTGCTAACACCTGGTCCTGACTCTTTAGAATTTATTTTTTTGCTAACATGTTTTGTAGCCTGTACTGCAGGAGACCGTGATGTGAGCCCCTATTTAACCTGACTGGTATTGTCGGATCGAACATGCATTGGGGTGGCAATAGTTGGGTTAAATAATTAAACAGATAGTGGGAAAAAAGATAGCCGGTCATCATCGATCACTGTTGGGGGTGGGGGGTTCAGTGTCAAGCCTGGTTTGTGCAGGAGTCTTGGGGTTTGGCTAAAAGAGAGGCAGCAAAAACATCCCCCAGTATGTGACAACCAGCCAGCTCCTGTCACGTGTCCCCCGCAGTCCAAGGTGAGCTTCCTAATGGGGACGCCCCAGGCCTACGCTGTCAGTCCCGGGAGCGAGGGAAGAGACTTTACTGGGGCAGGACAAACGGATATTTGGGGATCCCTTAGTGGATCTGTGTAACGAAGGCAGAAATAATTAGATATGATCCTCTTTTTTTGTTGTAGGCAACGGAACTTGTCATTCACACACTCATACATACTGAAAAAAAAAATCTGTCAGAATTATACCAGGGCTGAATATATTGACTCCAATCAAATTGAAAATCAGGCATGTTTGCACTAGCTTCAGGATACTGGAGGTTCTGTTGAATCAGCATTGTGCTGTATAATGACTTTAAGATGGCTTTAAGGTGTGGAAATAATTCATTTCTGCCCACACGCACTATAGCTAAATTGCATCCACGTCACTTAAATAAAGAATGAGGCAGAAATAGATGCAAATCTGCTACCAACCCTGTCATGATGATTTACAATCCCTGCCCAGTTGGGAATAACATAACAGCATTGGCTTAGGAAGGAATATTCCAGAAGGATATGTGGGAGGAACGTTACTTTCGTGCTGTTTCTGTTTCATAGGTGTAGAAATATGAAGCTGCTTAAATTAGGTTAGTCTGTACAGTGCTGCCACACCATACGCGGTTCCTCAACCTACCAAAAGATCATTATATAAATGTATTTACTTTGCATGTACACCTATTCCCAACCTGTTGTATACTTTAATTCATGCCTACATTACAGGACTCTACCTATTGAATGCAAATTCTATGTAAAAACAGTATGGTAGTTGTTATGATGTTTAGGGAAAAATTACTGGTCTTGTACTGTGCTGTACCATGTTTTTTCCCTAAGCAATACAGTATAAACCTATCAAAGCACATTATGGTACACTAAACATTTTTTTTTCCACTACTGAATCCTTTAGTAATGTAAAAGCATTATGCACAGATCTAACTAAACCAGATCTAACTAAACCAGATCTAACTAAACCAGATCTAACTAAACCTTTGATAGTTCGAAACCTCACATTCAAAAGCCGCGCAAGATGCGGGCAGACTACATGGCTTTAGATCAGGGCATCCTCTAAACAACTAGGAAGTGAAAAAATGTAAATATATTCCACTTTATTTGTATGTCAACGTAGCATGTGACTCAAGGGTAGGACCTTTGACCTGGCGTCCCACGCTCGCGCAGCAAAGATGTCCAAACGTAGCTGCTTAAGTGTGAAGACTTTGGAAAGAGCTTCTGCCAAGTTCCCAGGCTGGGGTCCTGTGCTTTTATTCTTCAGCATGGATCGATAAGCTTCACACTCGCATGGATGCTGTGGCATCTCATGGTTCTGCTCCTTCAGGCCATCAGTCCTCAAAGCACAGCCGCGGTACTAATTTAGCCGTCGGCGCATATGCGCATTTCCTGTGTGATGCCATGGTAACAGCATGCAGACCCATTCCCAGCCCATCCTTTAAAATAATCAGTAGCGTATCACGTGAGTGGCTCCTAACTGGCAGATTAGATGGATCGAAAGACACTATCTTCTCCTTCCAGAAGCTGCAGAGAAAGCAGGAATTCCTGTAATACTCCTAACAAGTCGCCAATTATCGCAAGGTACGGGCAAACTTTCTCAGATCCGCAGCGCCGGCTTGGCACTAAGTATGGCGGGTGGGTACCGCCTACTTAGCAGGACCCTATTAGAGCTGCTTATATAAAAAGCATCTCAGAGGAACTTGTTATCCCCGTGTTCTGTCTGTCTCCAAAGAGTGCTTTCAAGTCTCAAAGTTTTAAAAGGACCATGAACTTCAAGAGAAGCCAGTCATTTCAGATGCCTGACTCGTCACTGAGGTGTAGCTGAGGGAGAATCTGCAGTCCTGTGTTGGCGATTGTGGACATCGCTGTCCTTTAAGGGACATGAACCAGTTTCCATCCTCCTGATATCAGTTATTATTCAGCCAAGAGGCAAAATCATGGTTGATAAAGTAAATACCCATGTTAACATTATTGTCTGCTGTGGGATGTCTTTAAGTCTTCGGGCCTCTTCCTACCCCACAGGTAGCCATTTGTATGAATGTTCCATCTCTGGGTTTTCATAAGGGATACAGTTAGGGTTATTGGGTTAGGCTTAGGGTTATTGGGTTAGGCTTAGGGATGGTGGGTTAAGGTTAGTGGGTTAGGCTTAGGGTTATTGGGTTAGGCTTAGGGTTAGTGGGTTAGGCTTAGGGATAGTGGGTTAGGGTTAGTGGGTGGGGCAGCTTGTTTACGATCACTCTACCTCTTAGTCTCAGCTCCCATCGCCAGAGCTGTTTCATAAATAACTCACTTACCTGATGTTTGGGGCATTGGCTCAGGCAGGAGTTGTATTTTTATCCCAGATTTGCAGAGGAGTGTAGCTCTGAATAAAATAATTCCCATTGTTCTGAGGGAAGGCGTCTGTGTGTCTCCTAACACCTTCTTGTCGCTGTCAGAGGAGCCTTGGAGAATCTGCGGTGTTTCCACTGGAACATGTGAGGAGTGATATAGGGGGGACTTGTGTTATGTGACAGGGTGTGATGTCTTTGGCATAAACATTGACGGATGCATATAGTGGCCCAAACCTGAGATGAACTGTTGGGCTGCAGCGACGTTTCCTCGCTCAGAACCGCGCTGGGTAGAGCCCGGACCTCTGCTTTGTTGATCCTCTACCCCTTCGTAACTGGAAATGGGCCTTATCATCAGTGTGAGCGGGGGCCTGCATCTCCTCTCAGAGGCCTACCCAGACCCCCCCCCCCACCCCAGTGCATGAACTGCTCAGCACCCCCTGTTGTCTCCCTTCAGAGAATGTTCAATTCTGTTCCTTTCCACATGCTCACCTATGCTCTGAATACATACACCTGCCAAATGAATAAATAATAATAACAGCAAGGAGGGAGCTGACGGTGTGTGTGTGGGGAGGGGATGGGATGTATGGGGTCAGGTTTTCAATACATTTTGGCCGAGGCAGAATTCCAAATGAAGCAAGTTTTTTCAGTTATTTCTGGGAGACGTACATTTTAAATGATTACTGATTCTTTCGCTCGACTGTGTACCGTATTTCAGTCAGTCTGCAAGGGATCATATTTTCATATGTGGTGTAATGCTCATTATTAATAGATTAATAGAGTTTTAGCTGTGTAATTAGCTTTGTTTATGTACGGGTGTATTAGCGATCATGCTAGCGGGTGGTGTGTTGTTCAGGACACTGTGCTGGTGATCAGAAGGTTGCTGGTTCAAATCTGAGGGCCCACTGCATGATTTCACTGTTGGGCCCCTTCAACAAGGCTGTTAGCCCTCATCTGCTCCAGGGACCCGATTTTGCTTTCTTGAAAAACATGCGTCGCTTTAGATAAACGTGTGCAATAAATAAAACACTATGCTCCTTTTTGCTGGGGGTGCTCAAGGCCAGAATGATTAAATTGCACTTGTGAATTTTGGGCCGGCTACGGTATTTTCTCTCTCTGTTCCTCTGCTGGGAGGGAGTTACCCTCCGTAGATCTTTCCGGGAGCTGCCTTCTGTCCAGCGCTTTGTGTCAGCGGCTGATTAATGGCTTGACAGGATACTGCTCAGATGTGAAAGGGTTTATACCGACTGATGGGGTCTGTAATCTAAATTTAATGGCAGCGGCTGGGGGTTAACGGCCGTGGCAGCCGTTCCAGAGGGCAGAGTCACAGCGGCTAATGTATGGGACTGCACCCCCAGTGAGCGACTGTGCGGCGTTGGATCCCCGGGGCCAAAATGGCCACCGTGTCTGCAACTGGGTGGCTGATGGGAAGAGTCCAGCACCGCTCTGTGACACCCTATGGGAGGGTGGGCGTACGTGACTGTGTGCCGGTTAGTGCTGGATCAGATCTCCGCTTCCTTTCTGCCTCCCTCTCCTCCTTTCCGTCCCTGTTTATTTTGGACCTCGTTTTTAGATTGATTTTGGGCTAAATGTCGTCAGAAAGGGCAAATAAATCTGTGTATCATTCTGCATGAAGATGAGAGTGTGGCACTGATGAGAGTATATCTACACCTCCGCCTCTTATATTCTCTCTGCCACTCCGTCCCTCTGCTCTCCGCTGTGTCTCTCACTCCCGACAACTCGACAGCCGTACCGGAGGGCTCTGGACAGGCCCTGCTGCCATTTATAATTAAGAGCGATTCGACACGCTTGTCATTGCAGAGAGTCCCGATTTACAGGCCCGTTCTGCGCCGTGGCAACGCATTATTCATGACTGGGTCAGAAGCATGCGGGGAATTGAGCAGAAGTCTCCTTACATCTCTCGTCATCAAATGGACCTGTCGTTGGTGAATCCCTTCGTCTGGTGACATCTGAGTGATGGGCCCTGATGGGACGAGATCAAACATCGACCTGTAGCCATAGGGGCCTTTACACAGTTTGGTCCTCATGTTCAGTTCAGTTCCTTTTTGTGAGGAATAAAGAGGTAAAAAGCACTAATTTCTAACTGGGAAAATACTGGATGAAGAATCAGATCCATCCATCTGCTGACTACTTATCCTGGTCAGGGTCACAGCAGGGGGGTTGTGGGGGGGTGCAGTGTTGGGATTCACCCTGGGCAGGATGCCAGTCTGCCACAAGGCACGTAAACACAACAATCACACTCTATGGATAATTTAGAGACACCAGTTAACCTTTGGACTGCAGGATCGGAACTCAGAGTCCCTGGATGGAATTCCACATGACACAGGGAGAAATCCCATTCATCCTTGATGCATGAAGACCATTAAAAACCAAAGGCTCTCACAGTCACTTTGAGAAACTTAACAAAACAACGACTTGAATTCATCAGGTCGTCCTTTCAGAAACAAGGGTGTGTGATCAAAAGAAGAAGCAGAAACAAATATAATCATCTGATATCTTAGGTCATTTCCTGTTCGTTGCATCCACGACTTGAATGATTTTGACTTGACCATGTTTTCCTACTATAAACTCATTATCATACAGGGATCGAGGCGACTCACAGATCGGTTTGATGGGCGGTTTCTGAGGCTCTTCTCGAAGGTCCATTGCGGTGAACGATTTAGCGCTGGGGGGTATTAAACTGGAGAGAGCTGTTTGACATTGGGGGGGTACAGGCAAGGGTGGGGGCGGGCACCGGAGAGGGTCACAGAAACCTGGAACCGCAGTACAGACGAAAGCGGTGACACATTCCAATTTATGCGGAGGAGTTCTAGAAATATCAGCATTGCTGTCATGGCTTGGCCTTTTTTCTGTGTTTTGTTTGGGGAAAAAAGGTTTTAATTTATTTATGAACCAGCAAATATGAGTTCTGAATATGAGTATCTTCCTCCACTGCTCAGGTTTTTCAGAAAAAGTTTTTCGTAACTTCAGCTTTTCATACTATAGACGGGAAAATTGTCTTTGTAATATTGACTTCGTTTATAAATTATCCATCCAACCATCTTCTAACCGCTTTTCTGATCTGGCAATTATCATAAAATAATAGCTTACAAACAGCTTTTGACTTATGTCCAGAAAGGGCCATTGTGTATGCGGCTTTTCTCTGGAACTCCCTAATTAGATTACTAATTAGAGGACTGATTGGCTGAAGTCTTCACACATGGGTTTGAACAGTTGACCTAAAAGCTATCCCAAAAACGAGCACACATACCAGCCCTTTGCAGATAAGGTTGGCCACCCCTGACTTAAGTAAAAACAACTTAAATTAATCTGGACTTATGCAAGAAATATCCAAGATACAGAGATTACGGAAGCGCTGATGCAAAATGGCGTCATATGCCTGTCAGTAAATTTACATGCTCTTTTTTCATTTAATCAATCTGATCTTTATTTCATATTACTATTAAATTTTTGGCTTATGTGTTTTTTGCTATAAGGTGTCTTGAATTGTATTGAATGGTAAGCCCAACTTAAAAATCTAACATAAAATTTGACATATGTAAGGTATTGTGGACAGATAATTTGCATCAGCTGAAAGGTGCTCTCAGGGTGTCCTGTATCTTCAATATGTTTAATTTTCCAGCCCCATGCCTAAGACACTATGCTCTCGATAATTATCACATGGTATGTGCATGTCTTAGAAGCTCGGGTTTCCATGGCGAACTGTCATGTTAACGGGAGAGTGACCACAGCACTGGGCCGGGGGTGTGGATGGGCTGGCGATGGGTGGCTCCATCGAAGCCGAAGCGGGGGCCCATTTACCAAACCCTTCATTAGCAGACAGAGAAAATGCAGATTTCGAGCGATAATTAGGCTGAAATGTGGTGCTTTCCGCAGTTCCGCTTCCTTCTATATTTATCCCACCTCCAGTTCATCCCGGTTTCTGAATAGCTGCCATTAAACTCCGGTGCAAGACGTCAAGCTTCAGAAAGAAATAAAGGAATTATTCTGAATAACATAAAAGAATTTAATTAACTTTTGGTAGCATTTCCAGTCTTTTGCCCACTAAATTTGCATGGTCTTGGTCACATTTTTGTGATTTTCTCACAAGTACTCTGGCTGTTTCAATAATCCAAAGACATTCAGTGGAGCTGGTGAGTCTAAATTGCTCTTATTGTGTTACTACATGGGGGTGTGAATCCAAACACCCCCAGGTGTACTCCACCCTGGCCCATGTCTCTCCTTCCTGGGACACAAACCTGACTGTGAGTGGTTGGCTGCTCATGATAGACAGACAAATTAATCCATCATTTACTACTCATATACAGTATCAGTCAAAAGTCTGGACACACATACCCATAGAAAGGTTAATTTGTGTGTGTGTGTGTGTGTGTGTGTGTGTGTATAATCGACAG
>JAODLC010000133.1:8401921-8423907 GCA_026781145.1 Hippopotamyrus pictus
ATATGGGATTATGTATTGATTAAAAATGTATTTTTAAAAAATTGTTGGGGGAGTTCAGCTCTGTGGGTTGGTACTTGGAAGGTTGCTGGTTCAAATCCCATGGTTGGCAAAGTAATCTCATTATCGGGCCCTTTAGTAAGGCCCATAACCGCATTTTCTCCAGGGACTGGCTGACCCTACTTTCTCCTCTACACCGGTTCCATGACATGGCTTCCTGGGATGCTTTTCCAGCTGTCCTGAAGGAGATCCCACATATCTGCTGAGCTCTCACTGGCCACTTTGCCTTCACTGTCTGGTCAAACTTCCAAAACCATTTATACAGTGTTTAGGTCAGGTGGCCAAGTCATGTGATGCGACACTATCACTCTCCTTTGTAGGCAGCTTGGCGTGTCCAAACTCTTGATAGGTACTATCTGTAGTGAGAGGCAGTGTGTGGCTTGGTGGGTTAGGGTGCTGTCCTTGTGACTGGGAGGTTGTCTGTTCATACCGCACATACAGTTGAATGGTTTCACTGGTTGGTCCTTGAGTAAGGTCCTTAACCCTAGGTTAAAGATTGACTGACCCTGCTTTCTGAATTGTAAGTCACTCTGGATTAAAGGCTGCTAAATAATTGCAGTATTAGTTCTAAAGCACTAATGCAAGTAATTAAAAATTAGCAAATAAACACAGGAGAGCAATTGTGTTCATTTCTAACCTTGTATGGGTGATGTCTATCTAATAATTAAATTCAGAGCTTTAAAGAATGAATTAACAAGCATAACTTTGATAATCCTTACAAAGGCAAGTATGCAATTCATCACTATAATCAGTCACGGCCATTCATGTTACCTTTGCAAGTAATGTTCCACAGCCTACTTGTCTGTTAACTCAGTGATAATTATATTATAATGCCCTAATATCCTTGACAGAATTATTATTGCTAATTTTTAAACAGTGCCTTTCATATATGATGAAAAACATCTTAATAGTTGCAGCTGAAAAAAAAAATCGGTTTACACATATAGTCATTGTTGGCATTTGATCAGTGCTTGCAATTATGTACACATTTATGGATAGCTTCTCATCAGTTCTGAAATGTAAAAATTGTTTAACATGAAAATGTAACACTGTGATGAGAACAGGAGCCAGCTAGCTACGTATGTTACCATAGGTGTTAATTAACTGTGGTGTGAGTAGGGCTGATTTGGGGTGGCATCTCATACAGATTTTTCCCAAATCGAGGGCAAACGACAGAGGATTTGAACTTCAAAGACCAATTCGCAGGCAGTGGGAACAGAGGAGAGGGACAAGTATGTGCCGAATCCCTCCAACAGGGACTAAATTATCCAGAATTTATGACTGGAAGTATAAATAGCTATATAAAAAGCTGTAATCAGGCTAACATTGTTTCTTCACATCACACCGTACACTCTTGTCGCTGGTACGCTGGCGGCGTTAAGATCTTAATTTTGGGCTACATTACTAATCACACCTGATACCCCCTTCCTAGGTCTGTCTGAGTGCTCTGTCTGTCAAATCTCGTGACGTTCCAATAAAAGAATGGATGTAGATACTACTAAGACAATATTTACTGCCCTCACAGTGTTGCTAGCTGCCCAGTACAGAAGATACAGTGACGTTTTACCCAGTAATCACTGTACTGAATAGGAATCTTTTTTCCTCCTTTGGACAGCAGTGGTACAAAGAACCATGTCAGTCATCTGGGGCCACTCTGCCTGTAGGAAAATAGAAAGCTTACGTGTTCTAGTGTGCAAGATGTGACCTTTCAGGTCATCATTCCTGGAATTTGCTAAGGTTGCTCCAGTCCGTCTCACTCAAATCAGGGCAAGTGATGTGCTGACACCTAGTTGGTATAAAAATGTTGCCATAGGTCCTTCGATGCCTGCAGTGAGTCACTCCCTTCCTTTTACTGTTTCCTTCAAGAACTGGGGCATCTTCCTTTCTGCCAGTGGAGATGATTAACATCCTGGAGGCCTGAGAACATCTTGGGACCCATCAGCTTACCTTTATCAGCATTAACTGGGTTACTAGTCTAGATCTTCAGACACTAAGATCCAACATGTTATCCACAACATATTGCTGATAACATCCCCTGGGTCTACAATCCACCCACACACATCCATCCTATCAGATCCTCAGTTAACATTCAATGGTCAAAGCAAAGGGTTTGGTCACCAGTGTGCCATTCTCAGATGCTGTGACACAACTCATGTTTCCTCAGATTGGTTAGATAGCTCGGTCCTCCTGCCTTGTCAATGTGAATTGCGGTGACATCCAAGCCAGTAGAGCAAAGGCGTGGATGGCTGATGGGTCACACATTAGGGGAGGTGTGGGCTTCTCTTCTTCACTTCCGAGTCGGCATGGACCTTGTCTGTTGAGAAGGAGGCACTTGTATGGTTAAAAATAACAAACAAATGGAACTGGACAAAAATCTTGATGGAAGGACATTCAGTATGGTATAATTCAGCTTGGATCATGCCAATTTGTGGCGTGCAGATAAATAGTTCTGATGAATTTCATTCTTCTGGGGGTGAACAAAATAATGGAAATACCCATCAATATATTAATAACAGGAATCCAATAAGGAGTTAGGCCACCCCTTTGTCTCCAGAACAGCTTCACTTCTTCTCAGAATGCTGCCATATAAGTTCTGCACTGTGTGTAGTGAAATAGTGGAGCATTCCTCAAGGACAAAAGCCTCCAGGTCTTTGGGGGATGAAGGAGGTGGAAATCGACTTTCTCCTGTTCTCCGGAATTTCCCATTATGGTCCATTGGGTAGATCTGGCGCCATGGGAGGACATGGAAGGTGTTTGACTTCATCAAGGTGTTTATCGAAATACTCCTGAATTGAAAAATACTCTTGAAAAAGATGTGCGTGGTAACAAACAAACGGAGCTGAGAAAGAAAATGGTGCCTGAAGCCGCAACAAAATGTTATTTAGTTATATTGTATAGTACAGTAAGTTTCTTTTTATGTAATAAAATATTTAGCACTGTACAGGTACTGTATCTGCATCATATCCAGTTATTGTGGCTGTCCATCATATATACCTTTCTGTATGCATACTGTATTACAAGTTAGATATGGGCTGTGAGTCATTATATGGCTGACAGCGCTGTCTGTTCTCCTGGAGCTGTTACACTACGAGATACACTCGCTAACGTCCTACGACGTCCACTTTCAGGCATCTCTAGATCAGTGTATATTATTTACTGTGGACCTCGGATGTTAATGTAATTGGAAGTTACTCTATTGGACGTAACCCTACGGATACCTGTGTATAATATGGAACATGAGAACATCACGAGGAAGTGCTTGCACCTTAGCAAGTACATGGTGCAGTAAAACGGCCGCATGAATCTTGGGCGTTATCTGACAATGCAGAGCAAACACTGGACTGAGTGATTTCCACAAGATGGGTGCCCATACCAAGGTGCATTTTGGGTAGAATTTGGCACATAAATACAACCTAATGTAGAAAAAAAGAGTTAAAGATGACCCCTCAGATCATATTACTTTTTTCCATTGCTCTCTTCACCAGGTATCCCTGTGCATTGGCCTTGGATATATATGTGGTTTCCGAATAGCTACCCTGCCATAAATTACAGCTTTATGATGCTCACAATGTTCAGCTTTTGTTGATACTCTGCTTCAGAGGTGCTGATTCAGTTCTGTGGTAATCTGAGGCTGTACTGAAATTATCCTGTTACATGTCCATCCGTCCCTGTCAACAAGCTCCCACTTGCCACCACTGTTCCTCATTGCTATTGAGTTCTGTTCCAGTTTGCTACCATAATTTTTAGACTAATAATTTACAGTTTTTAAAACCTTTTATTCCTGCAGTTCTGGCAATTTTTTGGCCACTTTGGAACCCTTTCCTTTGAAAACTTACCTGTTAAAATACTCATTGTCACACCTATTTATAGGTGAGACTTACTGCTAATTGGCATTCAAAAGTCCCCTTTGCAGCTCAGTTTCTAATTAGGATTTAGGTACTTCACATTAAAAGTCCTTTTCCTATGTAGTCTTTTTATTTTATCTACTCCCTGTATATGCAGCTGATTTCCTTATCAATTACAGTTTTATTTTGTCTTAATCATCTTAATATTTGTCTTAATTTCCATTCAGAAATTCACACGTAAAATCTAACGGCTAAACTCTGGTACACTGATCACTTAATGTTATTTTTCCTTTTCTGCAGGAACCTTTTAGACAAAGACACCTTCTCGAAATCGGACCCATGTAAGTACTGGATTACTGCGCTTACAGGTTTTCCCGCCAGAATTTCCGTGCATGGTGGTGTACTGAACTTAATATATAATTACAGCATGTTACGCACATTTATGCATCAGATGCTAGTAACAGTTTCACATACAGTAACAATAAGAAGTTCGGTTGCCAGATAGCCAGGCTTAGCAAACGATGAAAGCTAATCTTATCACCCGGGTTAATGTACAATGTGCTATTATGAAATAAATTTTAAAAAGAAAAGATATGATTTTATATTTTTACCCACTGCAAGATCACAATAACTTTATTGCCACTTTTTGGAAACATCCTCACAACGAGTGCATTTCGTTGGCAGGTTTATCTCGGTAGTCGTCTGCTACTGCCGTCCTATGAAACACGCATCACACTCTCATGGCAAACTGTGAGGTTTCGTCCTCAGGTTTGGATTATTTTTATCATTAGCAATACAGTAACCCTTTCACATTAGTGAGAGTTAAGGGCGGAAGATCCCTGCAAATGTGACAATCCGCGAATAATACTTTTATTATAAATGAAGGCACCCCTAACCGCTACCCATAACAGTCTTAATTCTAGTCTGAACGATAACATGAAAAGTCTATTTATTATCAGTTGTTAAAGAAACAGCACTGTATTGTACACTTTGATTTTCTGCTTTTCGCTTTGTTTTACTACTTTACGCACTGGGAATACTACATATTAGACTCATTATTAAAAATGCAAAATTTACGGCATTCATAAGTTTAAAAGTTACTGCGAAAAAGGCGAGATTCCACGGTCACAACACGATTAGCACGTGAGTGAGGCTGGTTGCCGACAAAAATGCAGTATGTACCCAAGCCAATATTTTAAAATTAAAGATATAGTATGCACTTACATTGACAAATTTTATGTGTCACTAATATTTTTGTATTGTGTGATTATGTGATCCAAATTATTTTCAGTGTTGTCTTTGGTTGTTTGCGAGTTTCCGCGATCTTTCAGCAAACTCCAAAAATGTTACAATTGAATTGTTCCCGGGCAACTGTATTCTCTGTCATCCTCTATCCAAACTGACAAAAGCGAGCCCATCCTTGATTGCAGTGATTCCTTGCTTCCATTAGTGTTACAATTTTACCTGTATGGGTATATCCGTACTGTCTGAGAGGTTCTGCTGGTGAAGCAGTCGTGTTTAACATTTGTCCTTCTCCTCTTCTCTCCAGTGTGCGTCCTGTACACCCAGGGGGTGGAGTCTAAGCAGTGGAGAGAGGTGAGCTTTGCATCTAACCACGAACTGCTATGAATCATCTAGTCACTAAAAGCCAGTGAAAACCCTTTGAAGAGGATGATCGCTGCCCTTTTCAAGTCTAGTGGCATTACTTTCAGCACAGACTCTCAAGCTAAATGCTGCCCTATTAAGATAGTCTTGTACTTGCTGCCCCCCCCACATCACACCCCCCCACACTGCCAGGTCTCCTGAGGGTCCCCAGTGTCACCCCTGCCAATGGAAGCTCCACGGTCCTACAGATGCAGGGCTGACTGGCCGTCTTACTTCATGTGGCACCAGTCAAACCCATCCTTATTGAACAAAGGCCCAGGGTTACTCCACCTACGTCCAGTCTACGTGACGAAATCAGGTCGCAAGAGGAGTCATGCTGTGCGGTGTTGATAAAATTGCCCCCTCCCATGCTCCGTCTTTTCTAGAACTTTCCTGCTCTTTTTTAGATATAAGGTCAGTATGCAACTCGAAAAGCACCAGTAATTCAGTTAGTATCTTGGGTATTTGTCTGCACTGCAGAGGTTTTTTTTTCTTTATGGCTGCTTATATTTCTTGGCCTCTCACTGCAGAGATTACCGTGGAGTTTATTGTGTTCCGTGTACAATGTAAGGCAGATTGTACAGATGTACGATATTAATCCTAGCCATCCTAAAATGCTTTTCTTGCCTTGATAAAACTCCATATATATCAGCATCCTATAATCTCAACCCCCTCCTCCCAACCTGAGTTAAATTTCAGTTTGATGGAATTTAGTGCCTCACCGTCATTGTGATCAGTGCTAGGCACAGCCCATGTGGGGCCCTAGGCAAGCTTTACCGCTGGCAGCCCCTCCTCCCTTCTCCGCGGCAAACTCCAACCCTATCACTTTATCCTGACAGTGTCAGAGGAGGTACCAGTGCAGGCCGGGGAGTTGTGGCGCCCCCTCACAACAGGGTGCCCTAGCCAGTTACCTGTGTTGCATAATTGGTTGACCAGCCCTGGTTGAGATTGTCCTGCTGGAGGGTGGTTGAATCACTGCGCATTCTCCAATGAGTTAGAGCTAGTGCTTGATCTTCACCATGAGCCCCTTAAATACCCGTGCCCTGGTTTTTGTGCAACGTGACATTTAAGACTCACAACAGTCATGAGATCGACTCAGGATATACAGGGTGTCCATAAAGTCTCTTTACAATTTTAAAAATTTATTACAAAGGCAAATGAAAAGACTGATATGTGGAAATTATTACAAAATGAGACGTATAATACAGTGGTACCTCAGAACTCAAATTTAATCCGTTCATTTCGGATCGAATCCTAAAAAGTTCGGGTTGTAATCGAATTTTCCTCGTAAGAAATAAGGGAAAACCAATTAATTGGTTCCCGGCCCCAAAAAAATTACACCTAAATATGTTTTTTTAGCATCTAAACATAAAATGAACTGGATAAAACAAGAAGAGCATATACTGTACTAAACATATCTAAGCACATTTATCAATACAGTAATTTGTAAAGTAAGAAAATAAATGTATTGGCATCAGTGGTCCTCTGCTTTAGATTAGTGATGTCCTTTACCTTTGTTTGCAATGTGATTAAAAACTTTGATAACCACTGAGTACGTAGAACAAATGAAGATATCTCATCAGTTGTCTTTGTAATACATTTTTGAAAATGATCGCAGACAGGATGTCGCGTGTGGTACGAGTGCCCTTCAGCAGCTAAATCATAATATATCTAATGTATGGTGAATGAAAGTAGCTGTTCGTGTTTGAAATTGAGGAAGCAGTACACAATGTGCTGGGTTTACATTTTATTTATTTAGCAGATGCTTTCATCCAAAGTGATGTATGTTTTTCGGAAAGCAGGATCAGACACTTTATGGAGTAATTGGGGGTTAAGGGCTTTGCTCAGGGACCCAATGCTGACATCACTCCGCCAACACTGGGATTTGAACAAGCAAGCATCCGATGAAAGACCGCAGTCTTAGCCTGCTGATTTTTTTTTTTCTTAGATGAATACCACATTTGTGCTGCTCATATTATCAGCATAGTGTATGTTCAAGTCAAAGAGAGTGGTAAACCCTTTCTCATGGCGCCATGGAAACTGTTTACAACATTGTGGCTTAATATGGTCTTGAGTTCCCTGTTATTGCTTTCAAAGTTCAGGAAGTGTGTGACATTTCCTTCTCCCTCTAATTCCGTGGCTCTTCATGGGCATCAGACTCCTCCGTCTTGCTCGTCACAGACATCAAACTGCTGCTGGCCGGAGTCGATTTCCAGCCGAGTAGCTTTTACGCTTCCCGAGTGCTGCTGTTGATACCTAATGCCAGATAACGCAATATCCTGGGAGCCTGAAAGCACCGGCGGAGCCGCAGAGTTCACTCGTTGCTTGACAGCTGCCCACTCACTCTCATTACCCTGGTGCCACCGTTGCGGCGCAGAGCTCCGATTGGCATGCGTTTATTTGTGGGAGAGGGAGAGGCGTGCAATCTTGGGAACTCTGGGAATGATACGGAGGGAAAAAAAATTGACCTGATTAAGTCATCAGCTGCAATCGTTAGTCATTTACATTGGCGCGTCAGGTATTGGTGCTGCCGTAGGATTCAAGGCCAAATGCCATGCGTCCGAAGAGACGCCAAGTGGTATACAGCCGCTATATGTGTACATCAGTGGTCCATACGGGCTCAAAATAGCGGCAATGATCTGCATGTCACAGTCTGTAAAAACAAATGGTGTGGAACAGATGGGAACGACCAGGGCTGGCCAGACTGCTTTTGCAGCCCACGCTATGGTGACATGTGGGCAGGGCCGCTTGGCGGCAGCCACGCGGTGACAGGGAGCTGCGGCTGTCACCGGAGGACCCTCCACAGGTTTGCACTGGCAGGTGGAGCTGGGGTGGGTATTTTCTTGGCTTTGGCTTTTGTTCGTGTGTGTAGGCTGAGCCAAGGATTCCGCGGCATCCTCATTATACTGCCCCGCTGCTCGTCGCTGCCTAATGAACTCCTAATCTAATGTATCCAGTCTTCTGTCCTGCGGCCAGAGCACAGAGCAGCATCAAACCTGCCCCCACCCTCCGAAGGGCATCTCGGAATCTTTCGGTCGACTCGGCGTCAGTGTCTCAGCGAATTTGTAACCGTGCGCGCTCATCGCCACGGTGACGGAATAGCGGGTCGGCACGAGGTGCCTCAAGATGGCGTTTTAGTTTTTTATTATTTTTAAACGCGGAGAAAGAACAGTGCTGGAAGACAAGCCACATTGTATTTAAAAGAATAAAGAAGAGTAATGAGTGAGAAATGCAGCCTTTTGTAGGCGTCTCAGCCTCGACCCTAAGATGCTCGCAGCAAGAGCATAAACCCAAGGAAATGTACTTTATTGGTTCATAGTGTCAAAATGTATGTTGGGGAGACCTCTGCAAGTAGTGGGGTATTTAATTTGCTTCAATTGACTTGGTTGGTTGAAATCAATAACTCATTAAGTTTGACTTTATGGTATGATGGATAATGTTTGTCTGGCCACCTTGACACAGAGCTGATCTTCGGGCTGTAACCAGTGTCACGCGCTGGCTGGCGCTTTTGGTTTCTTTGAGTCATCAAAGCACAAGACCCCCAATAAGTGTCAGTTACGTGTGAAATAATTAGCTGAATTTTATTTTACAAGGTCTGCCTTGTTTTCCCGCACATGCAATTACAGAATGCCTCTGCATATAAAAACAAGCATGAGCAGGCAGACATTTTCTTTTTTTTTTTTTTTTTGTGTGATTTTTGTTTGCACAGACCTTGTGCCCAATTTTTTTAATTAAACGGATGCATAGTTAAAACCAAGCATTTCATGCCCATAAAATATTACACAATTAGAAAAGAATACCCAGAAGAAACAACAGTGTGAATCAGTTATTACAGATTATTAAAAATCTTGACAGCCTAGGGTTGCTGTTGAATCTAGTGGCCAGCTTGTTTCAATTAGAACACCTCTGGCTTATTTTATAAGCCAGTAAAATAAACACATTTGTTGTGGTTCTAGCATGGGGGTGGCGTATGTGGCGCCTGTCTTTCTCAGAGTCTGTTCTCAGGATCAGCAGTTGTATTCCCTATGCCTGGAAGCCCAGACTTGATTCACCCATTTGTTTTTGAACTCCGTATGTTATTCATGCTGAATAATTAATCATCAGCTCGAGTGCAAAAGCACAGGCTAACATACTGGTAGGAGTGTCCCATCGATGAGATCATGGGCCTGCCCTGGCCAGCGGCGTGAACGTTGGGATCGCTGACTGCATTGTGCTGCATGGTTAGCAGAGGTAAGGGGGCGCTAATGACATCGTCCTCCCAAAATGGAGGACGGATGAGTAAGCAGCACGCGCTCTGTGGGCCTCGGACCGCCCGTGCACACGATTAAAGGAGAAATCCCATTAATTCTGTGGTGCTGCGATGATAGAGTGTGTCACCCAGCCTGTAGGCTCCTGCAGGGTGCGGGTGCTCAGCTGGAATAAGAAGGCGGGCCCTGGGGCCCTGGGGCCCGCGTGCTCCGCCGGCCTGTGAGGCAGCCGCCTGTCCGCCTCCGCTGGGCCGAGTTGAAGCATTGAGTCGGAGGGGGGAGGGGCCAGTGGGCTGCTTCAATCTATCGCCGTTTTATTGGGCGCCGTAACACAGGATGTGATCCCACACAACATCCAATGGCAGAGTCGCCCGATTTGATGACCGGCCAGTTTGTGATCTGTAACGAGGCCTCTTCCTCTCTCTCTCACACACACACATGCTCTTAATGACTCTTATCTCTTCTTTCCCATCAAACCATTCAGTTCGGGAGAACAGAAGTGATTGACAACACACTGAACCCCGACTTCGTCAGGAAGTATATCCTGGACTACTTCTTTGAGGAGAAGCAGAATCTTCGCTTTGACTTGTGAGTTAATCCCTTGCCTGAGTTTGGTTTCTCTCTCCCATTGAGTGTGTTGGAGGGTCGGTGTCGTTTGGAAACCACTAAAACAGCCTGCAGCCCATTCATGCTCAACCACAGTCCATTTACATCATCTAATGCTGAAGGGACGAGTGCAAAAATGTACTACAGAGAACCCATCCTGTTTGGAAGCTATAAATCAGACCTTGACAGGGGAGTGAACTCTGTGCTCATATCTGTCATGTTCCGGTAGACTGGTGCCTTCTGTGGCATAGTTAACATTTATTTAAATATTACACTCCAAATAGACAGCAGACAAGTTCTTCTGGGGGTATGTGGCCCAAAAATAGTATTACAGCTAAATCAATCAACCGAACAAACTAATCAAAGCTAATTGGCAAGATGGGAGGATGCCTACTCGTGTGTTGTTCTGACTATGTACTTCTGCATAGGCAGTAATTATTGTTTTTAATGATGATGCTTTATTTATGGACGTAACACATTGCTCTGGTCATGTGACTTACTGACTTACTTTTAGAATCATTCGTCATGTTCTTTGGTCTTTCGGCAAAGAAATGAAGGCTTGAGCCCTTTGAAGCCTGGTAAGCTTTCAGGCCTTGTGAAACCGTGTCTCTCTCTCCCCTTAAAGGTACGATGTGGACTCCAAAAGTCCGGATCTGTCAAAACATGTGAGTCTGGGCCTGCAAAGGCTGCTTGCTGGAAACCCTTCCGATTAGCAGCTTTTCCTTTGAAATGCATGCTGATCCTGGTCTGGATCTGTGCAAACCAATATTTGCCACCTTACCCAATATATTTCAAAATGGAAATACACTCAGTGGCCACTTTATTAGGCACATCCAGCTATTGCTGGGTAGAACCCACTTTTTCCTCTGGAACTGTTTCAAGGGTAGATGAGTTACTATATCTGTTCAGAGAAGCCTTTCTGCGCATTGCTGCTGTACAGAGTTGTTTTTCCACTCGTGGCCTTCCTGTTAGCTTTAACGAGTCGGGCCATCCTCCTGTGACCTCTCTCATTATCAAGGTGTCCGTTCGGCCGCAGAGATGCCACTGACTTGGATGTTTTTTGTGCATCACACCAGCCTCTGTAAACTCTGGACTCTGTGGTGTGTGGAAATTCCTGGCAGGTGGCTGTTTCTGAGATGCTGGGACAGCATGTATGGCGCTATCAATTGTAATGATCTCCAAATGTCTTTGATCGCGCATCTTACCCATTCTAATGCTCAGTTGAGAGGGATGTAAACCTCGTGACTTTGTCTTGTGCTGTATGTATTCAGTTACAGCCACGTGATTGGCTGCTCGGAGAAGCAGCCTGTTTGCATTAGCAGGCAGGTGGACCTAATAAACTGAACATTGAGTGTCATGATGCTTGGTTAAAAAAGTCTTCTTTTGGTAATGGATGTCTGTAATGGATTTTTTTATCAAGTCATGTCTTTTAGAATATTGTGTTAGTAGACTGATTTCACAGGCACATCCTGTGAAATGCCTCACTCCACATCTCTCATTTAGCTTAGTTCGGAAGTGCAGGCGTTTTTTTCTGTTTATCAGAGCTTGTCGAATGCCGTACATAGGAACAGCTAAATGACAAATGACTATATATGTGCCAAAACTATCAGCAATGTATTCTAACATTTCAACGCACAAAGCTTTGATAAAGAGACATATTCTTATTATACTTTCAAATGAAAAAAGAAATATATTTGGGTGCAATTACAGCTTTGCACACATCCATAACGGGGGTGTTCCTGTGGTGTGAGCTCCTGTAAATGTGTCTTGTCTTACTAACGCTCATCGTCTATGGAACACGCCAGCCTCTCCTCTGCCTCTCTTGCCCTCCTATGATTGCCGTTCCGTATTTACGTCTCGTGCTTCCTGTCACATGACGTGTTCTGTTGTGTTACCGCTGCTGCCTGCCTCTCGTCCGGAAGCCCCACGAATTCAACGTACGTCTTTGCTCTTGTAATCTTCATTACCGTTCGCCGGGCTGTGGGCCACCCTGCCATGCTCTGACCGCGCCTCTGTCCCGTCTCCCCGCTCCTTCCGGACCCCGCGGTCCCATGGCTGCCCGGCCCTCTCCTGTTCCCAGGACTTCCTGGGCCAGATGTTCTGCACCCTGGGTGAGATTGTGGGGTCGCCAGCCAGTCGGCTAGAAAAGTCTCTTGGGTGAGTATAGAGCCCCTGGCCAAGCCTACTCTTTAATGACATCACTGCAATCCATGATGCTATTGGGTACTCATTTTTTAATGTCTTTGGTTCCACTGTGTGCTGCAGATATCTTTTTTAAGAGCCATTATGTATCATCATTGACAAATGAAAAACACGCATCTCCAAAAATCAATTATTTCAAAAGCATGGTAAAAAAACATTTTCTTAAAGACTACTTTACAAATAAAGGTAAAACAATGTAACACCTTAGCACCACAAATGTAAAATTATCTTTACACAGTGGTCAGTGAGTAGTTTAATGTTCAAAAATTAACTTGTGGATGTGGATTGTTTTCAGTGAGGAGAATGTCTGTGTCAACAAGGGATAAGCTAATCTAAAAAACTAAACTAAGCTTTATATTCAATCAACAATGATACTATTTAGTTAGCAGTCAGTGTTAAGTTGTTGAAATTTGTGATATAAAATTTATGTAAATAACCATCATGGATATAAATCTTAAGTGGTAAGATTGGTTCTCTGTCACAGAATTGGGCAGGGACTCAGGGTTTGGTCTGTAATGGGCCATATCACTGAACCTGATCACCCCCCGGTAAAATTTCCTGGTCGGTGAGATTTGTAATTATAATGATACATATCAACATATAAATTTTACATGATAAGAAAATGAAAAACTTCAATAAACTATCAACAGCACACAGCCAATCACATTAGAGAAACAAATGCAGTTTGAAACAATCTTATGGTCGCCCTTGAATCCCGGACAACCTATGACCAACAGACAGGTGGCAAGGTTGATTGAGTTAGCAGAACACGCCGTGTGCCACAGTTTAGGTCATTTCCTTAGAGGAAACTACAATGAAGAAAGTGACAGGCCAGCAGCCACAACATCTTGGAGATATTGTGGATAAACAAGGTAAAAAGACGTTGGTGATATAGTGGTAATTTTAGTAGTTTAAAGTCAGACACACAACAGGCTGTTCCTGTATATTGTAATCTCTTCCAAAACCTGGTGCCTGAAAATATTATGAACTTATCTCACTCCTTGAAACACTGCCATCCAGGAGAACATACGGAATGCAAGTGCTTACAGTCACAATCACCAGCAATTAGAATTTCCACTTTCAATCTGAAGAAATATAGGACAAATCGAGGCCCACATTGTTTGCAAACAGGACACAGCATTTGATTTTTCATTACGTGATGGATGGTAACTCTACCAGTGATGTCAAACCCATTTTCTGGAAGGAGCAGCAAGGCAGCCAGAGAAAAAACTCAGCAACACATCATACTGTTTTTTTTATTTAATGATTTATTTATTAAAATTTGATTTCAGTTTTACTTTTTCATGTTGTGAATCTGCTTAACTGAATTTTAAGCAAAAATTGAGCATTGAAGTAAAGAAATAAAGACTTGAATTATATCAAGATAATTATCAATATTGACTAATAGGAAAAAAAATATTGGCAAAATCTACCCAGGGGACCCCTCCGCCCTGGTCGGCAAATTTGTTCATTTTTATATAGCTCCTTTCACAACAGTTGGCCCCCAGGTGCTTTATTTGGGTGTGTTGTGATACATTACAACACCATTAAGAGAGAATAATGCAAAAATGACAATGGGTATATGCCATCTATAGTAAAAAGTCACAGTCATCAAAAAATGGACCGTTTTCATCAGACAGCGATGATGCACGGTGTTTATCAACCCAGTCCTCAGGAACCCCAAATAGTCCACATTTTTGCTCCCTGCCAGCTCTCAACTCAGTGTCTGGGGGCCCCGAGGACAGGCTGATAAACACTTTTTTAGCGTATGCACTGATAAGAGGTTGCCAATATATTTACATGATGTTTCTTTCTAAGACAGTTATTTATATGAAATCCCCATGTGTTACATGCAGAGATGCTTCCTTCATTCACCGCCTGTGGTGTAATAAATGAAAGCCAATCGCTAAACCCTGTGCATTGCCGCGTGAGAGCAGATCGGTATGCCTAGTATGTCTGTGTTAAATTGACAGCGTAAGTATGGCTCTTCTATATTGAATCATTTGCTCACACACACACACACACACACACACATCCATCCTAGTGAGTCACACTTGTCGAATAAATCCCAGTCGATATTTTTTGCCCTGTAATCACTGTCACCAGGGAAGTGTGTCATTTCTGTGGAATGACTGAACGTCGTACTGATTATTCTGAGAAAAGGGCACCGGACGCCGATTTCCTACCATGCATCAGGCCCAACAATGTGGTCACAGCCATCCAATTTTTTAGTTTCTTTCTCAGTAAAACTAGCCACGAGATTTGCCTTACTCTCTTAGAGATGTTTGTCTACTGGATGAGTGAGAAGAGGGGAGATGCTCGACGGTGTTTAATTTAATTCAGACCAGATGTATACATGTAGGGTCTGCCAGCAGCAACCCAAGCGGCTGTTAGCAAGGCAGAGATTTTAATCAAGAACAACCTGTCAGCGGGCGTTTAACTGACAGCCTCCATTCTCATCAGATCGGGTCGTACTCTCTCATTTATGTCACGGGTGGCACGGCAGGCTAAAGATTTTTTTTACCTGTTTCAAAGAAATATTGATGTACAGGGAAAAAAAGCAATGGAATTTGACACATATTCTCGCGATTCACTACATCTACCCACATCTAACCGACTACAGTGGTAAAATGGCCTGTTTAAGACCGCTGAGGTAATGAATGAATGTGTAATGATAATGGAATAACAGTGCAAAATAAGTACTATTTGAAATACTCTTCAGTATCTTAAGTATTGTGGAGATTACCAAGAAGTAATTAGTCTGCTCACAAACAGACACACAGCCATGCTTAGCAGGGGCCTAGCTAGAAGTACTGGCCCCCCTTGGCATAATGGGGGGGGGGGGTCTCTCGTGGATATATAATGTATCCTGAGCATTATTATTATTATAATACATATATATTTTTGTCGTATTTGGGGGCCCCTGTGAAGTGCTGGGTCCCCTGAGTCCTTCAGGGTATCCATGCCCATCCGACGGTCCTGCACGCCAGGCAAAATAACCCTGGTTGTGCCCACAGATTGGTGCCCACATTCAGTTCTTTCCCCCACATTCCATCCATCCACTGTGTTTTCGCATTATTGCCTCTAATCTGCAGGAGTAGAGGGTTTGTGTTAGTCGCAGAAACAAAGCCAATGTAAGCCGCGAGGCAGAGGTAGAAAACGCAGCTCTGGCTTTGGCCCCACAAACAATGCCCGTGGCAGGGGGGTGCAGGTATAACGAGGGCATGGGAACCTTTTCTGATGTACCATGAAAGAGTGCAATGCCATAGCCGCTCCATTGTGGAATCATTCATTTCCTTGATGCCTTTGATGTCCAATCCTGCCATAGAGAGTCTCTGAGGGTAGAGTGGGGGCGGGGGCAGGCTGTTGACCTGATTAGGTGAGCTAATGAGATGCAGAGTCAATTAGACAAGCTTTGCACTGCTTTGTTTACCATCTCGGTGGGAACAAATAGGCAAGAGTGCTCGCTTAGAGTAAGGGAATCTGTCATGTCAGTGTCAGATGTCCGGCGTGAGTAGCCAGCATGGTCCAGAAGCCGGCTCATCTCTCTCTATCTTCACAAGGAGAGTCTGATTTAAGTACTGTGGGAAAGTCGGTCTTCTCAGTTCAATGCCAGGCAGGGTTCTGACCATCTGGTAGGTCAATACAGTAAAGGAGTGAATGATTAGTTTTTAAAAGCAACTCCAAACATTTGTCAAGATCAATGGGGCTGGGGGGGGCGGTGGGGGACAGGATCATCGACTTTCCGCTCCAGCTGAGCTGAATCATTGCCGCGGGCGAAGCTGAGCTTCTATCTAGATGCCAGCAGGCTGTTTCAACTGCAGATAGTGTCATTTAGCCATAAAGAACAGCGGCAGGCCGACTGACATCGCCATAGAGTGAGAGATGAATACAGGGGAATTGAAACAGGGTCCGTGAAGCTCTTTCATATCATCCACCCATGGAAAATGCTGAAATTTATTACTGTCCGGCCTGTACCATGGCAGCCTCGATGCTTGGGGCTGTTTGTATTTTTTGTAGATGAGATTTCACTTCTCCTCCCTGGTAAGAAATTATGACTCAGGAATGTGGACAGCCACTAAAGTGGAAACGACCAAGAGGCAGCAAAGAGCTGCGTTTTCCAGGCCAGGGGTGGTGTGCAGCTCAGTGAGTTAGGACACTGTGTCTGTGATCAGAAAGCTGCTGGTTTAAATCCCAGGGTTGGCAAAGTGAGTTCACCATAAGCAAGGCCCTTAATCCCAGTTGCTCTAGGGACTGTCTGACTCTGCTTTCTCAACAGTATGTTGCTTTGGATAAAAGCATAAACTAAAGTAACAAAATGTAAATGGACAGCTCTGATTACACTGACCAAGCAAAACCGCCTGTTCACTCAACAGTTTGGTGGGCCAGAGGTCTGCTGGGGTTCGGTCACATGCTGCAGAGGAGCTGATGGGGTGCATGTTACAGTATCTGCATGACCGCAGGCACTCTGCATATCCTGCGCTGGGGGGTTCCCAGCCCAATCAAGGCGTCTATGCTTAATGCGCTCAACTCATTTGAGCTGGAAGCCATTAAGGCCGAATTTTAAGAGCATTGGGGATCCTTAAAACATTTAGTTCAGGAAGTGATATGACCACGCCACAGTTAATGCCCCTGAAGAATGAGTAATTAAAGGTGTAAAAGCACATATAGTAATGGACACCAGTAAGATGATTCCAAATCCTTTATTTGTTTATTTGGGGTTTATTTGAGCAAAAAGTTGATTCCTCTATGCCGACTCCGAATTGTGGGTAATTCCTCGTGATAGAACAAGATAGCTCAATCAGCCAGCTACCACCAGGGGAAATAAAGAAATTAATTAAGATTAGAAAAGGAAGCTGCAAAACGGGAGAGAGACACTTTCAGTAATTACCATTTCATGATCTGCAAAAAATTTGTTTGTCAGCCGGGCGCAGACCTCAGACATGCGAAAGCAGGGCACCTGCTGATGACTGCCGTCCACATTGTCCAGTTACAGTCCATTGACCTGAATAGCTACACAGTGTTATGGTACCAAGCCATATAATAAAAATAAGCTTGCTAACGACACCAATATGGAGCCACTGGAAAGTGAAATCATGGAATAGGAAGATCATTTACAAAGCAGGCAATGGGCGTTTGCCTCTTTTCATCTGTTAAACATTGAATTCATATTTTGGGGATGGAGTGTAACGCAGACAGCTTAGGTCAGGGGTACAGGCCCGAGACAAGATGCCAGTCCATCGCAGGATACACACATGCTCACACACACAACCGCATACGGGGGGGTATGTACTGTACATCCCTCCACACACACAGACACACAGGTGGGGATCATTCCTCAAACCCTGGAGATGTGAGGCAACAGTGCTAAATGCTCCATTTTTTTGCCATTTCAGGAAGGGGGGTTATTAGTTCACATAAAATAATTCCTATAAGTGATACTGAGGCAGACACCCTTACAATAATGTATAATTCCTGGCAAACTGCCTGTAGTCACTGCTGGATTTAGGTATGGGTGACATGGGATTTGCCCAGGGCGGCGTACCAGCTAGACACCGCATTGGTAGTCTTGTGTTGCTCCACTCTCGATTGCGTTGTTTCTCTGAACTAAAGTTGCTGAGCAGGTTGGGGACGTTATTGCTTGTTTCGGGCTGCAACAGAAGATCATTTTGGAGTTTTTGTTGGGTTGGGCAAAGGAGTACAGAGTGCAGCTCTTTGGTAACACTGTGTTTCATTTCCTGCTGCCACAAAATCTTCCCAGATGCTTCTGGTATGATCAGTATGTTTTGTTGGCTGTATAATCGGTCTCGTAACTTTCAGGTTAAAATGCTGAAACGCTATGAGAGCGGTACTAGATGGACAAGGTTTAGCACTGCAGTGGACCGTGAAGTGCAGGGATCCGGGGGCAGCAGCCATGAAGGGGGGCGGTAGCAGGACACGGCTGCCTTATTATACAGGTGTTCATTCAACCACAGGGAATGCATCACATTAGCACGACTGACTGTGTTTGGGGGGGGGGGGGGTCGCCACAGCAACATGTGCCAGCTAACCGTATAAACACGCCGGCTTGACAAACCACACACGGCAATTAGCGGATTCATTAGTAAAGTATGAAATGACATTTTAATGCAGGTCAGTTTCTTAGACTCTATCGTGGGCCTTGGTGAATCGCCGCACTGCCCAGACTCGGGTTCTGCTGAACATATGTGTGACGAATCTCACCGTCCAGCTCAGGAGGAAAGGTTTAATCCATTTTTCAAACTTATCCCATTACCTGATCAGTGACAGCCTCAATCTTGCTGTACACATGCGAATCCCGCGTGACAATGTTAGCCTCTCTTTCTTTACTCCATCACGCACTGCTACTATTGTATTATTGCTAATTAACGCCCACTCCTTACGGAACTGTAGGAGAATGTCTCCATCTTCTCATATTTTCCCCCTGACATCAAGCCATTTGCTTTTCTAAAAAGTGTTGATAGTTGAACAGGAGCATCTCATGCAATTGGATTCCTGGTCAGCATTCAGGTCATCAAAAACAATTTCAAATGTATGTAGCGCGGCTGGGAGACAATGATATTTATTGCCCAGCCAGAGACGAGCCGTTTGTCTGTGCAGGCCTTCCCGTCAGATTTATACACGGCTATGTGATTGATTTCTTTCATTTGCTTTGCATGCGTGGTCGCAATAATGTTTTCTCGGTGGATTATACAACAGTATTATAATTTGGTTTTTGGAAAATTTCATTTTAAAAAGTTTTCGAGAGTTAACAGAAGCATCTATCAAACTGGTTTATTCCTGTGTTCCCAGCTGCTGTACCTGTCATTATATGGGCCTCATCCTGGATATGCACTTTGATGGTGAGTCCATGTTGGTCAGCAGAAACATACAACCCTTCACATCTTCTCTGGCCCCCAGAACTGTGACAATGTCATAAACTACTGCAGAGTCACTGAAATTTAAAAAACAATTATGCACTTAATCTGAATTTCTAATTCATATTTCTTTTTAATTATGCTATTCTGCAAAGAATATGGTTGCATATTAATGGCAATAAATGGTCTATTCATTCTCCTCTACTGGGGATGATTTCCACAGTTTTAATTTTAAATTTATTTTTAGTGTAGATAATGATTTGTGCGCATGTACTGTGGTACTGTCTGGCTTTAATGTGCCTTAAAAATCAAACAGTTTTTATATAATTATATAATTCATTAAATAAATTATGTATGTATATATGAATATACATGAAATTGGCACATAATTGCGATCTTAGGAGAGGCAGTTGTTTTCCTCACGATCTGTAATTATGATTACGATCGTAAGCATCTCCCTCGAAAATACGCATCCAAAAGCCGCCCAGTCCCTTTAAGGTTCTATACAGCTCTCTACTCAGTGCAGTAAATGCTTAACAAGGGATCCGCAACAAAATTAGGCCAAGATGAGAAGCCATTAAAGTGAATAAGAATGCGCATGGATGTTGAAGAATCCCGGGTGCGGGGGTAGGCTTCTGCCATGCCCCCGTCAAGCTGCTTTTTCTACAGTAAGTTTTGCTCTGAGACCCATCAGTTTGGGAGCAGGCCTTTGTATTTCAGACCGCTTTCCGCGTTGAGCGTGTGACTATCCGGAGGATGCCCATTTTTGGCCATTGCCATGACATCACCGCTCACCGGGGGCTTGGTGACCCCCCGTGACACTAAGCACCAGCTTCGACCCCTCTCGCCTCCCCGTCTCTCCCACCCTGAAGGCTCCCCGGTCCCTGCCCAGATCCACATCTCCTCCTTTCCGCTGTCAGAAAGACGCTCATCTTTCCGTTGGTATGGCTACGAGGTTATTTCTGCGTGGGGCTTAGGTCTTTGGCAGCTTGTCATTATCTTGCTCTTATATGTAGTGGTGCGTAGAGGCAGGCGCTCGCCCGCTTCTGGCTGTCGGGCTTTTACAAGCTGACATTTTCAGACGATAAGGGCCTTATTTTTAGCTTCTGTGAGGAACGGCATTTTGTTATCCGCCCAAAACACTCTTGGGGGCTTAGGTCTCTATTAATCTGCTTTGTTCTTGGCATGTTTACTCCGACTGTGTGGGGGGGAAGAGGGAGGGGGCTTCTGTATGTTATAGATGGCCTATCTACATGGAATTATAGAAAGAGCTTGGCCATATTGAGCCCGTGTGAAACGCCTCTTAGAGGTGAACACTGTGCTTCTAAACAGGGTGAGGTAGACACATTGGAGCCATCTTTCATGTGTGGGGATTGAGATCATGGGTGCTGGGGAAAGGGTCCTTCAGACACCTTCCTTATTAAATACTGATGTGCTTCATGGATGGTAACACGGGAGACAAATCGAGGTCATGGAGGCGGAGCACCCCCTGTTGGGAACGCCACACTCTCTCCTGATTCTCTCCACATGTGTGCACACTCCAGGCTGCTTAGCTTTAGGGCTGATGGATCAGGTCAAAGGTCATGGGTGGCACCGTCACTGACAGCAGATCGGGTCGTGGGTGGGGTCATCCCTGGCCCCATTACCTCATTAACATTTCATTCATTTATTGAGCAGACCCTTTTATCTAAAGCAATGTACATTTTTTTTTTTAAGAAAGCAAGGTCAGACACTCCCTGGAGTAAATGGGGGTCAAGGGTCACGCAGGGGTCTAATGGTGAAATCACTGTGCCAGGATCCATCATCACCACATCACAATTGCTGAGCAACGGAGCAATTAAGATTAACATAAAGATTAAGGTGAACTTAATTGATCCCAGGAGGAAAGCTCCTGTCTACAGGGGCACTAGATCCGGCCCCTTTAAATCTCTCTAACATAATTACTTGCATGAATTCCCTCACTCTCCAGGACGGACCCCAAACAGGGCAGGTGGGGGTGGGGGCAACTTCGGACCCTACTTATCGAAGAAAAGTAATGGCTTTGTGTGTAATGGCTGCTTTGGGCCTGGCTGGGTTAACAGACTTTGATGCATGGCTTTTGAGAAATTTGCCCCCCTGATCTCCACAATTGTGTGAAAAACCCAGTGGTTATTTATCATCTGGGATTTAATGGGTATAATGGCCACCCTGTGTTATAATGACTCTCATAGGTCGGTCATTCTCACTGTCCCTTAGCAAGGTGTTCCAGCAGCTCGCCGAGAAGGTCAACATTCAGCGCAGTGGGCCACCTGTGTGGGGCTGCTGAAGTTGGGCCCCCCTGGTGGCTATGAACAGTCACTACACTAAGAGGCGCCCCAAAGCAACTGTTTGAGTGGGTCCCCAGAAACAATTAACCCACCCCTGGCTGCAAAGATGTCTTCCTGTCTGCGTCATTTTTCAAGGTCTGTCAATCAGCATACAGAGGGCTGGGGGCGGTGTGTGGTTTAGGGTGGGGGGGTCACTTATGGTGG
>JAODLC010000133.1:8424007-8449221 GCA_026781145.1 Hippopotamyrus pictus
AGATAGATAGATAGATAGATAGATAGATAGATAGATAGATAGATAGATAGATAGATAGATAGATAGATAGATATGTGACACCCATGTGCATATCCCATTTTACTGCAGTGCAGTTGCAGTTTTATGGCATCACTGCCACATGACCCAGTGAGAAAAGCCCCCAGAGGGTTGCCAGGAGACCATCTACAGGGGGTCGGGGCAGATGCAGGTTCTGTGTGACTCAAGACCATCTGGAGAGAGTGGTGAGTCACAAAGCCACGAGCAGAGGGCAGAGGCCCCGGCACCAATATACCAGTGGAGAAGAGGTACAGGCCAGCTCAAGGCCAGTCTCCAGCCTTCACCCCCTGCATGCTGCAGCTGTACTGAGGCTCCTCTGGACCCATGCAGACATACGAGAGGTCACACGCCCCTAAGTGAGCTTTTCACCGCGCATAGGCAATGATGGCAGCCAGGAACGCGTGCTGGATGAATCCCAGAGGCAACCGCGTTCAGCAAAGCACGACACCCCCCCTCACCCCTTAATGAACTGGGGCCTCTGATCTGTTGCAGATGCAACTGCCACATCGACCCCTCCCAGTGTCTTCAGCATGCAGAGAAACAAAAACTCTCACTGACACGAAAAGAAACCCCCCCACAATTTCCTCTGCATGTCCGAGACCATTTGCCAGCGGAGGGGAGGGAGTGTTACGGCATAGTCGCGAAGCAGGTGCACGCTAATTACGCTCTAATTACACGACTTGCACACAGCTTCCTCATCACGCCTGATGGAGACCAGTGGCCGGACAGAATCCGCGGCTCATAAAGACGGGACCAGTTTAGATTTTTACTGCTGGTATGCATGCAGTGTGTTCTCACTGCATGTAATGGCATAGTTTGGGAGTAATTTTCACGGGCCCTGGAGAAACATTAATTTGGACATCACATCTGTCTGGACTAGAGCCCGGTGAGATGGACAAAATGAGCACACAGAAGTTCCCCACTGTAAAAGCCAGAGTCGACGGCAATTAGATGCTTTCTTGTTTACTTCCTAGCTGCGGAGCACCTGGCGTGTACCAAGGACACCAATCAAGACAGCCCTACAGTTACGATCCTCCTGGACGCCAGGGAGGAATGAGAGACGATTTTCCATAATTAGTGACATTTCCTTTGGGACTGGGGAGATATTCTGGGGGCTACTTGGCTGACGAGAGCGGCATCGCCTGACCGCAAACCAGCGGTCCCGTTCAGGTACTGGCTGTGACCAGCCCCGAGATGCAAACTCCGACCACATCTTCTCATGGTCAACAACTGCAGACTGCGATTACATCCAAGAAGAAGGCATGCACCTCTGGAAGCACGCGTCAGAAACATGTTAATGTCGAAGCTCGGTCCCAGTGATGAATTACACGTTCCAGGCCAGAGTACTGGCACGGGTGATGTTTGGCTTGGAATGGTTCTGTAAGCATCTTTTCGAGGTTCACATTTCTCTTCTCGGTCCTCATCAGTTCCTGAAATTACCTCTCTTTGTTTTGTATTGCTACATGTCGGAATGATTTGTAAATGGACAAAATCAGAACATTGATCATCAAAAACACAAAAATTCATAAATGTTAATCAGTGTGAAACAACCTTAGGGCATGCTCAAATACAGTTTAATAAATCGGGTCATGCTGATAAGTATGAATACTAAAACTGAATACTGATGTTCAATAGATTATTATGTTTGCCATTTATTATGCAATGATCTGAAATTTGTGTGTGCAGTTCAGACAGTTTTTAATTAGTAGTTATTGATATATATATTAACTAAGATTTTTTTTTAATGAAAAGTGTTTTTTTTTTCACTACTTTTGCTATTGCTGCCCCTGTTTTATAACCACATTAAAAGAATACAACAAAGACAAATATTCCTGAAATATTTTTATGACTACGAATATTTTATTATGCATTCAACACATATTTGTGATTTATGACTTCTTTATGAATGTAATCAAACCATCTGGGTGTACGTTCTCGTTGTCCAAGTATTTTAGTTCCGACAAAAGCCAAGCCGAACGTGATATTCAGTTCAGATATGCATGTTGATTCGCTGCTTGTTTATGGTTTGTATCAAAAGCCAAAATATATAGGGGGCGATATAAAGATAAAGGGTAAAAGCTAATTCCTGGTTCCTCTCTGCTTTAACAGCCGTGGACTCACTCTGACTGGCCATAAAGAAATTATTTCATTGCCGTTTATCTCAAATCCCATTGGCTTGAGCTTTGGCGAATGGGTTTTGGAAGTAGCTATGGCTGACCATGTCATACATGCAGAATCCAACATGACTCACGTCAAGGGACCTTTAATACCTTTCCCCTGTGTCTCATTTTATACCGGTGTGTTAGTCCTTCATCAGTCTCAAATTCTACTATTCTTATAAAAAAAGGGGTGACAGCTAATTGGGCTAGATTTACATAGGTTTTCAGCACCACAGAAGCAAATATTTCAACCGGCGCCTTGCTTGGTTTCCAAGACTGTGTGGTCTTCCTTGGGCTGACTTTGTTCCCGCCACTTGGCGCCGTGCATCCATCTCACAAATCAGCAAATCCGAAACGTTAAGATGGCTTCTCCTTTGGCAGCCATTTTTGCTTCCCGTGGAGGCTAACCGGAGGAAAACGCCTTTCCCCAACCTGGTCTCTCACGGTTGTACGTAGTAAATCAACTCGCTGAATGTTTTTACAGAAAATAGGGAAGGCGTGGGTTACAGTCGTGGCGTCAAACTGGAAATGGAATCGGAGCAATAAAATAATATTTCTGTAACATCAGACTCATCACAACGGGCTAATTAAGATGACGCATGTTCGGGAAAGTTTGCCAGTTTTGTTTAGCCAGATTTATGCTGCTTGTTGATTTTGCCGTCACATATTTGTGTTTGAGAAGTTTTTTGTTTAGGGGAAGAAAATATGGGTCTTAACTAATCCAGCTGGTTCAGTAAATGCAAAATAAGCAATCTCTAAACAAGAAGCATTTGTCAGCATTTACCAGATGCAGGTTGTTGTCTGTGTGAAGTAACGTGTGATTCTAATTAACAGTGAATGTTTGACTGCCACCATGACAGACTCTTGGCTCAGTGAGTAAACGTGCATTGGCAATTAGCATTTCTTTTCATTATGAAATCCTTGCTGTTTTGTTTCCGAGAGGCTGAAAATCTCTCATTTCGATAGTTTGGATTAATTGTGAAGTATCTGTTCCTGGAAGAGGGAAGCTGTGTAAGAGCTGGGAGACTCTCCTTTATTAAATTTGGCTTGGACAAAGGGTAATTTTTGTGTAAAAAAAAAAAAAATATATTAACATGGGAGTTTAGAGACTCACTCAGCTCATACTTGCTACCATGTTTATGTGACCTGGTTTGATGGATGTACAAAAATATAGAGGGAAGCATAAGGAGAGAGAATAATTCCGACCTGTAAGTATTCACATGCTTTTATTCACAAGAGGAATTTAGAACCAATCATTCAAACAAACATCATGCCTTTGAACTGTTGGATGAAACACATATAAACACAGAGAGAACATACAAGTCGAGCTGTTAGTCTGTAGCTCTGTTTGTCTCTCTAGAGACACCTGTGGAAACATCACATAAAGGCCTTGACTCGTGAACTGAATACAAAATTGTTATTTTGTTTCACCGGCCATCACGCCATCATTTGTATGGTCAACTTACATTAATCGTCTCGCTGCAATGGCACGTAGTAACGCTGTGAGAAAGATCAAACGAGACGCCTTCAGATGAATTTTCCCACTCTTTTACAGAGTTCACAGCTGTCGCCGTAATATTCAAACCACTAGCTAATTCTCAGCGGCCGTAAAAATGTAACTGCGCGCTGTTAATATAGAAGCGGGCCTTTGTGACAGCACTTGAAAGGCGCACGGATGTCTCGCTAGTGTGAAATAAACGTCAAACGGGGATTGCTCTTCCCATTACGTTTAAGATGGCCTTCGGAATTCTTTACCCCACTTACAAGTCACCGAAAGGTCATTTCTGTGCTCCTCAGAGGAGATTAATGTGCTCCTTCCAGAATAGACTTTTAGACTGCAGAAGGCACGTATGCTTGTAATTCCTCAAATCGCTACTAATAAAAACTTGATGGTGGCAAGTTTTCAGCTGTGTGGTTTCTAGGTTATGGAATAGCCTGCTGTCCAGTGTAAGGGAGGTGCCGGCCGCCTCAGTATTTAAGTCTGAAGGCTTATTATTTTCCTTTTGTTGTTCTAATCTTAAGCTTAAACCTTAATCTTTTCATTACTGAATAATGGTGTGGTGTGTTGCTCAGTGGATTTTGCCTCTGTGCCTGTGATCAGTAGGTTGCCAGTTTGGCCGCCGACCTCAGCAGAATAGTCTACACTTGTGCAAATGGCAAATGAAACATCACTGCATGTAAACTGATGTTGCAGTATGTTTTTGTCATACCTCAGTATCAGTACAGACCTCCTACGTCTCTTTCCTGTCCTTAATCCTGACAAACTCTATCCCTTCTCAGACCTGCACAGTCTGTCAACTCGGCTCACAGTGGATATAGAAGCACAGAGGGGACCTGTTGATTATCCCTGGCTGTTCAAACCCAGGGCTGACCTGAACACCACTGTGGCACCCCTAACACTGGTCCCAGAAATACTTAAACACCTGTTGTCGACCTGTGTAATGTTATCATACCTGGGTAGTTAGGCAACTATTGTCTACTGGCTTTTTTCACCACTTACAGTTTTAATACAGTGTAATTGCACAACATGACAAAGCTACTGTAATTAACATCTGTGACGCTGTTTTTGATCAATTCTTGCTAAGAAGTTTGGGTCAGACATGTCGGGAGCGGCGTGACATAAACGTAAACAGAATTTAATCGTGTTATACGTTCAATCACAGATAACACGGTGGATAACGAGGAATCTTCCTCCCTGGAATTTGGAATGGCAGGAATTATCCTTTAAAACTAAAAAAAAGTAGTAGAATTGTCAGATCTATTGTCAGAGTAATGTGTCATTTAGACTGCCATTCGGCTAATACTCACACTTGTGAAGTTCACCAGGTGTCCCAGAGTTCAGCTCTGAGCCGAGTGCCTCGATTCAGCGTTTGGACTTTGCCAAGAATGTGGAACCTCTACGTCATTGGTTGGCTGCCCTCTGGTGCAACAAAACACAGCATCCTTTAACTCTGGAGCTATGTAAGGATACTGCCTAACTAATGAAACAACACCGGTGTCATTTTTAATGCTGGAAATCTGTAGATCTAATGCATCATTGAGAAAATTTTCTAAATATGGCAATTATTATTACAAGTATCATACATCACTGTTATTGTAACATTATTGTACAGTGTATTTAACTAAACGAATAAAAACACTGCAACATCAGAGCATGAAATGCACTGTAGTATGACATTCTATTACCTGATTATAAAAGAGTAACTTTTTAATATATCAATATGGTATTCCTTTTATAAACTTTTAGGTACAGCCCCAGTGACAAGCAAAATTACAAATTGATACTCTTTCTTTTTGACAGTGAACATTTATACATTATACAAATATTTGCCTGTATTTATTGATATTTTCAGGCAAGAGTTTCATTTTTGAAGTAATGTTATTTTTTCTCCTTCATTTTGACCATCATTTTATCCCATCTTGCAGTTGTCTGAAGCTTATTAGTAATTTATTAGTAATCTATTTCTTTTATGCCAATCAAACCAGGCTACATCTGCCTAAGGGAATCCCCAGAAAACCCCCAGGGTCGTAAATGTTTACATTGTATAGAACGCAGAACGGTTATTAAAAGCTACGACAGTTATGCTCATTTGTGCATTAGCGTGTTTATTCTGAGTTAAGATCGAAAATGCAGGATCATGTCTGAAGTAGTTATCTCCATGTGCAAATGATATTGCCATATGTATAAGGTATGTGATCACATGACACTACAGACCGCATAACAACAAACGCCTGTTCTCTTGCTTCTGTGGAAAGTTGTGGTGTTTTCCTTCCAAAGACAGTGGGCGCTGATATGACCTGGATTCGGAAGAGGCTTATGGGAGTGGGCGGCTCTGTGGGGGGGGTCCGCAAGTCCGGGGTTGGGGGGTTCCAGAGGGTCGGGTGGGGCACCGGGGAACCAATGAGACCGGGAGGCTTCCACATTCGACACGTAAACAAATCGATAAATAATTAAGGCATATTTTTATTTCTATTCCCAAATAACAGAAGTGTTTGTGCTCAGCAGATGGCGGATTCTAATTTTCATGAGCCGAACCTCAAAGTCTGCAGCTTCATGCAAGAAAACATGGAGAGAAGAGTACATGAAAACAACAACAGTTGGTATTAGTCTGGGTGCTTAGCTAATGACGAGAGACATGGCAGAAAATGCATCCATTATAAAGACATAGATTTCAAAGTCAAGAAAAGCAGGTATTTAAAGTCACAAATAAAACGGCGTTGTAATATGGCCTAAAAATATGTATTAAAGCATTATGCTGAACTGGAGGGAAAGGCATTTCAGGGAAAGAAAAGGAGAGAATGTTCAAAAATGAGACTGAAAGCAAGAAAAAACGGCTCTGTGCCTAAGAGAAAAATATCTTTCAGTGATATGTAATTTAGCAAACCTCCACCCAGGAAATCCTGTGTTGTTTATTAAAACAGTTTGGAATTTATTACAGCGTCAAGCTGAAGAAACATGCAAAGTGTTTCTCTAAAGGGAAAGGAGCCAAAGAAGAGTTAACTGGGTTAGACTTCATTACTGCGGTAATTCTGGAGTGGAGCTGGGTTAGATTGCACTGTTCAAGTCCCAGCAGCTCTCCATTGAAAAGGCGCAATTAGTAAAACTTCCTTGTAGTGCAGTAATTGGAATTTTAATGAAATGAGCCAGAACAGGACCAAAGAAATTTCTTTTGAAGGAAATCCTAAAGTCCAGGATTTGGGTTGGTGGTGGTTGATGTGACAAACGGGAGCTGATGCTAAAAAAATTTGGTGTCGTTTTTTTTGTAGTATTACTGAAAGTGTTAGCAGTTCCTCTGGCACTAAAGGATTTGCATGATGCTTGGTAAAATGACTGACCAATCAGGATCTCCGAGGCTGAGCATCTCCCTGCATGTGTGCCGTGCAATTGGACGACGATGCGGCCCACATGGGAAGATCACATCGTTTCATTCCCTCAATCATTAGAATGACACTTCTGGGTTGGGCATGTAATTAGTTGGCTTTGCAGTTTGGGGTCCTTACCTCTATGAAAATAAATGGAGATTTTGAAGAGCATTGAGATATTTATAATTATAGTTTGAAAGGAGGCCGAAAGGGGCCCATATGTGAGACTTGGTCTTTTCTGGGGGACATGGTTGGCTTACAGGGAAGTGGATATTAAAGAATGAGTCACGGTGACAGGCTTGTCACATCTGGGGGCCGCGAAGACCACCCAGCGGAGTGTGCCGGGGGGGTCCATCAGTCACTCCCCAGCTGAGATTGGGGACCCTACCGGATTGACTGCTGTTATTTTTCCAGCAGGCAAAAGCCAGTTCATCAGCGGAGTGTCTGGGTGACAAGGCATAATTTATCACATCCGGAGACAAAAGGCTGTCGCTAGGGAGGCTCCCGCTGAGGTTATCGCGTGGACTTTTTCCTTCGTTCTTTCGCCAGTGAAAGACCTGCCGTGGTTAAACAGATGAAACGCATAGGTGTCTATTTTCAACACTGAAGAACAAAACAGAAAATATTGAGATTTTGAAGCAAATGGAAGACATAAATAAGGCCTGAAAATCTTTATCACTTCCCATCGATTTATCTTTCAAAAGTTTTATTTTGTGCAAGAGTCAAGTAGACCTCAGTGCATCAGAGACCAAGCCGAAAACAATTGGCTTGTTGTTGGAAAATGCATCTATAGCAGATGTTTCATTTTACTTGAAGTTCTGAGGTGCAGATTTTCCAAGGAGATGTTTTGAGACAATTAATCATTCATTCTGTCCACGGGTACAGTGAACATCCCCTGGCATCTTTCCGGTGCCACAAACCCCCTAACTCTCACAAGTCAAGACACGCAAGACAAACAATGGTGTCACATGTTGACTTCTGGGTAGGATGGCCAACCATGTGACATAAGGATTCACCCCTTACAAAAAGTAATCTGTTTACTTGTGAAGACAACATAGCATCATATTGCAAGCATTAATTAGAATTCCTGGCTCCTAATTGTTAAGCTTCATCCAGCAAGAGCCGGAAATAGATTATCTGTGGAGAATTGTGTTCTTCGTTTGGTGGAATATACCCGTGGTTTCGTCTCATTTGGGGAGCATGAGTTCAAACTTGTGCCTGGCACCAGGCAATTATGATGTTACCTCAATTAATGCATAATAACTTGAAAGTACTTCTTTAAGGCGGACCTTTGACCCTCTAAAAGTACATGCACATTTGTGATGGACGTGCAAGGAGCGCGCGGTCAATCATAGGGCCATTCGTCATTTCCTGCGATCATTATTTTAGCATTTTCACTGCCTTTCAGTGAATCATCTTGCCTCAGTGTAGCAGCCTATTAAAGACAGAATTCTTAGCCTTTTAAAATATGCATAATTTGGGGAAAAAAATGTCATCCTTTGTAGTGATAGCAAAATGGTGCAATAAAACACGGGCTCCATTCTCACTAGGGTGTCAGCCTAGATTTGTTTATTTTTGTTTATTGCATTTTCTCTCTGGTTTTGCGTAACAGATTTTAATTAATTTAAAAATAATGCTGGACTTCTGTTTGACTTTGTGAGGTGGTATATACCACTGCTGCCGCTTTGTTTCCTCATTTGTGCCAGCAGACCCTCACCCTTGTTTTACGCTGCATGCGTGTGTGCTGCGGTGCCTTTCTGACACGGCAGCGGCAGGTAATCGCCGCCAGTAAAGTCAATGCATCAGTTCACACCAGATCCGCCGCGTTGCGTCTCCGCTACGTCTCTGTTCCGTCACACATGTCCGGCAGTCTGTCAAGATGCGCATCAAGTCTATTTTTGACGGATACGAATCAAGAATGCAACACAGAGCGCACGCGCCAACTCCCCTTCACATCATGGACGACGAAAAGTAAATTTTGGAGGTGGAGAAACACGGAATTGTGTACGACCCCAGACATCCTTTTTACAAGGATAACAGTAGAAAGGAGAAGGCGTGGAGTGAAACTGCAGAAGTTTTGGGATTTGATGGTTAGTTGAATCTTCCAATTAACTATGTAAATACTTGATTTTTAATGAAGGTAACCTGTACTGTGAAGTACTTGTAAACTCCTAATAAAGTTTTCAGTAACCTACATGGGAGTGACACATTATTTTATCCATAGAAACATAGATAAATGTTATGTGAATCATATAGTTATCCCCCGCGATCTTAATTCCCCCGTGATCATGTGATCTCGCAAACCAGCGACGTGCCGGATCAGATACGGACCACAAACGCGTCCAGTGCGAATTGGTGGACGGCCTCGGACAGAATGGGAATGCAGCGCAGTCGCACTGCAGTCGCACTGCAGTCGCAACGCAGTCGCACCGCAGTGAACAACATCCAGTGTAAAACAGGGGTTAGGGGCACATTACGACATGCTTGAAATCACACCACACTACTTGACAGTGGTCCTAGTGTCTTGGGTTGCATGTCATTCCTATGCAGAGGGAACCAGTATGGGGTCATAGAACAGTTCACTGTGGTAATGAAAGGATTGCTTTAGGTTGCTGAATGATATTTTTTTTTTATATTCTACTTCTTAGGTCAAAATACACCTTCAGGCGAAGTCTTCAGATGTGCAAAGAGGGTCACAAATATAGTTATATTAGTGTGTGATGAGCATGAGATTACGGATCAGGATCAGGTATCTTTATACACATATACAGTGTGTGTCTAAGTGAGTTAGACCTCTGTGCCTGTGTTCAGAAGGTTGCAGGTTCAAATCCTACCAATGACAGAATATTGCATCCCTGTTGCACCCTTGAGTGAAGCCCTTAACCCCCAGGCTGCTGCATAAATGGCTACCTCAACTTCCCCCCCCCACCCCTCTGTATATGTGTTTGTGTCTCCAAGGAGAGCATAATGGGATATGCAAAAAGAAGCATTCCAGTCTACCTGTACTGGTGGAAATGGCACGTAAAAGCATCATTTCCGGGGCCCCGCTGGGAATTTCTGAGCCTTTCACAGAGTGAGGCTGGTTCCTCCCCAGGGCACTTGATTCTGTTTTGGCTGAGATTGTTCCAGTTGCACGGTTCTGCATTCCATCTATGATGATGCTGAATGGAGAGCTGTCCTCTGGATGCGTTCCCATCCACGTGAGATGGCCTCAGAACCCACACCCTGCAGAACACTCTTCAGGCTTGGCCCCCCTATCATATATATATATATATATATATATATATATATATATAAAAGCTTATTACCTAAGCTTGAGTTTTAATCAATGCCCTTAAAATGCGGATGCATTCCTGTTGGCCTACTTCCTGTTTAATTCATTATTGCTATTACTTAAGCAAAATATTCAGTTATATCGTGCTTGAGAGAATAAGACCAAGTCAAAGAAATGCATTTCTAGAAATAATGTCATATTCTTCCTAATAGACTGAGAATATAACCATGGAGCCTGGATATACATTGAGGGTTCTGATTCACAACTGGGAAATCTCACTACATGCCTCCACAGCGCTCACACTGCTAATTTCTCCTTATTCTTATACTACCTGGTCTGCGCACTTTGTGGAGAGTTCCTCTTATTACCATGGGAGATATGCAATCCTTTTCAAAGAAATTGTCACAGTGATCTGAAACAGTCAGAGAGAGTTTTGGTTTAATGGGCTGTTGTGTAATTTAGTAGGTTAAGCAACTATGTATCCAGAAGGTCATGGGTTCAAGTCCTTAGACTGACAGATTAATAATATCTCTGTTAGGCCCTTGAGCATGGCCCTTAACCACGGCTGCTCCGGGGGCCTCTGGGTACTGGCTCACCATAATCTCTGACCCCCAATATCTTCTCGCTTGCATGTTGCTCTGGACAGAAGCGTCTGTTAGATAAATAAACATAAAAACAGCCGCAGATGTGCGCTCCTCTCTGTCTGACGCTTTTACTTGGTCTTGTTGTCAGAGGAGCTTGTGGGGGGTATAATTATTTGATTTGGTGTCCTTGTGAGAACTATTGTACTTAAAAGCAAATTAGATAATGACATCAATTAATTCCCTATCAAACAATTAATTCTGTTGTTTTCATAGCAACCAATCTGCTTTGCTATGTATTGAGAATTTGGAAACAGATGTGTAACTAATATCCTTATGAATATCGAGGGAAGGCGTAATGTAGGATCATTTTTACACATGGGAATTTAGGAAAGCAATCTAATAGCTATTTTTTATGCTGTTGCCTGCTGTACTATCCCCTTAGATGTAAAAAAACATTTAATATTGTAGGACAATGCTGACTGTCTCCCTCTCTATATGACATAAAGGTGTTTGATTGGTTGGGAATGAAGCAGAAGCAGTGTCAGTATTTCAGGCGTGATTCCAGCTGGATTCCGACTGTGTCGCTCTGTGTCTGGGGCCACAGTTAGGAGGTTTTGCTGGTGGGGGAGTACCCCGCTGAACTTAGTACAGCGTCTCAGGGGGGGTTGAATCCATGCACGGTTTGGGGATGAATGATTCTGGAAGATTGTGGCTCATCTGGATGCTGAATCAAGGCGAGGCTGCATCTGTTAGATTTTACCTCCCAATCTCAGGCATCGCTGGTGTGAGGAAACTGTCCGTCTGAGACTGGCGGCCCCTGATTAGCTAGCGGCCCCCAGCTTGAGCAGCAGCCTCATCTGGCTCTTAAAGACACTTTTCTCCTTGGATTCCACAGCCACAGCATCTTGTTGGAGCGAGATCCCCTGCTCTGTTTCGGGCATGAATTCAGGTACGTTAGGCTGCTCGAGGGTTTGGGGAGACAAAACAACACATTAAAATCCTGTTAGTGAGACGGATTGCACTGCCTAACAGCTCCGGTTATTTGAATGCGCTATGTCCGTGTGTGCTCTGCTTGTGCAGGAACGAACTCTACCTGGTGTGCTCTGCTTGTGCAGGAACGAACTCTACCTGGTGTGCTCTGCTTGTGCAGGAACGAACTCTACCTAGTGTGCCCTGCTTGTGCAAGAACAAACTCCACCTAGTATACTCTGCTTGTGCAGGAACAAACTCTACCTAGTGTGCTCTGCTTGTACAGGAACAAACTCTACCTAGTGTGCCCTGCTTGTGCAAGAACGAACTCTACCTAGTGTGCTCTGCTTGTGCAAGAATGAACTCCACCTAGTGTGCTCTGCTTGTGCAGGAACAAACCTAGTGTGGTCTCCAAGGCCTGGGTTGTTTATGCGAGTGACAGTGTACATTTGATGTGCTGCTTAGTTTGATTATACTGTGTCCTTGTGTTCTGCTTGGTAAATGCATGCGTAGTACCTTCCATACTTACATGTGTGCATTTACATTTTTTACACAGGCTATTATCAGCTGATATAGTAATCAGTTCCACAATCCCCTACGTTAGTAATTTTTTACGTCCTGTACCATTTGGGACACCTTATAGCAGAACACACAAAAGCCAAAGATATACCACTAATACAAATAACAGATATTAAATAAATGAAAAATAGTATAAGTTTAAATTTACTTACAAATGTATGTTGCCTTTTTGTAATAGTGCTTCCGTGAGCTCTGTGCACCTTGGATATTTTTTGTCTGGATTTACTTAGGTCAGTTTTACGTAAGTCGGGAGATGTCTGTATATTTGTACACTGTATTTATGCAGCTTGTGCATTGATGTGTCTTTCCTGCCGTGTTTATTTGTCAGACCTGGCGCTTCTGTGCTACCAGCTGTGTGTATGTACCAGTGTGCTGCCTGGTCTGTGAAGATCCTTCACATTTTCGACGGCGTTCTGTAAATCGATTTTTCCTGAAAAACATGGCTCTTGTCTGCCGTTTCTGAACTCATTCGCTCTGCCGCGTTCAGTGTTAGACAGCCTTCATTCCCCGTGCCGTAGAAGCCGGCGTGGGGGAAGGGGAGAGCCACGCTGGATATGCTGTGATGCTCTCTGGGGAAAAAATAAGGAAAGCTTAGCGTCAAATATGTCAGCGTGGTGGCGTACGCGGTGGACGAGGCCGGTCGGCAAGGGCAGAGTGCAGCCGGCTCTCTTCCTGAGCGTTATATAGCACACAAAGGGCCACGCGGCGATCAAAGCCGACAGGGATGCTGAGCTTAAAGGGGCCGCCGTCCCTTCCCAGAACCTGCTGTCTTGGTGACAATGAAGAGGTCAAGGGGGACTTAATCACCCCCCACATAAGGTGTGTCTTTCTGCATCTTATGCTCAAGCCAGTGATATTTATCCGTCAGAAATTTCTGGAAACCCTCCCTCTGTATTACATTTTCTTTCCCATTTTCTCGGATGCCCTTTTCAGAAACATCCCTCATTCATCACAACCCCCCCCCACCCCTGTTTAATAGTGTGCAGCTTTGCAGCTCGCAGAAGGGAGGCATTGTCTCAGGGTCTAATCTCGTTATGGCGTGAAATCGCTCAGGGTTCGGGGGAAACTGTCTGGTGCCCTAAAGGGGGCGCCGCGGCCCTGATCCAAGCCAAAAACCCAGCTGAGTATTTGTCTTAGGACAGCACGCTGAAAATTCTCCTGCAGTTAGTGCACAGGGTTGACTGCCCCCCCCCCACCTGTCCCCCTCTTTCCATTCCGTTTTTTAGTTAGCATTTTAATTAAGCAGTCTATCAATAATAATTTCAAAAGCTTCCTGATGGGCACCAACACTTTGAAGTTCCATAAACAGTTACATAATGCATGCAAGCATAATAGGGAAAATTAGAGAAGATTGACAATTCGTAATAATGGAAGGGCCTTTGATGGCGGTTCAGGGTGTACCTCTGACCTTTAACCTCCACAGGAACAAAAGCCCCACTCTCTCACCTGAAAGCCTCATCTCCGCTCGGGCAGTGTTCTGTAGGCGTCTGCCGGTTAAGGTCTACCTTCCACACGTTGTTTCCACCCTAAGCTTGGAGCTGAAGGAGTGATGATGAGATTCTGAGGCAGGTGTAACCCAGCTAACCATCAACGCGACCCTCGCTATCACAGTGCTAGCTGCTTCTATGCTATAGACCGTCCCTGGGACACAAAGGTTTAAGGCCTGGATGTCAGGTTGTAGATGTCTGTCTCTGTGCGCCGTAGTCATCCTCACACAAGCTCTGTTTATCCTGCTCCAAGCAAGTGTCAGTTTACCTTCCTGTAATCGGAAGGTCGCCAGTTTGAATCCCACAGCTGACAGAGTGAGATCACCATTAGGCCCTTGAGCAGGACCTTATGTGTGCTAAATAAATACAATGTAATATTCAAAACCAGCAGTTAGACTCAGTGCTGCTTATCAGCACAGATAAGGGGAAACAGAATTCAAGAATAGTCAAATGAACGGGGGGGTTTAATTTAAAAGATGAATAAAGAATGATAGCAGTGTGTTTAAAATGTCTGGGTGTATGTAGACTGGAGCTATTTAATGTTGAACTTTGTGCATTTAAATCCTGTTATTCTGTATGAATGCCCTGTGTGGGCAGGAAAGCATCAATACTGAGTTTGAAAAGGTTTATTTTAACAAAACTTTCATATGAATTAAACACAGTGTGCCAACATTGTTGATTGATGAACCAAACTTTTAATGACATGGTATTCATATTTGTTTAATATTATACATAATTCCCATAGAAGCTCACCAAACTCCCTTACATAAAACTTTCCTCGATTATAGAATGCTCTAGATAATTAATGCAGTGATAGATTTATTTAGACGACGTGTACCTTTTGGGTCAGAGCATGATGGAGAAACATTAAGCCCCTTTAGCTCTAGCACGAGAGCATGTCGCTAACGCATAGCAACAGCGCTCTCAAGATCTATCCTTTGCAGGACCATCTTAACTAACTCATCCTACCACTGACCAGCTCTCTGTCTTCATTGGCTATTCCTCGGTTATGGTCTCCTGGCAAGCCAAGATGCTCTTTCCCTGAATTTTGCACTTGTCCTCATGGGGTTTTTGGGCTGATGGGCTTTTTTTGATGTTAGGTTCTGACGGTGTTTTGTGCAGCCCCTGCTCCTCTGCTAACTCGCACATGTTCCTGGTTTCTCACTGGAAGCTCAGCCTAGCAGCACTTGTACCTAAATTGACTCCCTCACAGCAGTATGCCTGCGATGTATCATCTATCTCACAACAAAGCATCTGCTAAATAAATAAAAGTAAATGCTTTGTACACCAAGAGGGAATTCATGCTCATCTGCTTGGCACAGAGGTACCCCTGCTGTATCGCACTGCATAGCTTACTGCAGTTACACTCATTGCTAATCACCAGATTTGTGTTTAGTGCTTGATATGGGTATGCAGTTAAGTGAGAATTCATGCATCTGTTATCATCGAAGAAAGAGAAGATTGGTTGTTCGCATGCAAAGCTTAAACTTATGCTCCTGGTGAGGCTCGAACTCACAACCTCGGCATCGCTCCGCCAGGCACTGCCGTATAAGTACCACGCGCTAACCGATTGCGCCACAGGAGCCACTCTGGACACTTGGAGACGATCGCGACACAGGAAGCAAGCTTGGATTCGCTGGTTTGAAGCGATCAATTCACATGAAGCTTCAGGTCCCAGGAAACGTGGAAGTGGATCTGTTCCTGAATCCTTGCTATCAGAATTCCGGTGACTTTCAGTATCCAGCGTCAGTGCTGGTAGCTCTGGGTACTTGCAGGGTCCCTCTGGTTACTGCGTCTGCGCCAGGAGGGTGCCGATATCTATGCTGGGGAGGTGAATGTCCTGGTCGTCCTTGCTCCTGCCGCTTGGCGTTTTTTGCTCTCCCCCCCCCCAGTTGTCAGCTAGCCAGAGCCCCCCCATCCCCCTCGACATGCGTATCCGCTTCCTGCCAGTGGGGGCAGGGGTTTTCCCTTTGGGAAGCTCAGATCCTCACACCCTCCTCCACACAGGCCAAGCATCGAAATCTATATCTGCTGGCTTATATTTGCCTGCAGACTCGGGTGCTGGGCGCCGGGCGGTGGGTGCTGGGCGCTGGGCGCTGGGCGCCGGGCGCCATCGCTCAAACCGAGCATCTGTGTGGGGCCCTCGATGGTTGGGGCCGCTGTTGTGCACAAACAGTCACTAAACTAGGGGGCAGGGGACCAAAAAGTCACTTTTTTCTTGGGATCCCAGAAACAACACACCTCCCCCTGGTCAGGTGGGACCATTCAATGACACACGTGTTAAATAAATGATCAGCTTGAGTGTGGACACGAGAGCCCCCCTGGTTTGAGGGTGGGGGGGGGACTGCTTTGTTGTCAAGGGCAAGAAAACGTGCTTTTTACGCTGATTGGCAGGGACGCCCAACTCGATCGCCTTATATAGCTACAGACATGCTTCTCTGTTTCTTGCTCGTAAATCGCTCATCAGTGAAGGCCTGATACTGAAATGCTGCCATCCCTATGGAAACCCCAGCAGGAAGGTGGCTTGAGCCCCGTTCAGGGGATGAAGAGACGCAGGCGGGGGCAATTAGAGCACCGCCTGGCATGCAAATGAGCAGAGAGCCCATCGCTTTGCTCTTATGTTGCCTATTTCTAAAAAAATGGCTTTTACGTACTTGGTTACGTACATGGGTTTAACTGGCACGTGCAAAATCAATTCAATGTTTCAATTAAAAACTCGTCAATATTAATCCCTTAATAATGTGAATTTATTGTGCATTTCTGACATTCATCTATCCGTCCATCTCCAGACTGCTTACCCTGAGCAGAGTTGGGGGCAGGAGCCCATTTCTGACAGCATGGCGCAGGGCTGGGGTTCACCCCCCCCCCCCCCATGGTGATACTGTGCTCCTAACAGCGGTATAAAATTGCATAATGACGATCACAGTGTGGCAGCCATTGGAACACCTTGATTTTCTAAGTGCCCTGCGACAGTCACGCTGAGGAAAGGTCTTTGAGAAATGAAGGTCTGATGGAAATGAAGTGAAGCCTTAAGATGAGGCTTTAATAGAAACTACGGGCACGACGAGCGGATCAGCGGTCACTGTGAACAGCGGATCAGCGGCCACAAGAAGCTGAGGGGTCGGGAATCAACAGGGGATTTCTTGGTTTAGCTCAGGGGTGTCAAACTCCAGTCCTGGAGGGCCGGAGCCCTGTCTAGCTTAGTTCTTTCCCCGTTCCACCACAAAAGATTCAGCTTAAGAGCTATGTGGTAATTAGTACAAGGAGTTGAAACAGGTGTGTTTAATGAGGGTGAACCGAAAACTGTGTAGGGCTCTGGCCCTCCAGGACTGGAGTTTGAGGCCCCTGGTTTAGCTTGATGCAAAAAAAAGGCACTAGAGCTTAGTGAGTGGATGATTTCCAGAGAGAAACAGCTCACGCATCAAATAAAACCATTGAGTGCTAAGGGGGGGGGGTGGGGTGGCTTAATTTCACCTGCCATTATGTGACGCCCATTCGGTACTGGGGCTTTCTGGTCTGGGGTGACAGCTGAGGATTTTCCGCATAATTATTAGGAGAAAACTGGCAGCAAAATCTCAGGCAAAAATTTAAAAATGAAAGTTATTCACTGACCCCTCACTTCACAGAAAGAGTCCTCCTCAATACGATGCGTATGAATACACAAATAGTGTATATGCTTTACTGCTGGGTGCTGAGCTGCTGAGTGATACTTTGTTGCTCTACATGAAACCGTCTGATCACAAGTATTTAAAACATGCTGCTATTGTTCTTTATATTTTTTTAACGTAACCCCCTGTTCACTGAGCTATACTTTTTCTGTTACTCGTATATGTACTTGTATGAGCAGCATTGAGTCCATCTGCTGGTTTTGAATATTATGTCTTAGTTATATAACAAACACTTTTATTGGAATCAATGTGCATTTTTGAGAACACAGTCCCTGGAGCAAACGGGCCTTGCTCAGGGGCACAATGGTGAACTCACTTTGCCATCACGGGGACTTAAACTAGCAACCATCTGATCATAGACACAGTGGCATTACTCACTGAGCCACACACTGCCCCCCTGCTTTTAATATCTTATCTGCCTCCGGCACAGAAGAGCATCGATGCGAATGATCAGCAGAGAGAAACGATTCTGAGACATGACCTAGGGGGTGGGGGGGTGTCTGTTTTTTTTGGCTTCTGGCGTGTGACTCCGTGATGGGCGGCTAATGTGACCTTCAGGCCAAGTCAGGCTGTTATTTAGCGTGGTGACTCAGGGGTCCCGCTGCGATGCAGTCAGCTGGACCGGCAGAGGGTGCTTGGAGAGGAGAGGGTCCGCAGGCGATGGGAGAAGCCTCCGGAAGCACAGCACACCAAAGCCATCGTTAAGCGTGAGATGTGATCAGCTGCCGGTGGTGAGCTGTCTGTCTGTGGGTGACCGCTAAGTCTGTTTGTGAGTCTGAGACACACACACATGTAAAAATGAGAATGAAGTTTGTGGTCTGAGCACAGGCTCATTCACCCTTCCATTTAGCTCCTCTGGAGCATTTATCAGGGAATTGTCTGTTTTGCATGGGATTCAAACTGATGACCTACTGATCGCCTAATCCAGTACCGCCCACCCCTCAAGGGAACTGAGTGTGTGTGTGTGTTTGCTGGATCGGAGCTCCTCCTCCTCGCCACCAAAATCCCTAGCACCTTGTGGCAGGAGGCCCACATTGGCTGGGAGCCCCCCGTCCCCCGCAGACGTGACCCGCGACCTGCGGCCCTTCCAGCGCCTTACCATTAGGTGGCTGTGTTCTCACCGGCCCTCTGCACTTCCTTTCAGGGGCATTGCGGGGAAGAAGTGCGGAACGATCATCCTGTCTGCCGAGGAGCTGAGCAACTGCAGGGTGAGTGGGGCCAGCTGTGCAATGACTCAACGCGGCCCTGAACATGGGCTGGCAGCTGTGCGCTCGTGTGAGAGCTACGGCCGCATGTCTCAATATGCTTGTAGTGACCAGCTATGGGCCTGGCGTGTGTGTCTGTCTGTATCTGTGTCTGTGTACCTGTGTGTGTGCCTGTGTATCTGTGTGTCTGTGTATATCTGTGTGTATGTGTATCTGTGAGTGTGTTTATCTGTGCTTAACTGTGTGTAACTTTATCTGTGTATCTTTGTGTTTGTGTATCTCTGTGTGTATGTGTCTGTGTGTGTATCTGTATCTGTGTTTATCCATGTCTGTGTATCTGTGTGTATATATCTGTGAGTATCTGTGTGTATATGTGTTTGTCTGTGTGTATCTTTCTTTGTGTGTGGATCTGTATGTGTCTGTGTTTATCTGTGTCAGTCTGTGTATGTCTGTTTATCTGTGTGTGAATATGGGTGTGTCTGTGTTTGTGTGTGAATCTGTGTGTGTCTGTGTTTATCTGTGTGAATCTGTGTATGTCTGTGTTTATCTGTGTGTTTATCTGTGTGAATCTGTGTGTGTCTGTGTTTATCTGTGTGAATCTCTGTGTTTATCTGTGTGTGTCTGTGTTTATCTGTGTGTGAATCTTTGTGTGTCTGTGTTCATCTGTGTGCGTATCCGTGTGTGTCTGCGTTTATCTATGTGTGGATCTGGGTGTGTCTGTGTTTCTCTGTGTGTGTCTGGGCAGGTGCGTGGCTGCTTTCTGGTGACTCAGCACATTTCTTGGCACTGCCTTTATTACACAGCCAGTGCTGTGCTCCTGTCCTTCCCATAGATTACATTATTCTCTGCCCTTTGATCTGCTGGCTGATTAATTATTGACTCATTGAGCTCTGCACTCGTACACTTTGGGTAAGCTAGAGCACATGAAAATTCAGTCAAGCTAAACAAAATGTTTCCAATATATCCTCTATTTTAATGTTACGGAACATCTTTATACTTGCACTATTAATGAAGAATATTAAGTATACACTACATCACTGAGCTTATACATCTTGCAGTTTTACATTCTGAATCGTATGCATTAGTAGGTATGAACATTTTGTTGTTATGTGTTGAATTGCCTCCTCTCTCTCTAAAAGCTTTTTTTTTTTTTGCATGGTTATAAAGGCTTTAATTTGAAAAAGTTCTCCAGTCAGCTGTAATTGCTTAATTGAAATACCTTTCCAATGTCCGGTATTGTAGTGATGTTTAGGAAAAACCTGCTGGACAGCTGGCAAGGGACTCGTCAAGCCAAGTCTCACAGATCGGGTAATGAGTGAATTTGCCGTGTCAGGGATCCTGAGGTCCTGGGGGCAGACAGAGACTTCACAGAGTGTTTCTGTTCTCAGTTTTTTTTTTCTTTTGGAAAAAAGAGATGAAACGAGAGAAACAGAGCAGGTGACAGCGTCTTCGCAGCGATGTAAGAACACTCTTGCATGAGATGCGGCCCCAGCCTCGCCTGCCAGATGGCGGCTTGTGTAAGCGGTCGGGTCCTGGGGGGCGCTTTGAGGCTAGATGAGGCTGCCACTGATGCTTTGCTTTTCCTGTCTCTGTTTCCCATGAACAATAATATGCTTCCCCCAAAAATCTCAGGCTCTCCTACACAAAACCTCAAAAGCCTACATTAGTGCTCTTCACCAGCCCTTTGTGGTCTTCTGAACACTGTTACACCTCATTTGTTTACAGCAGCTGGCTGGGGGTGTCGTCTTAGGCCCCAGTCCAGCCAGAACCTAAACGTTACTCCACAGCACTACAAATTCTACTGTAACTCTACAGCTAACTTCTCCAGCATGGACCCCAATATTTTCCATCCCTTTCACAGCAGACTGCCCAGTACCTGGAAGTTTTATGCTTTTTTTGATTAAGGTCCGTTTTACTCCCTCTAGCCTGATGCAGTTCTGTACCCGCAAGTCCTATGTCTACATTTCCAAATTTTCACTTGTGTTCTCTAGGGAATATGATGTTTTATGGCTCTGTGGCTGAAGGAATTGATGGGATCGGCATACAACTGAGAAGCGACAGTTCTGAAATACCAGATAGCAGGGGGTAGTATTTTCCGAGGCAAACATCAGGTTATTGGTTTGAATCCTAGGCACAAAAATGGAATGATGCGTAATATATAGCCATATAGTGAACATGAGTAATGGTATAGATATAGTGCTTGATGACCACTTAATGGGGTGAGGGGCATGTGGCTCATGGGGTTTAGAGGCTGTGATCAGAAGGCTGCTGGTTCAGTCTCTGGGTTGGTAGAGAGATTTCACTGTCGGGCCCCTGAGCAAGGCTCTTAATCCCCTTTTGCTCCGGGGTCTGTTTGACCCTGCTTTCCCAGTTGTACATTGGTTTGCATAAAGCATCTGCCAAATAAAGGCACAAATGTAAAGAGGTCTTAGCAGGTCACAAAGGCCGAGGTCCCGTGTGTGTAATTGTATCAGAGCTTTGTTTGGATGGTACCCTGCGTGACAGGCTGCAGTCGCTGTACGTAGGCGCCATGTCTGCTTCTCCTTTTCCCCCTGGCAAAACGACAATCCTTTGTTTTCCCCGGTGTCCTGCCGGTCTGCTGGAACTCCCCCCGAGCCGCGTGGTTCTGTTCCCGGAGTCTCCCACGCTTTACCACGGAGTACGATCTAAATACAGTGATTTCCCATGCCACCAGAGGCGTCGCCGCGGAATCTTTTCCAGAAGTTTCCGTGCCGTGTCAGAGGGCAGCACGCCTCCCTGGGTGGTGTGTGATGTGGCGTTTAAAGCCGGTGAGCATGTGGGATCAGAGCTCTGTAAACCATGGCTGATCAGTTCATCCCTCTATAGCCCATGGCTTTGAGAGTACAGTACAGGGCATCAGACAGCCTGCTACCCGGCCACCCCTGTAACTGCAGGAATCTGCGTAACTCCCCGTAGGGCCATAATAAATACGTGGAGGTGCGCTGTACTTTTAACATGCCTCAGTGAATCCAGGCTTGGGTATATACAGTATGAGGAATGCTGTGTGTTAACATGACCCGGATGCATCTACACGTACAGCACGCCCACACGTGTGAATCCACACACATGCACGCCTTTTTCTGTACGAGCGACGTGATGTTCCTCATCAGCTCAGATCAAAGTTCCTCCCCTGATGGTATGCCCCCAGCCAGCATCCTCCCCCCCCCCCATGAAATGGAGGGGTTTGTGAGGCTCCTTCTCTCTGTCAGTCTCTAATCTGCTCTCATCCGTACGCTGCCTTCTCTTCCTCCTACTTCCGCCTGTCTCTCTGTTCTCCGCTAACGAGGTCTGACTCCCAGAATGTGGGGCGGCACAGAGTCTAGAGACTGTAACTTCATGTCTAAAGTTTTAAGATAAGATAGGATAAACTTTATTGATCCCAGGGGGAAATTCGGTATAGAGTTGCCCAAGCTGAGGCTCAAACGCTGGTCCTTTGGCACATCGGAAGCTGATCTCTAAGCAGCTGGGTTCTCCAGCAAAAATTTTTTTGCCTCTCTTCCCTGTTTCACTGTAATACTTTTTAAATTTTTGACCTTTTCTTTTCACTAATTTGCATGTTAATTTACCGTATAAACTATCAGTCCCCAATTTAAATGTTTTTACTGCAGTGTAATGCAATGACTGTCAGCCTCTTGGGACCCCAACCTCATGGCAGGAAGCCGCTGGATTCAATGTAGCAGCTCAGTCTCCTTTTTAAGCATGTGCCCGCTTCAGCTTCGTATGGCACTGGGGTGTGACTGGCATGCTGGGATATCGATGCAGCTCGCCCTGGGGAGAGCGGCCGTCCCATGCAGAGCTACAGAGAGCCTGCTGTGAAAAAGTCAGGCGAGGGCTGTCAGAGCCAACGGCCAGTCTGCAGGTGCACGATCAAGCCCTCTGTGTCGCAGGCTTGTCTGTGTCCGATAAAGCACCAGGAGCCATTATACAGCCCCCCACAGCACCCCCCCCGAGCTCCATTAATGTCCCTTTAATCGCTTCCAAATCTCCAGGCCCTTCGCCTGCGGCCCTGAAACGCTCGAGGCAGTGGCTAAGTGCCCACCCTACACAATCATAGGACATCCGCTTCAGTGAGATTAGCTGTGCGGAAATCAGTGTGGTGTGGGCGAGCCGCCAACCTGTGTGATGGAGCGTCTTGCAGGACACACAGCAGGCGGCGAGTGTTCGTGCACCTGATATACCGCGGACGGTCTGCATAGGCGATATGCGGACTCCAGACTGACAACTGGCAGCGGGCGGGTGGAATTCTGCGGTATCATTAGCGACAGTTACGTAACGCTCCGTGAGAAATACCGGCACCTTTGCGCTAAAAGACCCACACTGTCGGCTTCAAATGCACTTTATAAACGCTACAAATTGCTCATCCTGCCAGCCACCACACGCACACACAGATGGTCACACACGCAGACACACACACGCAGACACACACACGCAGATACAGAGGCAAACACACAAACATGCACACACAAAGACACAAACACATACACACACACACAAACGCAGACACACACATGCAGACACAGAGACATACACACATACACACAAACATGCACACACACGGACACAAACATATATATACACACACACACAAATGCAGACACACACATGCAGACACAGAGACAAACACACAAACATGCACACACACGGACACAAACACATATACACACACACACAAACACAGACACACACATGCAGACACAGAGACAAACACACATACACACAAACATGCACACACACGGACACAAACACATACACACACACAAACACAGACACACACATGCAGACACAGAGACAAACACACATACACACAAAAATGCACACACACACACACAAACAAACGCTCACACACGCAGACACACTCATGTGTAGACGCACGTACGCAGACACAAAAGTAGACACAGACACACACACACATGCACACAGACACACACAGACACACACACATATGAACAGACACATACACACACACACACACACACACACGAACAGACACACATGCAGACACAGACACACACGCCCCTTGTTTAAACATTCCCATTCACGGTGTAATAAATCACAACCTGCATCACTGCGAGTTGTATGTCACGCTTCACCGTCTTCTGAAGTCTGGAATCAGCAATATGCCGTGTGTGTTTTCAGTGATACAAGTGCTTTATTTACATATAACTGTATAATAGGATAGGTTGGGATTAAAATTGATGTGATAAAAAGCATCAGCTTTAAAAGGGGTGTAAACATGCCATTTGAAGAAAATGTTTTATAGATCTGATGAAAGAATTAATATAAATATTTACAGTGAGATATTTATACAAACAATTCAGGTTTATTCAAGATCTGACAGATGTTTCCCCTTGTAAATATATAAATTTGCCACACTTGAATATTGAGTGGCACTGGGAAGGGAAATCACATCAAGATTCGCCCTCTCTGGTTGTTAAGAGCTTTCAGTAGTGTACTGCTTATGGAGCTGGTTACATGCGATACCTCTGCTGGTCTGGTGACGGCCTTACTGAAGCAATTCGCACTGTGGGTCATGCAAGCCGCCTGGAATCCCTCCTGGGTTAACGCTCCTGGAAAAGTGTCCGAGCGAGGTGAGGTGGGAGACCGACGCGTGGACTCGCTCTGTAACCGGCACACATTAATCGCGGGGAGAGAGTGCCTGTTTGGGGGTCTCCCCTCAGGAGGGCCGTGTGGCTGTTGGCCCTGTAGCACATTTTCCTCACAGTGCTCCTGTGATGCCTCTTGGTGATGTCTACCGTCAGCTGTTTAGCAGGGCCATCGTGCAATTCGGGATGGGAGAGTTTGCCGATTGGAAGGTTACAGGTTCAAATCCTGTCCTTGGCCAAATCGTCTCCGTTGGATTCTTACGCAAGGTCCTTAACCCTCTGGAAGCTTCCCCAAGGGCACCAGATGAATATTGTGCTCAGACCTCAAGCTTCATCTTCACCCGTATTCACACCCTATGGGTGGTTTGTGTTTTTCCATCCTCAGACGACTCTGAGGGGGTGCTAGGTACTGACCGTGAGCTTCCCACAAGCCCGGCCATTTCGGAGATGCTCTGACCCAGTGGTCCTCCCATAACAAACTGGACCTTGTCAAAGTCACTCAGATCTTTATTCCTGCCCATTTTGTCTGCATTCAACATGTCAGCTATGAGTCCTGAATGTTAGCTGACCATCTAATACAGGGCTCACCAACTCTGGTCCTGGAGAGCTACTATCCAGTAAGTTTTCTATCCTACCCGGCTTCTGATGAGCCACACTAGTTCTCAGGCAAATACCAGGAGCAGGTGTGGCTCATCAGAAGCCAGGTAGGATAGAAAACTTACTGGATAGTAGCTCTCCAGGACCG
>JAODLC010000133.1:8449321-8468359 GCA_026781145.1 Hippopotamyrus pictus
GTGGCTCATCAGAAGCCAGGTAGGATAGAAAACTTACTGGATAGTAGCTCTCCAGGACCGGAGTTGGTGACCCCTGATCTAATACATCCCAGACCTTGATACTCACATTTTCCACATTTAAATGAGACATTATTTGGTTCATGTGGGGGTGGTCATAATCTTTTGGCTCATCGGTGTACGTATGCATGTGTCTTAAAGCAGAGACGCAGATTGGATATGTGAAAACAAACACATTCCAATGTACTTTTGCGAATAGTAAACAAAGGTTCACTTCGCCTCGCCGGTGATTGGTGTTTGGTAAAACCACGAGAGGATGTGACACTGCGGCAGGGCGACTTGGGAGGCAAACCGGCGCTGACGACGAACGGATGTTTAGCTGAGGGTGGAGGATCCTGGGGGAGGCCACGCAATACCGAACAACAATACACTACTGATGAGCGGGGGCTCTTTTATTGTGCCGCTATTTTATTGGAACCACCGCTAGCTCCAATCAGTGCGGCTTTGACGGGTCGAGGGACTCGCCTCAGGTGAATACGACTAATCATCCCTCCGCTGTCGCAGCTCCCTCCCCCCCCCGTCTCTCACTCCCTCTCACACACACCATGTTTGCTGCATTGTCAAGCATCCTCAAGGAAAGAGGCTGGAGCAAAGAGCTGCTTCAATCTCCAGTTTTGCAGCTCCTGACTAAAACTCGGTCTCCAGCACTGTGATGAAAAAACACATCATGGACATCAGAGGCTTTTCGGTTTCAAAAGTAACCCCAGTGTGTGATGGAGGCAGAGGCGAAACATTGTCTGCTAGCGGCATGGACAGCAAGCCTCCACGCCCTCTCCAAAACATCTCCAAACATCTGAAACCAAGACCCTCATGAGATGATGGGCTAAATAATGAAGACTGACCCTGAAATCAAGTGGATGATTCTTATGAAAAGTGTAATTATGGATTAAATTGAATCGCTTGTATTTTGTCCAGCTCCTGCCTCAGCTGACTGCGTGTCTGTGGACAGGGAGATGAGTATCCAGAAAAAAACGTGCAACTGGATGCATTCAATCCCTGTCTCAGAATGTTCAAATATCTCTGTACCTCCATTAGCAGACTTCAAAATAACCAGCCAACGTGTAAATCCAGCCAGGCCCTTCTACAGACAGGCAGGCAGGCAGACACGCAAGCAGGCAGAGTGGCAGGCAGATAAGCGGACAGACAGGCAGGCAGACACGCAAGCAGGCAGAGCAGCAGACAGACAGGCAGGCAGACACACAAGCAGGCACAGAGGCAGGCAGATAAGCAGACAGACAGGCAGGCAGATGCAAGCAGGCAGAGCAGCAGACAGACAAGCAGGCAGACACACAAGCAGGCACAGAGGCAGGCAGATAAGCAGACAGACAGGCAGGCAGACACGCAAGCAGGCAGACTTGCAGGCAGACAAGCAGACAGAAGGAAGGCAGACATGCAAACAGGCAGACAAGCTGACAGACGGACAGGTAGGCAGACAGACAGGCAAGCAGACAAACAGACAGGCAGACAGACAGACAAGCAAGCAGACAAACAGACAGGCAGGCAGGCAGACAGACAAGCAAGCAGACAAACAGACAGGCAGGCAGACAGACAGGGGTTATTGAGATCAGATTTTACTGCTTATGATTACTTGTAGGACCAGAGTCTTGATAGACCCATTTGGTTTGATTTTATTAGTTATTTACATATATTTGATGGCCTCTATAACCACTTGACAGTGGATTTGACTCTGTGTTAAGGTTTATTGTCATGTTGAAAAGTTAACTTGCTACTCGCTTGAAGCTTTCTTGCTGAGATCAGCAGGTTTGGTCAGGAATATCTGTATTTCGCTGCTGCCGATTCCCTGCCCCCCCCGCCCTGAGAAGGTCCCTGCTCCCCGCTGAGCAGAGCGATACCATCCCTTCGCTATTCGCTGAGGACGGGCTGCTTTGGCGATGTGTGCTATCGGATCTTCTCCGACCCGCATACTGCATTCGGGCCAAAATGTTCCATCCTGGATTTATCAGACCACAAAATGCATCCGCACAGCTTCAGCATCTCCACAGTGAACTTTTGCAAACCTCCCAGTGAGAGAGGATACCTGCAGTTCTTCTTTCTCCTTTCCGAAATCGTGGGTATTGTTGCCCACACAGTTACCAGTCATTGACAAATATCCCAAAATATACGTTGTGCTTCTGAAATCCATCCACAGATCTGTCCCTTTCCACGACAGTATCTTTTCTCCCCCCGTAGTTCATTCTTTATGCAAAATTTACTTCCCTCTGCAACAGTGAGGATGTACAACAGCTGATATTAACCTGCATCTCTGAACACCGGTTGGGTGAGAGACAGCTAGCTGGGTAATTTCAGAGGCGATTTGTAGCACAAAAGGTAATTTCTGCTATGAAGCAGCATGTACCTTATACCTGAAGGTCTCGGTACATGCTACACCCATTTATCTTTTATCTGCTCATCCAGTGTGATGTTACTGGAGTCCTGCAGCCTATCCCAGGAAGTATTTACATTAATATATTTAGCAGACACTTTTATCCAAAGTGACATAATTTCTTAATAAAGAAGGGACCCTGATCAGGGATCCAATCAGCCTAGGATTTGAACCAGTAACCTTCTGATTACAGACCCAGCAACTTACCCTGCTGAGCCACATATCCCCCCAAAGCGTAGCCCACACCCAGTCTATCCACAAGATGTGCATATAGCCACACAGAGACACAAACACACGTGGCCATTTAGAGACATCCGGTAGCATGTCTTTAGACAGCGGGGGGAGAGTGCCGTCCTCAGAGGATGCCGTGTGCCAACCCCACATGCTGAGCTGGAGTGGCATTTAAACAGCACTGCCCACTGTGTCTTAGTGTGCCATCCTGTGCCCAGCACACATAAAGGTTACGGAGAACAAAGCCGCCGTTAAACCCTGCAGAGGATTAGTGCTGGATTAGTACTCTGTCACTTTCTTCAGATGTTCCAGGCATTCAGGCAATGCAACGGATGACTGCAGCCCTGTGCTCTGCATCTATGGAGAGTTTACATTTTAGTCGTAATATCACTTCAGAGTAAAAACAAAGATGGTTTCCTTTGTCCCTGATGGGAACAGAGGTGTGATATTGGGTTATTAGAATTAAAACACTGCCTGGAAGATCTGTCTACCTGTCAGACACTGACTGAGAAGCATCAGTGCCGTCCGCCCAAATCGAATGGCTATTGATAAAATAGATTTCAATTAATGAAAATGTGCAATGAAATAGTGGCTTTGAGGTTATTACCGATTGTTCATGCGTGGCTGTCATTATTGTTCTCCCGCTAGGTTTCATGGATCGTTTAGCATTCAGGGGCCTTCAAAGCAATGTTTGGTTAGAGATATGTGACATCAATCAAAGCGATTCAGAAAAACATGTTTGGCCCTCCTTATTTCCAATAGGATTTTAAAATGTAATAACTGTTAATTGAATTTGTGGCCTGCTGGGTAGCCCTGTTACATCCTGCCTCCAGGGCTGGGGGTTTGAATCCCATTTCTCCTCCCAGTGCTGTGTGGGTTTCCTCAGGGTCCTTAACTAACTTTCAGTCTGCACAATGGAAGCCAAAAGCTTATGATATGATTTATTTAGAGCTCTGAGCTGCATTTCATAAACTTTAAATTAAAAACTGCATCTAAAGTAATATATGCATATGAATACAGTGGAAGCTACTGCTAAGTAGTGTGAGGTCGTCTGTGTTGGGTAGCATCCATCTTCTGTAACCACTTTTCCTATGCAGGGTTGCAGGGGGTCTGGAGCCTATGGGCACAAGGCAGGGAACAACCCAGGATGGGGCGCCAACCCATCACAGGGCACAGTCACATGCAGCTTGCTAACTCCAATTAACCTCAGTATGGTTTTAGACTGTGGGGGGAATCCGGAGTACCTGGGGAAACCCCACCATGACACGGGGAGAACATGCAAACTCTACACACACAGAACCCTGGTCCCACCGGTGTGAGGCAATGGTGCTAACCACTGCGCCATTCTGCCATCCACGTCGGATAACATCCTTTAATCAAATGAAGGGTGTTATTCAAGTTGCTCTGGGGTGAGGCTTCTGTAATGAGAGACTCCTGGGACAGTACAGAAATTAACTGCATTTATATGTTTAGCAGACATTTTTGTCCAAAGTGCCATAGACGTAAGGAGGCTGAGACAGTCCCTGGAGCAATTCCGGTTATCTGCTGGTCTGAGTTACCTGCTGGTCTGAGTTATCTGCTGGTCTGAGTTATCTGCTGGTCTGAGTTATCTGCTGGTCTGAGTTACCTGCTGGTCTGAGTTACCTGCTGGTCTGAGTTATCTGCTGGTCTGAGTTATCTGCGCCGTGGCCCAACTGTGAAATCACTCTGCCAGCCATTGGATATGAATCAGCGACCTTCTGATCACCGCATCTTAACTCTCAGAGTCACATACCACCCATCGGGCAACGGCAGCAAAACGGCAACAGATTTCTGCAGAAATCCCTAAGAGCGCGACTCTTCCTGTGCCTGCCTGGCCGGCACTATCAGAAACTTAACGAGGCAATTGGTCCAATCTGGGAAAACTCACTTCCAGTATCTGAGGTACCTGTGGCCACTGGCTGATGAATAAGCATAACAATGTTAGGAAAAAAACACCCAAAGCAACCCAGAATTATTGAGGTGCCTCCCAGAGGCTCGGAGTAGCTAATAGGAAAAGAATGTAATTTCAGGGGTTACAACCTCTGGTATTCTATGGCGAGTATGATAAAGTGCTGTTTGAATGCCGCCAGTCTTCTAATTAGCGTAATTCATGGCTCCGGAGTCGTTAAGGCTCTGATTAGCTGACGGATGCATCTTTGACCAACCCGTTGACCTTTGGTTCCATCCTCCAGCTGTCTCGTCAAACCTGCCCATTTGAATGAAATTCTAAACCTCAGCTTGCGGACCTCGGCCCGCCCTGTCAAGGGTGTCATAGTCATGGTGACAGTGACACGCTCCTTCCACTCCTGGTTTGTTCCGCTGAAGAGATGCTGAGTAGGGTAGACTTAAGCCGCAGCGATCGCTTTCGTGTGCGATACACGCCGGTGACTCACCCTCGCTAAACGGAAATTCCGTTTGTATGCGCCCAAGTCGCTACTTACCTCCTGTTGTATATTAATTACTTATTACTTTGACCAAAGTGTTGATTGCATGGGGACATTTGGTAGCAAAAGTACCACTTTGCAATCATCACACTGATAGCAATGGTAAGACGCAATAGGCTAATTAGTGAGTGACTACTCAGGCATCACCCGCAATTTTGATTTAGTAAGTCAGTCTCTCACCGACGACTCACTGTTCCATAGAAAAGTGTATCTTTGTGCCTTTAGACGTTTACGAATACGTGTGTGTCTCATAGGAAGGCAAGATGAAGTGTGCAAAGATGGAATTTCTACTTGCTACCTGTGCAATGACAGTAACGGCATTCCATTCTGTTTAAAAGTACAGGTACATAAGGTCTCTGTTATTACCAATTTACTAAATTGTATCCTTCTGTTTATTTTGCAGCAAATGTGGTACTTAATTATGTTCATGTTCATGCTGTACATAATGTTTACAGGATATTTTTGGTTTATTTTGCATATTAAGCATAAAGGTTAGTCACGGCGTGCTGTTATCGCTGTAATATTCCAGTTGGCATTTGCTTTATATGTTTAATATAGCCGGGTTTTTTTTTTTTTTTTTCTTGTTTTCTGACTCACAGCTGTAGGAGACCCATATTGCTCATAGGAAGATATTTCCCAGTAATTTTTGCATCACAGAAGGCAATGGCTTTAGGATCCATAACTCTGCCTGTCTCTCCTGCAGGACAGTGCCACGATGCAATTCTGTGCCAATAAGCTGGACAAAAAGGACTTTTTTGGCAAGTCGGACCCCTTCATGGTGTTCTTTAGGAGCAACGAGGATGGAACGTGAGTCTGCTTGTCTTGCTTTTGGTCGACTGTAAACAAAATGCACGTGTTACAGTAATCAAGCGTTCGACAGACGCTCTTTCCAGTGGCCGGGAAACACAGAAAACCCACAACCGCAGCATTCGTTTATTTTTGTCTTCGGTTTATTCAGCATTGAATAATAATCAGCCTCACAAAGGCACCATGTTATTGTCAAATGAAAATTTGAGCCCCAGGCAGGCACAGCTGAGCTGTCCAAAATAGACACTGTGTTCCCATTGGCCATTAAAGTCTGTCTGGGTGACTCTGGATCTACAAACCAGAAGCGTGAGTGATTTTAGCCATCAGGCTAATAGGGCACAGAACCGTAACCTCTCATGTCAACTTTCTGTGGTAAACAGCGAAAGACATAAACACACACTAAATGGTGCTAATCAAGCTTGTCTAATGGTACACCATTGAATAACGTCTCTCTGAACTAAGTGAGCAAACAATAAATTGCTCAAAAGCCGCATTAGTGATTAGCTGAGCTGTCGAATGCCTGTCAGCTCCTTGATCTCCTGAAGGTCAAAATAATGCATTTGCAAAGATATTTATTTTGGCCTTGCAGAGGTGTGCACTGTCTATATACAGTATGTCATGTATAAAATGGGACAAAGAGCACAGGGCAGCGATGGAACATGCCGTCCATCCCCAGCGTCTACCTGCTCAGGGTCCAGGGACTGAGCTCCAGCCCTCTTAAGACGAGCGGATAAAGGCCAGACATCCTGCTGACAGACAGAAGCACAACGCAAGCTACTGTCTGCTTCTCGCTCTGAATCCGTGGCTCTGCAGTGTCACATACCTCATTTGTGGTGCCGTACTTAATATTCTGTGTATTTTGTAATCAGTGTCTTTTTTGTGCTGAAAGATGACAATAAATGCAGTATAATAAGTCTGTGTGGGTGTGTGTGTGTGTGTGTGTGTGTGCATGTATATTTATTAAAAGCGCCTTTTATGATAGCTTGTTACATACAAGGCAAAAATAGAACTTTTTATGGATTAAACACATCATTCCTAAAAGTGTTTAGAGCAATACATCGATTTGCTAAGCAGTTGCTATTAAGAGTTTAAAGGCTTAGCTGAATTCATCCCTGAATATACAAAGAAGTATCTTGTGAAGAAGCTGGAGCAATTTTAAGTATTGTATTGTAAGTAATGTACTTTTTACATTAATGTAGGAACTATGCAGAAGGCAATTTCTATGCACAAGGCCATATTAAAAAAAAAAAAAAAACATTTTAAAATCATGTTATTGTCATATTTTAAGGGTCAGATATTTTGGAATTTATTTTTTCAATCAGACTTTAGGGAACAATGTAAACTTTTTTATTGTATATACACAATACCGATGTAGAGGACACAGAAGACAGCTCATGGGAAAGCCATCTGTGCCACTGTTGGACTGATACATTTTCCTTACATGGAACACTGGAAATGACAGAAATGCATCCGAGCTGATGTTACCATCTGTTTTCCCGCGTGTTACTAATCTGGCACGCCACATTTTCAAATCTGCTTTACGTACCCTTTTTTTTTTTTTACTTATAGATTCTGTCTTGATAAATTAAAATGTGACAGTGTTCACACCCCCTCATGGTTTACACCCACGATTCCCGTTGAGTCTGCTTAGGTAAAGGCGGACTCGTCCTCTGCTCCTTGCGAAGATGCGTACAGTACATGTGCTCGCCCAGCTGGAAATCCCCATCTTACGTTTAAAGACAAAGGTGTCCCGATGAAACGCCCCTTAAATGTGTCTCATGTGGCCCCCCTAACGAGGCCTCCAACAGAGCGACAGCCTGCAAAATGTCATCCTAAAAAAGCGCAAAGCCGGACTCGCTACTGTTTAGAGGCATCGATCGAGCCTTATGGGCGGGAGTGAGAATGCAAGGTAATGCGGAGTTTGGCGAGGGTCCAGCCTGTGATCATTTATATCAGTTGCCATAGGCAACTATGGAGCATAAAATAAGTCTCCGCTGAATGCTATGAAATAGCGCGTTGCCGCGTGGTGTTTCTGAGCTCCGTCGCTCATAGCTGAAAAACCTGCCTCTCGTGATTGTGATCTCCCCCCCCCCCCACGCTCAGGTTCACCATCTGCCACAAGACGGAGGTGGTGAAGAACACGCTAAACCCCGTGTGGCAGCCCTTCACCATCCCGGTACGGGCGCTCTGCAATGGCGACTACGACAGGTAGGGCCCGCCTTCCCTGTCCGGCAAGCCTGAGGCAGCGTGCAGCAGAAGCTTAGCTCGTATGTAGCCAGGTGGCGGCTGGCCTGCGCTGACGAGCGAGGGGTTACACTCAAACAGCTGCTCTGTCCACTTCCCAGAAGATCCCTCCTGCTGTGACTCATGGCTACAGGCCGAACCTGAACCTGTTCAATTAATATATGCGGCTGTATAAATGGGGAAAATGTAAAACTGTCTGCTGTATGAGTTACTCTGAGATGGAAGTTGCCATGCACCTACCATGGTCAGGGATCTTCAGTACGCAGCAGAGTCACTAAGGAAATGGAGACGCTGGCCTTCAGTCAAGCAGCAAGCGTGGTTTACCTTCCTGTGCGGGCAGGACGACCCTGAGAGATTGTGTGAATAAGGCTTGATCTCCAGGGTGGCCCGTCGCTGATCTGACTGGGGATTGAATTTGTGGTGGAGATGAGCCGCTGATCTCTAGCCATGTGGATGTCATAATCCCCACCACCCCCGGGAGAAGGGCCTGGGAGCGATTCCCCCAGCTGGGGAGGGGGGCCATGGTCTTGGTGTTGCTTTACTAAATGAGAGCGATATCCTGATTACAAAAGCAAGAGGATACGCAATTAAAAAGTGAAAATGTTTTTCTCCACCGTGCACGATTAAAGGAAATTTTTACTTGGCTCAACATTTTTCATTAGGCCTGGATTTTCATCTTTACATATAAAAGGCACAACTATACATAAAAGGCTTTAAGACTGAAATGTGTTATAATAAATCCAGATAAACCTCTAGCATAAGTATTATTTAGAACTTAAAGCCATCAGTATTAATAAGGAGTGAAAGATTTGGACCTGCTTCATTTGACTTGACGCTCTTTAGTAGCTAAGCAGCATCTCGGAGTCCCGTTCGAGCTGCATGGATCCATCTGGTGCTTTTAGCTCAAACGAATCGATCCCTTTATATTCCTCATCAAAAGCTTTGTCAGGATGAGACTAATGTGAAACTGCACTGACACAGATGGTTAGTGGCGACGGTGCTGTTAGGGTACAGCTGAGAGTAAACATTGTGCCGAAAACCCGAAGAGGCCTTTCTGGGGTCCAGCTGTGCCGTGGATCTGTCTCTCAGCTGATGGATAAATAGCACTCGTTAAATGCTGCTTTTCCTGACAGCGTGTCTCCGAAACATCGACAGAATGGCCTATTTGGTTTTCTCCCGGGAAAAAAGAATTGGTGCTCAGACCGTTGTTTTACAGGCAGACTGGCAAATCGTCTCTTCTTTTGTCTTTCTGGTCCCAATGGAAGCTGGTCCCAGGAAAGCGGCAGAAGATGAATTATAATTATTCCACCTTTATGTTTTCTGGAACAAGATTATTTTAAATAACAGCCATCCTAGACCTATGGGTGTAGAACTTATGCTTCTACAGTACCATCAAAGTAACAATAATCGAGAGAAAAACCCTTTTAAATAATGTAAAATCTGAAGATGTCTTGGTGTTGAAGATTTGCAGACAGATTAATGGAAAATGCCTTTGATCTCTTCCTTTTATTTTGGAAAGATTCTTATTTCAGTGATTTAAGTATAACTATTGTTCTCTATTTTTTTAATTGACATAAACATTCCATTACATTACATATCTTACTACTCAAAAACAACGCTGTCACATGCCAGTGTGTTTGTTTTGCTGACGGTATTAAGTCCACGATCCAAGACATGAAAGCTTTTAACCTCTGTGTGAAGATTAAAGTATCAGAGGAAACCTTTTGCTTTGTAAGGATACCATTAGACTTAAGTGCCTCATCATCATCAGAGAGGCCAGCCTGAATGATGGGTCCCCTTACTCCTAAAGTGACGGCATTTCAAAAACTCACTTGAGCCTTGAATTCCTGGAAGTGGTTGATGCTTCAGCTGGGTGAATCTGGACAGACTGAGCATAATTACCATAAAAGTGAAAGGCTATTCTGCAAATGCATTAGATATGAGAAGCTGGTAGCTTGGAATAGATGGACGAAAGTTAGTGCAAGGTGTGTTTTAAAAGAGATCGTGTCAAGTCGTGAAGCCCATTGGCCAATGTAAATCCAGGTGTTTCCGATTCCAAAGCGACACTATGTGACTTTCTCACTGCGTAAGGTCTGTAACTGGTCTTGGTTCACAGAAGAGTAATTCTGTGGCATCAGTGAACTTGACAGCCACGGTTATTTTGACCAAGACTGCCTTGTCTTTGCACATCCCTGCCCTCCTGCTCCAAGCAGAGGGTTCCCCAGGACAGCGGTTTCGGGAAGACCGTACCTGGCGGGAGAGGTCTGGTGGCTGCTTCGTCTCAGTCCAATGTTTTTCATCCCAGTCCTCAGGGACCCCCAGTCCACATTTTTGCTCCCTCCCAGCTCCCAACACACCATTCTTGGTTGGCTGAGAGCCTGTGGGGAGAAAAAATGTGGACTGTTTGGCGGTTCCTGAGGACTGATTTGAGAAACACTGTCTGTAAATGTTGGACGGTTTAGGTACTCCACAGCCAAGGAAGCTGAGCTCCTTCCCAGGAGTGGCTCCCCTAGCTGCCGACTTGTGTACTGCGCCGTATTTTTATTTGCTCTGCAGTTGGGAGAGATGAGTGACAAGAAGCCTGCAGCTATCTCGTCTCCTGTCATTTCCTCTGCACCCCCTGCTGGTCCCCCCCCCCCCCCATACCCACGGGCCCCACCCTACGCAAGTGCCTGCCCGGGGGGGGGGGGGGGGCGGGTGAATCATGCCCTGAAAGAACATGTCACCTTCTCCCTTTTTTTTAAAGGAATGATATTGATTCCCGCACTTCATATATGCTCTTGTCCCAAGAGACTTAAATCATATATAAGCCGTAAGCTCTCTCTTTCAAAGTGACCTACATAGATTGCAAATGTACATGTAACACTGTTATTCAGCTGGATCTATTACTGAAGGGATTGAGGTTGATCCGGGTGGTTTGATCTGACACACGGTGAGCAGATACGCTGATGCTCTTCTGGATGCCTTGCAGGACGATCAAGGTTGAGGTTTACGACTGGGATCGAGATGGCAGGTGAGTCAGGGGCCAAAGAGCCGTTACATCTCAGCCTGGTGGGTTATGAACCTGGGACCTGACTTGATTACACAGGTGTCTTGGAGGTTTATCTGGTTAAAACTAGGTCCTTCTCTTTGTTATGCATGTTCCCTCAGCATGTATTGTGATGGTTTATGCCTGGGCTACAGGTTTACTTGTAGTGATCATGCTTTAAGTGTGGTTGCCACCATTCAGCTGGCCTTTTATTACTTTACCCTCTAGGATTATGTGGCAGCCATACCAAGTTCCCCCTAGGGGTAATTAGGGGTAATTAGGCACATTGTTTCCATGAGCCGGTGCTCCCACAGACTGCTAACCGATGGTGGCCTTTCTCTGCATGTCCAGATGTTCTTCTCTGGGAGACATTGATGCGTGTCTGTCTCTGCCTGCAGCCATGACTTCATTGGCGAATTCACGACGAGCTACCGAGAGCTGGCACGGGGCCAGAGCCAGTTCAACGTCTACGAGGTGAGTGGCACCGCGCCGCTTGTCAGATTCCGGCCATCTCGGGAGTAAAGCAGCTGTTCCAGATGTGAAACGCGAGCCCACGCCAGTCTGACGTGCACTTTAACAGCCCCATTACTCAGCATGCAGCTGGCTCTGGATTCGCTCGCCTGTTTGTTGCCCACGACTCCTGCAGCCTGAGCTCGCAAGCTAATGGTGTTGCTGATTGCCACGGAATTGAATCTCATGCCAGATTCCTCTTCACGTTGGGATTTAGACCTGTCGCTGATCTGCACGGCAATTTATTCCATGCATTAACAAATGAATTGTTTTAAAAGTACTTTTGTGTTTGTTTTCTCGGCGTAAGCGAAAGGCCGTTTTGTTCTCTATTGCTCCCCTGCTCTGCTCCCCATGTCCTTTTGAGATGCTGATCAGCAGGACGAAATTAAGTTTTTCTGTGGGAAAGTTTGTGATCAGAGATTAACAGGAGACCCAGGGAGTGAGGAATTATCAGATATATTTCCCAACGGTAGTCCTTCTCGGTATACTTGGGATTCACGTGAGGAGAATATGAGCTGTGTTAGATTACATGGTGAAGCCATTGAAATGTTTGCGAATGAGCCTCATGCTTCTCGTAGACGTTGGGGGCATCGCGATGAGACGGAGCTCCTGTGTATTGATGAGTGGACCTCGCTGCTTGGTAAATAGAGCCCCAATTTACCGCAGTGGGCTTCATAAGCGCTATCAATGACAATCCAGGCCCATTTTCACCTGACGAGACGTTAGCATGATCATCCGAGCATGGTGATTCAATTACTGTATCTCACTCTACGTAGTGCAAGGAGCCGCGGGGACCGGCTACAATAAAGGAGACGAGCGCTTCCGTGTCTGATGGAATCCTCAAGTGGATTTAATCGGGAATGATCTGAAAAAAGTTTTCCCCTCCGCCCGCCCCAGTGACAGTGCGGCCGGGTTCTGGAGCAGATTAAACGCACTGGAGCGTGACAGGAGATGGGGTGCATGGAGTGGGTCTCTCATGGGGTGTGAGGAGGGGAGGGTCCCCGAAGTTTCGATGTGGCTCTGATTAAGATTCCCCGGTCCCGTGTCTTCATGTTGCCTCCATGTGCTTTTCTGTGTAATGTCCATTTCTTAATTCTTAGATTATTTTAATACCTTTAGATGCCGTCTGATTAATTATGGTGAGATGAAACTGTCATTGTCACAAAGCGCAGGCCTGCAGTTCGTAACGAGCGTGAGAAAGAGGGATCCTGCGTGTGTTTTGACGCAGACAGGAGGCCTGGGACTGGTCTGGGGGCCTTGGTATCACCCGCTAGGTTGGAGAAACGTGGAGATGTGACATGAATGTCAGATTTGACTGGCAGTCGGTATGAAATTCTGTATCCGTGTCACGGGAACAGTGGCAGCTGGTAACTATAGACGTATCCCCCGACAACCCCCCCATCTGACACCTAGTAATTGGTTTCCGCGGAAACGAGCCACCCGTCGCATCCTCGGATGCCAGCTCTGCCCCGAACGTGGCGCCTCCCCTCCTAGGTGCCCTGCCGTGTGCGGCATCTTCTCCTCGGTGCCGGTGGAAACTGGCAGGGTGCTGGTGTGGAGGGGGTGCCAGATATAAAGAGCCCCTCCCTTCCCCTGAGAATGGTGCTGGTGGCAGTGCAGCGTATTTCAGGACGAACCGCCCCATCTCCATCCCAAGCCTGGCTTTCTCACGTTAATTGCCACGCGGAGAGCGCCATCCGCAGGTGGGGGTTGATCGAGACAATCGCGAACTTCAATGGAGGGTCGGAGTCCCGGTTCCCATGCTGTGCATCTTTCGTGGTGGAGATGCAGGCGCGGATGCGCAGTGGGGCGGTCGGCGCCGCTCTCCTGCCCCACTGGGCGCAGATGCGCTGCAGCGGTGCAGGGTTTCCGGGTGCAGTCAGGCTGCCGCTTTCCCGCTCTCCAGGAGAATCGCCCTCTGTCACGCGGGCATCACCGTCGCTGCCGCCATCTCTGCCTCTGCCGTCAGACAGGTGTGGGCGTGACTTAACGCTGTTCTGATAATCTCCCTCTCCACAGCTTCTGTATTTTTAGTCCTTTTTTTAATGTAGAGAGAGAGAGAGAGAGAGAGAAATTGACCATGAAGGAGAAAAGTTCTGACAGAAGAATGTGGTCAGCGTTGTTCTGCAGACAGCTGGAGGTTGCCCTGCCGCTGCACATGGCTGCATGGTCTGAAATACCTGTTATTTAAAAAGCCATCGAGGTTCCTACAGGCCACCGCTCCCCATTCACTCTGCCCCTCTGCAAATGGAGGGTGGCTTGGTGCCAAATGGAGGCATCTTGGTCTGGGCTTCGGTGGCACTATGTCGTGTACCCACTGTGTCTGTTTGGCTTCTAGGTGGTAAATCCGAAAAAGAAAATGAAGAAAAAGAAATATGTCAATTCGGGAACGGTGAGTGTGCACGCTTCGAATCTCGACCATCCCTCCACCCATTCTGAACCTCCTGAGAAGCCCCCACTCTTTCACCGTTGATTTTAGCGGTACAGAAAAATGACGTCCCCTCTGTGAACGAGTGCGTCATCGTCAGATTAGTCGTTATCCCTTTTCACACTTCAGGCTAATTTACATAGATTTAAAAAGGAATAGATCGGTGTTGTTGTCTTGAGGTGTTTATCGGTCGTCCCCGTGACGGCGTCTCAAAATAGTCGTGCTTGGCAACTGAGTTGCCGAGGCGATCCAGCGGCCATCCGTCACTACGGTCGGCAGATGGCGAGGTAACCATGGCCAGCAGCCAGCTGCCAGTCCACATTTAGAGTGTGGCAGAACGGTAACCGCTATCGATTGGTTGGGTCTGAAATCTCTCTCGGCTGCTGCTGTGTTGGTCACCCAAGATGCTGTGACTTAAACCAGCCAGCTAATCCTCGGCCTCACTGAACTGCCGAGATGGAACATATTATAGGTTTTCTGGATTTGCCAGAAATGTCATTTTCAACAAAGACAAACCAGTGCTGAAGAAAGCCTGAGAACAGATCTGCCTATGCGAATGCACATCTGCAGTGTGTGACTCAGCAGCTTAAGCCTCTATGAAGGTTGCTGGTTCGAATCCCAGCGCAGGCAGATTTGACCCTTGAGCAGGGCCAGTTACAGTGTCTCCTCCCGCTTTCTGACCCTCACTTGTTTGTTGCTTTGGACAAAATTGTCTGCTAAATTTAACAATTTGGATATCCTGTCCTTCCCAATACAATTAGCAGCATGTTAATATGTGTAAGGTCTGCATTTCCTATTTGAGTTATATGTGATGCTTGAGATTGAATTGGCTCCTGTTTTCACACCAATCATTAAGGAACACGACACTTGTCTCACTTTCACTAGAAGCGAAGTGAGATGAGTCAAAAAACAACACTATGAGGGGATTTCAAAAATAAAATCTGTCATTAAAAAGCGCCTTTATTGGCTGATAATAGAGGTATTCCTCTTAGTCCCCGGCAAATATTATCAGCCATCATCAGCGTAGGCGGGAGCACGGCTGAGCGGTAGCCACTAACGGGAGTGTCCGTGCTTTGCGAGGACTGATACTCATGGCGAAGCAATTAGATTGTTCTGGAATCATCCTGCCCACGCAACCAAGTCACGTTCTTTTTATGGCTTTACAGCTCAATTAGCGGAGTTATTAATCTTGTCTTGCCATCAATCTGCCAAGAGGCCCCATTACGTGTGCGAGGACGCGTTCACTGGCAGTTCTCTGCCGCTTTGATGGCTTTGACGTGTGCAGAGCGCTGAATGTCGCCTCTTTCTCTGACTCCAAGGTGACGCTGCTGTCCTTCTCCGTGGAGTCAGAGTGCACCTTCCTGGACTACATCAAAGGAGGGTGAGTATGCAGGACAGGGCGTGCGCTCACACACACACACACACACACACACACACACACACACAGACCTGTACTCATATTTTTGTAGGTACCGTCCATTCATATCTATGAGCAATACCAACAATGATAACCTTAACCCCTACCCAGCCCTAATCTTAGGCATAAGAAACCGAATAAAATACCGGTGTTTTGGCATTTTTAGCTTTTTGATTCCATTCACATATTTTTATAAAATTGAATTTCCCCTTGTAGGGACGGAAAAAAAATGGTCCCCACGATATCAAAATAACAGGTTTTAATCACATTGTGGGAACATTCGGTATATGACGCATGCAGAAATGCACTCACACAGGAGTGCACGGACACACGTGTGTGAAAATACACATGTAAAGTAGGTGCATGGACACACATGTGGAAAAACACACCCACAGGAGTGCATGGACATGTGTGTGGAAATACGCGTGTACAGGACACAAACATGCAAACTAACCACATCTACCAGTAGGCGAAGGTGCATCTTGATTTATATTAATTTACATCTTTTTATGAAATACAGACATCTCCATCTTCTGAGAAAATTCTTCCTACAACAAAGGTGCCCTTTAATAATCATGTAACATTTCTCGCAGCCAGCAAGCCTAGCTGTCTCTCTGCTTCATGATGCTAGAGGAGCTGCCTTCCCATTAATTTTGTGAACTTATAATAATAAGCATGGCAGTAATTTAATGGAAGGGAATTAAGGGGAAAAATATGGCAATTGTGATAATAATGGCTATTTAATAACGCAGGGGTGGCATAAAGGTTGCACATCAAGAGAATGGCATAAATAAAGCTAGCAGCTTCTGATGAATACATTTAGTCGGCGCACTGAAGGCACCTGTGGGGTTTTCTGGGACGTTTTCAGGACATTTGTAAAGATTTCAACTTGAAATGCCAGCTTAGCTGTCACTCTTACAGTCCCTTGCTGAGGACAGAGTTTAGCACAACAAGGTCTCTCTTTCTGAGCTGGTATCAGTCAGACGACAGCTGGCGTTCTGAAGCACAGCACAGGAAGTTTATCCCATTTTTTAAAAGTAATTTTCAGCAGGAAAGTATATTATGTCCTGCCTCGCCGAGATGTGTTCTTCCGGGTTTTGCTTTCTAGCAAAATGCGTCTGTGCGTTTACAACAACGGGCCAGCGGCTAATTTCAATTCAGACTTTCCTTTCCATTCCCTTTAAAGTGCAGATTCTGGCGTGAGCTTGCCGTTAGGCTTAAAAAAAAAAAAAAACAACGCCGATGGCTGTCTTCCTGCATGCAAAGCAGATTCCTGGAGTGGACCGCGATCGCCTGCTTCCTTCAGAGAGAGATGCGAATGTGTGACAAGAAGAGGCATCCGCAAAACAAGTCATTCAGCTAGAAGAACGAAGGCTTATTCTTGAAAAACAGCAGATGGTTAATTAAAACTGTTTTAAATACAATCTAACAGCCGTGGCCTTTATAGGGCTAAGAATCCACCTAATTCCTTTAAAATATACAAGTGTAGCGACCTTTTGGTGAATCTGGCTCTTTCAGTGAATGTGGCCAAAGAGCAGATGAGTCCACCCACCCCTGAACACCGCGTGTGGCCCCTGGGTCATTAGCGGCTCTTTGGGTGGGATGTCGGGAGGAGAGTTCCAGGCAGGAGAGATGCGCCAGGGTTGTTTGTCTGGGGGCGAGTGAGCAGGAACTGGGGGCGCCGTGAACGTGGGAGGGAGGGAAGTCACCGAGACCTTCTGGGACAGGCGTGCAGAGCAGGAGGAAACACACGTCTGATTGTAACACAGGTTAGCATGTCAGTTAGCATATGAAAAGATGATTAGGGCACAAGGCAATCATTTCTATTTTAGCAGAGATGGAAAGGAAGTCCTGCCAACTGCGGTCTCATTTGATTGGAGGGGGCGGCAGCAGAGGAGTAGGGATAGGCTGGGTACAGACATACAGCGTTGTGCTTTTACACTCCAGTCGGCCCTGTTGGCGTTGGGGTGTAGCATGTAGGTATGTACAGCACACTTGTGTGTTCATACCACTTTGTCCATACAGAGGTATACATTGGCATGGACATAGAATAGGGCTCCCTTGGACCACAGTGCAACATACAGGCAGAGAGTGACATGGGATTTCTTATGGTTTAAAAAGAGCAAAACGCAGGAAATGGTGAAACATGGAGGCTGGACTTAAGAGACACACATAATCAGGGTTAGGGTATTTATTTTATTACTTATTAGATGTTACGAGAAGCAAATGGCACCTTCATGTACGATCGCAAAAACCAGGCAGCTTTCTGACCTGATTTCTGTTAGAATCTAGTTAATATTTAATCTGCAGCAAAATAAGTGCCTATTTGCCACTTAATGAGTGCTTCGTGAAACAGCAAAGCAAAGCAAGTTAAACTTCCAAACGCAACTTTTGGCTGATGCGGCATAAATGGAGGGTGGGGGCGTATCCCTCCCCACATCCCTCCAACACTGTGTTTGTGGATCGTTGGCGAGCAGCTCACTTTCTCCTATGATGGGGGCGGACGCTTAAGATATGCAATGGGTTAATTTTTCGGCGGTGGTTATTTTATTCTGTTATTTTCATTGAATTTACTCAAATTGATTCCTTTGTTATAATTGCAGCTGTGTTTAAGACCCAGAAGTAATGGATTTTGAGAGAAATTGACTTTCAGGAATATTTGATGAAAATATTACAGGTCAGAATGTGTCATTGGCACATAGCTGTGATGGTTCTGAGAGGTTAATGTAAAATATATCACCTTTTAATGAAGGTTTTTCCAAGTACATTTTCTGACTGAATTTCGACATGTTTTTCATTTGTTAATTAACGGTTGAAATTTTACTTTTGCTTTTATGACCGTACTGGCTGTACTTTATGCGGCATGTGGCAAGAACCAAAACAATACCACTATGAAGATGTAAATGTGTGCGATAGTATGTCCTATGTAATAGACTGTATTTGACTGCAGCCCTATAATGACTGAGATACATCCAGATTAAAGAAACACGGATGTAAATTGAAGATACCTGTTTGTGTGTGTGTGTGTGTGTGGATGCGTGTATCCATAATACAGATAATCGAGTGCAGTACAAGTTTGACAGATGGACATCTGTCTGCTTGTGCCTCTCCGTGAAAAATGTACTACATGTATATGTATATAATAAATGAGTATTAGCAGTACTAAAGTGTAGCTATGCTAAACTTAGGGACTGACCCCCCCCCCCCTTCCGTGAGGTGGAGCTGTGCTTCTCTCTCCTCCAGGGACACTTCTCCTCTTGTGTTCACACATTGGTGAATCAGGTCAAAATTAGCACATTTTCCCCTGCGATTTTACCATGTCCCAAAAACACCACCACTTCACCCCGGCCCCTCCCACGGCAGCACCAGGGTGGGGTTGCTGTTTCTGGGGCTGCACTCAGAAGTCATTTTGGGGCCTCCAATAGTATAGTGACTGCTTGCAGTCAACAGGGGGCCCCCAAACCTCTG
>JAODLC010000133.1:8468459-8483517 GCA_026781145.1 Hippopotamyrus pictus
ATTTGCCCCCCCCCCCCCCCCCCCCCACTCTCACTCAGATGTTAATGAAAAGAATTAAAAAATGAAATAAACAGCTAGCAAGTACAGTCTGGAGAAGATAGACGACTGTGATTTTGAATATGAGCAGAGGCACATCTGTTGCATCTTGGGCCCCATTCAAAAAAGTCAACCCCCCCCCCCCCCCGATGTTTCAAAAACTAAATAAGAAGATAATAATTTGAATTTGATTATTTAATGTTTAGTGTAGTGACTACTTCTGGCCAACAGGGGGCTCAGAACTTGGGGTGGGGGGCATGCAAATGTGTGGTTTGAGTGGTGGTAAACACACAGGCAATACGAATTAATTATGGGTGAGGAGGTGAGTTCTGAGGCAGTAGGGGTCTGGAGAAACGGAGAGAAGTCGAGTGTGACCCCGGCTCGGGCCCCTGGGTGAGCGCGAAGTGCCGCTTCATCAGCTCGCCAAAAAGAACACAGTCTAATCACTCTTCCTGTTTACCCCAATTATCCACTAGAGGAGGCCCTGCTGCTGACTCCTCCCCACCAGGGACCCGCCGTGTCAGCTGAACTCCTTTATTCTCACACTCTTTGCTTGCTTTCTCCTTTCAGGACCCAGATCAATTTCACTGTAGCCATTGACTTCACTGCATCTAACGGTATGTGACTCTCCTGTGGGTCCAAAACTAAGCCCTTAGCTATGAACCATCTGCTCCTCCTGTTGTATGTTAGTATATGTTAGTATAGTATGTGTCGTATTGTATTCTATTATTTTATTCTATTACATGCTCTAGTCTGTGTTTAATTTTAGCGTAGTATATCGAGTGCCAGTAAGCTTGATACAATTTTGAAATCACACTTGGAGACTGGGAGCGGTTCTTCTTTGGAAGACACTGTTTGAAAAGCTTCATATCACTTTAAATGGCACAATTATTTTTAATTGTACTTAGAAGCTACTGTGCCCTCAAGGAGGGTCACTGATTGAAACGGGGGCGATGATTTTTGAGTTGCAGCTACTGGGGGCTTAGGGAGTGGTATTTAAGGAGAGTGCACAGGAATCTTCACCTCTGGCCAAATAGAATGGTTGTTTTCTGGGGCTGCTTCGTTGTGTGATACTTAACCCTCACCTTAATCAGCCATCTTTGTTTACCACACACCATAAGCGCCACCGTTCGAAAGGCCAAACAGATGAGTCATTTCTGTGCTGAACACGGCGAACTCGCAGCCTGTCTTCACACCCTCCTGACCAGCTAGAATGTAATAATGTGAAACTGTTGACCTTTCTCATTTAAAATGTGCTAACATGCATCTTATCAGCAAAGCGCTGATAAGATTTAAGTTCCTTCTCCATATTATTAGTGCTGATATATGTGCCATATCTACTATGCTGGGTTCGTAACTCATCCTCTGTCATCCCCTTCCTTACCTCTTATGAAGTGGATGACGTTCATCTTAAATGATCACTGGTTACCTTTAGGCTAAAACTCAAGGCCAACACCTATGCCAAGACCCCAGCAGCAAGAGAGCAGGTTTTTGGCTACCAGCCAGTGAATATCTAAAGGTAATTCCTGGCTTTGCCTGTTCTGCAGTGTTTATTCTGAGCCTTTGTCTCTCCCGCCCCCCCGCAGGTAACCCCTCCCAGTCCACCTCACTGCACTACATGAACCCCTACCAGATGAATGCTTATGCCATGGCTCTCAAGGCCGTGGGTGAAATCATCCAGGACTATGACAGCGACAAGATGTTTCCGGCGCTGGGCTTTGGTGCCAAGCTGCCCCCAGATGGACGGGTGTCCCACGAGTTTCCCTTGGTGATTAAAGCCCGGTGCACTGACCACTTCTCCCAGTAAATCGATGACAATGGAACACCCCGTCCCCTATATTCACAAACCAGTTCACTCAGTTCCGGGTATCGACGGTAAATCTGAGAGCTGCTCCTTCAGACAAATACGTCCGATTCTCCGGTCTGTGTGAGGCAGCCTTTAAGGATAAATGCTTTTTAAACGTTAAAGGAAAATAAATCGACATTAAACGAGTTTCACGACGCAAATTGAGATCCGTGAGGTTGCGACAGACCTCATTTGTTCACTGAACCTGGCACGGAGGCATATCATTAACTAAAGATTTTCACTTAGGCCTTGTTCGGCAGCCCTGAAATACCCCCAACCCCATCTCACTGAACTAATAAGCACCTGGCTGCAGAAATATGAAACACATCTCCTGCTATCACATTGATTGACAGTCTCACCTCCTTAAAATCACTTCAGATAGAGTTAGGGAGCCTCACCCAGTCAGTTGCTCCTGCCCTCAATTTCCAGCAGTAAAACCTCTTGACACTTTCGATGGTCAAAATTTCTTTTCAGCGCCTTATGCTACCAGTTTTACACATTATCTACAGTAGGGAATTCACCGGTATATTATTAATAATGTATAGGTATGAATAAAATTGAAAAAATATTGAATTATGTATAGACTGCATTTTTTTGGGCTATGATGTTCAGAATACAAAAAAACTGTTTAAACAGTTTCGGCCGATTGGCTGGATTTGTAATTCTCCCTTATACTGTGATGCTATTTTTTTTTACGGATATCTGAATATAATCCATAACTAAGGAAATCCTTGCTCTGGTTTTTCTTTGCTAGAATGGCAATATAGAAAATCCATACTGCAATGGCATAGAGGGGATTTTAGAAGCCTACCACCAAAGCCTGAAGACGGTGCAGCTCTACGGACCCACCAACTTTGCCCCAGTTATTAATCATGTGGCCAGGTGAGTCCAGTCCGGTGTGAGTCTCTCCATGTAGCGCCATCACTGCAATCCAGTAGCATGATGCAGTGAATGTTTTTGGCCCCTTAAAACCTTACCTGGGGGTATTATAGTGTCGTGACTTGAACTGACTTGTCCAGGAACAGACCACAATACGTTGCAGGTCTCTAAAAATGAATCAATATCTAGTGACTAGAATCAGAAGATGGTTGCTAACTAGCTAACTAGCAGAGCATGCTGCTTCAGCATCTCCTAAATAAGGAACATATTTATTTAACGTTTAGCTTAGTGACTGTCTTTAGTTAATAGGGACCCCCCAAAAATGCATAGTTTTTAGTAGTGCTAAGCACTACTGCTGGTTGCACGTTGAAACATAGTGCTTGTGGGTAAATGGCTTGGAACGAGCTTGATAAACACGACCAAAACTAGAAAAAGGTCAATCAGTTTGTATGATGACAAGGGATGAAAAGCCCCCCTCCCTTGCCCCTGCCAAAGTAAATTGTGCCCTGTCAGATTATAAATCCATTCCCCTCTCTAATTAAGATGTCTGTACCGGGGCCCCTAACCTGCCAATCTCCTGCTTCATGCAGCTCACAAAACTGAAATGGAAATGGCACACAAACTCAACAGTACTGCTTTAAAGATGAGAGAATAATCCAGGGAATTATTTATCTAGCTAAAAAGGTATTACAGTTGTTGGCTGAAGATATGACAATATTGTTTTGTTTTTTTTTCTTTTAAAAAATGCTCAGTACTGTTGGCAATATGCCATGGTATGAGCCTAATGGACAGAGAGTTTGGGCAGTTAATATGTCAATTTAAAACATTTTTGAATATAAATCTACTAATATAATAGCCTATAAACTATATATAGACTCCTATTGTCACGCCCGGCTCATCCGATCCTCGTGTGTGCCACGCCCCCCTCGTTACCTCGTGTTACTTCCCGATTGTAATCACCTGTTACCAGTTATGTTCAGTCTGTCCTGTGTATTTAGTCCGCGTCTGAGTTAGTTTCCCCAGTCCGGTCATTGATGTTGCATGTTCTGAGTCTGTGTCGCTGACAATAAACCCCGTTTACCCTTCTTCACGGCTTTCTTTGCTGCTTCCCGACCCGACGTAACACCTATTCATGCATGCAGGCTTTTGAATTCACTGCCTGTTCTAGCTGTGCATGTCTATGGTGTTTGAAAGTTCTCCTGGTGTCCTACAAACCAGAGACGTGTCAGGTTAGGGTGTCTAAATAATCCCTTTGTGTGCCCTGTGATGATATGCCATAATTGTGCAGGTTTTACATGGGATAAGATCATTGGATGATTTCCAGTATGGGATCATGCCTCTCAGTCGATAAGTAAATGGAGGTCCCCCTCTCCTCTGTTAGGTATGCAGCAGCCGTACAGGATGGGTCTCAGTACTTCGTCCTCCTCATCATCACAGACGGCGTCATATCAGATATGGCCCAGACCAAGGAAGCCATTGTCAACGTAAGTCGCTGGTGAAACATCACCTCTCGTATCAGGTGGTACAGAGAATTCTCACTGCTGCAGTTCGGCCTAGCGTCCCTTCGCTCTTTTACATCCCCGAATTTCATGCTGCAGATTCAATTTACAGATCCAGATGGTTGCTACCCATATGTTTATATATCCGTGGTCTGAGACTGTTGAGCAGTGATGTGAAGTATCATGACAGGTATTAAGCAAAAACATTGTTAGTCTCTGACTCTCCAGCTGCAGTGCTTCCACAAATGCCTGAGGGTTGTTGGTCCTGCACATACAACCTCAGGCTCGTCGCCCACGGAGAACCGCAGAGAAGGAATGTGCCCGTCTTCATCGCCGGTGAGGTCAGGAGCCATCCAGCAGACTGGATTTAAAGGGAATTTGCGACTGTTGGTCAATCTGAGCAGAACAGCCACACCTTCCTTTTAAGATCTTGCCTGCTGCTCAGTCTCTCCCTGACACGCCTCCTCTTCTGGCCCTTTGCTGGACCAAGTCATTTCACCATGCTTTCACTCAGTTTTTACCATGTTTTTGTGCATCTCAAAAGAATGGAAGGATGTTCAGTTTTCAAGAGGTTGCGCTCTGAATGCTCGCATGGAAGGACATCAAAATATTTCGGCAAATGAAAAACTGGGTGGGGGCTGCAGGTTGTCGCTTGTTGACTTCTAACAGACGTGTCTGTTTGAGTCCTTTCAAGACAGTCTTTCAAATGCCAATGAACACTTTTCCGTTTCCTGTAAAGACAGTCTTTCAAATGCCAATGAACGTTTGTTGTCAGGCCTGTCAGGCGCTCTGGTGAAAAACAAAGAAAAAAAAGCTGTCACTCTTCTTCTGTTCCACCCCTTCCTTTGTTCCTGTTTATTAGGCGGCTGAATTTCTTCTGGAGTGCGGCACTGTGGGGAAATGCCTCCGGCCCATGATGCCTCAGTGAACCTCCCTGAGCTTACGACTTCCTGTCAGGGTTAAGAGTGAACTGGGCAGTGAGGTCCGTGTGCGGTGTAGGTTGCTTTATGGAAACTGGTTGCTGTGGTGACAGGACATTCCAAGTTAGCTGGGAGGGGAGGCACTTATGGATTCTTAAAATGTGTGTGTGTGTGTATGTAGACTGCCTGATCAAAACCTGCGTGGCCTGTCCCCAGCCTCTACTCCAGGGGGCCTTTTAACTCTCTGACCTACTTGACGCCTCAGTTGTGTTTTGCCCCCCTCCCCCACCCGTGGCTCACCGATTGCCTTCTCTTCACCATCTTTCCCTCCACATTGCTTGGTCTTTGATCAGACTCTCATTCCTGTGCCTCTCCGGCACACACCGTACTCCTCGTAATTGCTGAGGTTATTTTTCCACACCGAAATGTCTAGGTACAAATAGTCCCACATCTTAACAACCCTTTGACGCTCACACTCCATTAAACACCTTACTCGCAATATGTAAGTAACAGTAGTTGCCCACCCTCTCTACCTCGTGAATAAACCGAACGTGATCACAGCATCACGTTTTGTCCATAGTTGTCGTTAGTCGTCATTAGTTCACTGTACAACTCACTGTGCAATACCGTTTATTCCTATTAACTTACTACGGAATTCTGTGCAATACCTCCCTTGACATTCTTCACATTGTTACTGTTTATTGTCATTCATCATTTACTGTTACTGTTTATTAGTGTAAATATGTGTGCTGTGCTGCTGTCAACGAGGATTTGTCTGTATGTCTGTCGATCTGTGTGGCTATCTGCCTCTATTTATCTAGCTGTATGAGCAATGGCAAAGTCAGGGAGATACTTCCAGGCATTCTGGTACTTTGCAAGTTTCGAGAGCTGAGCTGAGCTTTGCTAACTGGGGTGGGGGGCGGGGGTTGGGGCGGTGACTTGTCGCCTCCATTCTGTCAAGTCTGACACACCCCAGGGTCATGTAGAAGACGGTCAAGTTTGTCTGCTTTCCAATGTGAGCTGTCAGCTTTCATGTGTATCTGTCTGTCTAGGCAAGCAGTGTTATTTTAGGTGGACACCGGAGGTCAGTTTGAAATAATAATAATAATAATAATAATAATAATAATAATAATAATAATAATACCTAAAGGCATTTGGAGTTCAGCACACTTAGGAACTCAATCATGACCTGCTTTAACATTATAGATCATCCCCAAGGGGACTGATGGATCCAGGACCTCCGGTTTTGGCCTGGTCTTCATCCGTCACAGAAAGATGGATGTCAAATGTAACCCTCTAGCTAAGAGGACTTCACTTTGTTGGCCGTTTCCCCCTGCTACGGTTGCCCGACCATCCAGCAAAACAGCTCGACAGGAGAGACATTAGTGCTGTTAGATGTCACTGATCTGGATGAAAGTCTGTGTGTTATATCATGATCTGTAACTGTTACATCAGTTATTGAAACTAGACACTGGATGTTGCAGTATGGCACTGCGTGGAGGGCGGAAAATCAGTGTTGACACACTGGAATGATATCAGTAGCTGTATACACCTGCTTATATAAATGTGATGCCTTGTGTATTAATCTGAATTTCAGCTTTAGAAGTATAGTCATGCTTTTCCATCATGTACCTGTCACTGGGAGGGAGATGAATTTATGTTCTGCTGGTAGCTGAGTGCCAGGTGACAGATGCTGCTGGAGGACCCGTGGATTACCATCGTCACGCTGCATGAAGGAGCGCTCTGCGCTTCACCCCCTACGAAAAAGTTTAGGCAGGGAAACAAAACAAACAAAGGGGCGCCGTGGAATTCCTCCTCTGGCGGTTTGGTGGTGGAGCCAGACTTGCAGAGGTGTATTCGGCTGCCTAATTTAACTTCCAGCACTAATGTTGTCATCGGAACCTTTGTGGAAGATGCAGAGGAGGAACATGGTTGTTTATTTAAATATCTTGTGGAGAATGAGCTGTGGGTGATGCAATCCTGGGTCTGTCATGCGTGTCGCATGTTTCGCCTCTGTTATGCATATTATTGCGGCACTCCTGTGAGCCTGAGTGCGGGGGATCGTGGGCTGTCACTCACCCGGTAATGCGGCGGGGTGCAGGGTGTGACACTGCCTGAGTATTTATATCCTCGCTGCCTCGGGTTCGATGAGAAGGATGCTGGAAAGGCACTGTAAGCTTTGCTGTGAAACACGGTGGCTTGTGTCTTGATTCTGCTGAAGTTGTAGCCCATCGAAAATGACCTCGCTCATCTAACAACAGGCACTCACTCGCTGGTCATATCTGGAGACACCCCCTTGATGTGGGGCGGGGGGGGCGGTCATTGGGATGGTGAAGGGGGGTGATTTGAGAGATGTGAATGACTGCATCCTATGTGTACGGAATGTGTGCTTCTGTGTCTTCACTGACAGCGACTGGGGACATGGTTGGGTGGGTGTTGGCGAGGTTGGCGCTGTGCCAACTGCGTTAGCCCAACCCTGTCAGCCCCCACATTTCCCCTTCAAGCACGTTTCACACTTGCTCCTGCATTCAGTTGCTAGAAACATACACACCTGTGCACACAATTATAAACACTCTGCCCATACATGCATACACACCCGTACTCCTTGTACACACTTACATGCACAAAATCAATCTATATCCACTGACTAAGCTTTTAATAATAAGTCATAAGTTTCACATTTATATACTTCATTTATCCAAAGGAATGAAAATGAAAACCAGTTCAGACAGTCCCTGGGGTTAAGGGCCTTCCTCAGGGCCCAATGGTGAAATCACTCTGCCAACCCTGGGATTTAAACTGGCAACCTCCCAGTCTTGGCCACAGCATCCTAATCTACTGAGGAACTAACTTAACAGGTAGCACTTACTTAATGTTTACTCCTCCATTACAGCTGGGTTGCCCACCGCGATTCCTACAAGCATGAGCAGGCTTTTTCCTTCAGACCTCATCAACAAATCGATTGAACTTCATAGAACAGATAATTGTGTTGCTCTGAATGTTAAAAATTGAACTGCACCCATTTTAGATATGGAAGGCGGAGCAGTGTCCTTTGGGTTTACAAAACTCGATCTTCAACTAATTCTTGTATAAAGAAACAAAACGAATGACAGGATACGCACATTCACACTTGCAGTCTGAACGCAAAGACGCAGACTGACTCACAGACAAGTAGATCCACGCGCATGTGAGGCTGCTGGATCCATCGTGTAGATCTGGCCCGCTGACCAATCCCCACTTTCTAATTTCCCAGAAGTTCATTGGTTAGTGCCCCCTCTACCTAAAGTGCTATTTCGCATGGATCGTGGCTTTTCCAGTCGATTGAAAAGGCTCTGAATTTGTGGGGGATCACAAAAACTCAAAAACAATGTTCATCAATCATGGAAGACGACGTGTAACTTGTAAGTAACGAGTAAGTAGAAGTGAGAACCTCGGGGCACATCTGCATATGTGGGCTGCTTCTGTTCCTCAGAGATGACACAAATGAGCACCTCTCTCTCTTCAAAAATTATTTATTAATGGCCCTACTTTGTACCTTTCCTGTGGTGCAGTGGGAACCAACTGAATGTTTAACTTTCTTCGGGAAACTCAAATATTTGGTGCACATGCGCCTTCCCTCATGTATTCCGGGGATTTGACTTTTTGGGAGGTCTGGGCGCCATTGTCTGTGAGCCAATATATGCAGTACGATCTGTTGAGATTACATACAGAATCCACAGATCTGTCTGTAGACACGTGGCATAGGTGTTTTAATCTAGTGCAAGCTGTCAGTGCAAACTTTCCATGTCTTTTACACAAAGTTTTTCTATTTTGTGATTTTCACTCAATCAATGTGGGACAGCATTGCTCCAGCTTGCATCAAGTCAGGTTCATAATGTGTACAGCCTTTGGCTATTCAGTTTATTCTATTCAGACAGCTTGCGGTGTGACTTAATGGCCTCTCAGCACTAATACCTTTTCCCATGTTTCTTTCAAGGCTGCTAAACTTCCAATGTCTATCATTATCGTTGGAGTGGGACAGGCCGAGTTTGATGGTAAGTACCGACTTTCACGTCCTCGGGTCAGTAAAACGGCCGCATGTGATAGAAATCAATATACACACAGTCATTACCAGTAGTAAATCGTGCTTGCAAACAAACAGATGTTAGTCGATCTGCACTCGGATTTTGTTATCTCAGTGCTGCCAATACCTCTTCTCAAGAAACCCCAAGGTATTCCATAGATCCAATCTTGTTTGTTGATTCCGCTAAGCACTTGTGATTGGCTGATTCATTATAAATGAGATGATCTTGTGGTGGAAAGCAACAGATAAACTGAATGACCCATGAGGAGAGTTTTTGTACAGTATTATCAGAAATATCCTCTCCATTCCCTCATGGCCCTTAGTCTTTGGCTAAGATGTTAACTGATAGAGTTTACTGCTAGCACTCTTTGTGGTAAATAGATCTATGTCCCATCTTGGTGTGCTAGAGATAACCATCAACACAGAGACATTTAGGACAAGCTCTCATCTCCCACCTCCCATTTTCCTTGCTTCCCCAGCTATGGTAGAGTTGGACGGTGATGACATCAGGATTTCTTCACGTGGGAAGCTGGCAGAACGAGACATTGTCCAGGTAGATGCCACAAACGAGAGCTTGTCCATGAATTGCCTTGCCTAAGAAATTGCAGAAAATATATCAAGACGTAGGGTTAGGGTGTGTTTAGCTGATTGAGGATCAGACATGAGGTGGTGCTCATCGGCCTTACAAGCAGAAACAGTTTTGAAAACCAATATAAAAAAAGTTTGTTAGGTCAGTGTGGACCGCAGTTGCAGAACCTTGAAACAAACTTGCATTAAAAAGACTGGAGTTTTTAAATCTGACGTTAACGGTTAGCAAGCAGTAAACTGGCCCAAATGAAAGAAAAAGAAAACAAAAATCAATGAATTTAGCTATAAAGGCATCTTTAGATGTTGCTGTATAAAAGACTTTACCCTGATACTCCATGGTCATGCGACAGCATTGAAGTACAGCTATCCCCGCTGCCAAAAAGAGTCGTCAATCAACCCTGAGGGGGAAACGGCTTCCCTATTTATTGTTATTGATGCAGCATTTCTGCTCTTTAAAGAATAAAACAACAGCAGCAAAAGAAGCATGTGCACATAATTTTAGGTACTGCTAGCAGGGGGGCCATAAAGGCAGAGGAAGTCAAGGAGATTCTAAGGGCCATTAATTGAGATGACAGGGGCCCTAAAACATTTGGAACATAGCTGGATTGGTCTGTGTTGGGGGCCCAATATGATATACTTTCATGGGGCCCATTGATCATAACATTGTTGCGGACACAAGCTGAAACTTTACACACAGTATAAAAGGATGCTATTCCTTTGGCCACACAGCACAACTCCTCAGTGCTTCCTAATATCGCCTGCTGAAAGATCAACACCTCTGCCTTGCTGTGAATTAAAAAATGGTAGCTTGATATTAATAGAGAAACACAATTCAATTCCATAAGTAATTACAGTAAAATAGGTGAAATCATACAGGTCCATTTTTAGCTCAAAAATTTTATTAACATTTTAAAATTTACGGTCAACATATAGGCCATCATTTAAGTAGTGCATAACATATGTAACATATAGCTAACAAAAGCACAATTGAAAATGTTTCTTAACAGTGTATAATTGTATAATTATTGTACAAGTTAATTGTACAAGTGTATAATTTTCTGAGCAGCACAGCAAATTACACTATTATAGACCCAACTGTGTAAGCTAGCTGTGTGTTCTGTTACACTGTTAGCATGCAGGGTAGCCTGACACACACCAGTGGGAGCAGACTGAAGATGGATGGATGGACGGATGGATGGATGGATAGATGTTATTACTGTGTACTTTATATGTGGGATAGAACACATTAATAAGCATTAGTACGCATTGAATGTAGGTATATCATACATTTTTTATCAAAGATATTCAAAGTTTGTAGCATACAGCCTTGTGATCGGGGAATGGATTATAAGAAGTTACAAACTTACAGCAGCAAATTGTTGTGCGAGCCCAGGCAAATGAAAGGGATTAGACAGCCAAGGCCAACATTACAGATAATTAGTCTGGTAAATTGTCCATTATCCATAGCATTAGGCACTGGCGGATAAAAATTGAAAATTGGCTTAACTTAGATTTAATAAGTCAGAATGCCAAAATTATTCATTATAGGTTTTGGGGATATGACTATTGGGGTACGCCCTGACCTGGTGATTGGGGATCTCACTTTCATTTCCACGACAGGTTTCCACAATTGATTGTGGGATTTGATTGTGGATAATTTTAGTGTGATGTTTGAAAGGGATAACAACAAGGCATAGGGTGCAATAAAAGATAAGAGATATCCTATGTTTTGAATCTGAAGCAATGTGGGCCAGTTTTTTTTCCACTTTCTGGTACCTAAAACTGTGTTACATTTACCTCAGAGGTTGGAACTCGGAACTGGGAATGACGTCACCCCCGAATTAACCGCGTTCCAGTACAGCAAGTCAGAAAGCTATTTAGCAATACCTGGAACCTCTTTCAGAAAGCAAAACTTCTTGCCTAGCTGGATAACTTATTAGATGTAATTTAAACCAGTTTATATGGCCTTTATCTTTGTGCACTTACATTTAGCCCACACTACCTTAACTAAGTTAAGCAAGAAATCCTGCTTTCTGAAGCAGGCCCCAGTTCTAGCACGGTTAGTTGTTAGCCATTGTTAGCAATATCAGTTAATAATTCATTATGCTGTATTTTGCACATAAAAACAACACAACAACAGATGGCAGTTGGACAGTACTGTGCGTACGACTGATTTAATGAGCCAGAAATAAGATGTAAGTGCTAATAAGCAGTATAAAACTAAGGGTAGAGCCATCTTGAATTCTGAGCTCGGGGTCGTGTGGATTCCTCCGAGTTCATGAGTCGGTATTCCGACTTCAGTTGAAATTTCCGACTAGGATCTTGGAATTTCCGAGTTATGAGTTCAGAAGAAATGCAGCAAAGTGTTACCGAATGCTTATTGTTGATGCTCTACTGTTGGTCTTCACGCATGAATTTTGGCTTTCCCCATCCCCAGTTCGTGCCGTTCCGTGACTATATGGACCGGACGGGTAACCACGTCCTGAGCATGGCCCGGCTGGCGAAGGACGTCCTGGCCGAGATCCCTGACCAGTTCATCTCCTACATGAAGTCGCGGGGCATCAAACCCAATCCGTCGCCACCCCCGTATACGCCGCCAGGACTTCCTCTCCACACACAGATCTGAGCTCACTTGCCAGAAGCAGTGGAGACGGAACCCCACAGAACTCTGGGACGTCTGTGGACTTCAGCTGGACTTCCTTATGGAACAGAGACTTCGGAAGGGAGAGAGGTTTCTGTTGTTCGAGTTTATTTTTCTTGGAGGGATGGGACAGGTAGGACTTGGCAAAGTGATTTTTCGAAAATGTAGATCAGAATGATGGTGTTTCTGGATGTCTGGAACATCGAACAGAGTTGAGAGAAGCAGGAGAAGGAGTGGACTGTGTTAGTGGTTTAAACTTGTGCCGTGTGTGGTTATCTAAATGTTCTGGAGCGCTTTGCGCTCTTCTGGTCTGTGAAAGCGCTCGCCATAACTGTTCTTCAGCATGTCTGTGGCTGCTGTTCGTGGACACTTTTCTGAACTGTGTCTTTCGAAATATCCACACAACGATTCCTTAAATTTCAGCTACTGAATATGGGGAATATGCATATGATCCTCAAAGTCTTGTTTTTACAGCTTGTTCTGGCATTTATCATTTTTTTACCACGTCAGTGATCCATCTGACTTTCCATGGAACACAGTACAGTTACAAAATGGAGTGTCAGGCTCCTCCAGCTGCGAGACTGTGGAGAACATACTGTTCATTATGCCCCAATGTGAAAAATGTTTATGTTACTTTTTCAAGGATGAATAAGGCGCACCAATGTCTTTTGATAATGTACCATGGAAGTATTTGAATAATGTCAGTAATTTAATCACAGTATGTTCCGAGTAATGGTCATGATATGTCTTAATGGACATGATGTTTTGGTCAGGCACCCTCCTGTACCGATATGGGATTTTTGGAAAGCGTTTTCATAACTGCATTTTGTACTAGGGTGTTTCTAGACCATCTGGTCTGCCACTGCTGTTCAAGCCTCCTGCCATTTTGCCCACACGCCTCGAGGTTATATCACGGGGAACGGGCCGTGACCCTCGCTGGGTCTCCCTCCTTTTAGCAGCACTCAATGGTAGCGATAAGTAGCTACTTGATAAGCCACGTTTTCCGAAGCATTTCTCCCGTCTCCGGCCGACACGGCAGGACATGCCGGAAGCTCTTTGTTCAGGAAACACTCCAGGGATTAAGGTCCTCCAGGCCTTAGCTGCTTATTTTCTTGTTAAGATGCCCTTAATATGGGAAGGAGTGTTTTGGATACACATGGTGACATGGTGATAGCCCGACATGGTGATAGCCCGACATGGTGATACTGTAGCCCGACCTCAGTTTTTTTACTGACAGAGATTCAGGACACTAACCCTAGACTTCGTCATGGGGACGCATGTACCCAGAGTACTATTTTCACCATTGTTTAATAATTATTTCACTTTGCTCCTATTCTTTAGGGAAGGTTCCCTACAGCTTTTAATGAACTGTGGAGAACTTGTCTCCATGGGATTTCAGGGAGAATTAATGAAGTATTCATCAAAATGAAAAGTCCACTTCCCTTATAATCTGTAAAAATAAGACTTCCTACGAAATGCTCCTCTACCTTATGGGGACAACACAGGTTCCATCAAGGCTAAAAACAGGATGAATGGATTTAGCAGCCAGGTTCCAGCTGCACTCTCAGTTGCGTGTAGGAACTGGTAATTTTCGGAACATGAAGGTTAATTTGTAGGTGTTATTTCCCCTGCATGTCACACAATCATTGGCGGCCACCTTTGTTGTTTGATTATTATTATTGTTATGGTGATTATTATGTGCCAGAGGTCTGTCACAGGGGCAGAGCCGCAAACAAATTCACAAGTGCTCGGCACACGAAACCTTTTTCCATGTTCCAGTGCTATTCCGGCGCCGCACTCAGCTGACCCCATTTACAGCTCTGCCCAGTTAATTAGCACAGCCTGGGCCAACGGGATGTCATTAATTGCGGAGTCTGTGGGCAAGGTGCCGCTGAGCAACTACCATGGAAACGCGAAAGATCGACAGAACCCAGCCCTGTTCTATTCGTGCATCCCTGTCAAATGAAGCATACTATGTGTTTTTTTTAAATACATTTACTGTAAAAAGAGAGGGATTAATTGGCAATTTGAGCAATTTAGATGAAATGTGAGTTTCTGATTTTTAACTAATGTGACTTTTATTTGGAGTGTTGGGCTATTTAACAATATTTACGGCACCTGATTGGACTACCAGAATCACAAACATACTGTATGAATTTAGCTGCTGAGTTTCTGGCACAGAGGTTTCGTTCCTCCTGTTTTACTCACTTGTCTTTCACTGTCACAACATTTTGCTGTGGAGCTGTGTGATTTATGTGTTGGCTTCACTATGGGACTAGGTTTAAATGCGTCAGTTTTGTAAACATCTTCCTTCCGCAAATGGAAACGCGAACAATGCTAATGATGGTAGCGATGCTAACAGTTACTCATGGACGACCGGTAAGCCAATCAGATAATCTGTGGACAAACAGGTTTTTTTGCCCTGAGTGAACCAGAATCACCCAAAACACAGACATCATTATTAGGGCTGGGTAAAAAATATCGATTCTCCGATTTTAATCGATCTTCGGTTTAACGCAACGATATCGATTCGGGAAATCCCCGAATCGATTCTTAATGCGCGTGCTTCACGTAAGAGGATATGAA
>JAODLC010000133.1:8483617-8501407 GCA_026781145.1 Hippopotamyrus pictus
TTATTAATGTAGATGTGTATTTCAGTAATAAACTTAAGTAGGAGAGTTTCAGTTACCAGCATTTATATCAAAATATGAATCCCATGTCTGCAAAACTAACATTTTAAAGGAAATATTGACAGCTAATCGATATCGAATCGAAACCGAATCGAATCGAATTGAAACCATAAAAATAAGAATCGAATCGAATCGCCGAATTGGTCACAATACCCAGCCCTAATCATTATTGTTTTGATGAATGGCATAAATACTTCATTTATCTGCTATGTTGTAAGTCATTATGAAATTGATTAGATCAGTTAAGGTTGTCTTTGAATGGATCTACATTATTCATTGTTAAACACAGGACATGATCATTTAATAAGTCATTAAATTTATGTTAAACGGATTTCATGATACTTATGTACAATTAGTAATAAATAGAGAGATTTTTTATAGTTTTTCTGGACATATGTAGTGGGTGATTGTTTGGAAGATTTAAAGTGTGATGTTAAGGTATTTGGGATGCATTGATGCAAGAATACCAGTTGTTTCGTTTTGTTTTGCATTCCCAACATGGTGTTTTTTCCGTCCCCATTAGGCAAAGTGTCACTCCGTGATCCTCTGGGGACAAAGCGGACTTTCAGCTGCTGGCGGGGTGACAGGCCCCGCCCACATTTGTAACATACTGTACCAAGCCAGGATATCTGGCAAACGTGCATGTTAGCATTCAAAATGGCTGCACGTCCACTGGGTCGCTGCACTTCCTATGTCTTGTGCTTGGCACTTCCTGTTTTTGACTTGTTTCTATGGAGATTATTCTAATGGAAAACTATAGCCGCCCAGCATGTCACAATTATTATGGTTTTTCTTTTCTCCTTTTCGGGTTTATTGTTTATTTCTTATTATTTTTTGCCATCCTAGTGCTTTATTGTTCTTGGTCTTTTATTAGCATGGTATTTTTGTTTTCTTTATTGTACATTATCGTCGGCATACAGTGGGGTGTGAAATGCTTTGTATTGGATTGCCTTAACTGAAAAATAATTAAACGAATGACTACTTTTACTAAAGCTGCAGGGGTCTGTTGCTTCCAGTCATCCTTGCATTGTCTGACGTGATCTGCGGGGGACTTTCTCCTCTGCACCACACAAACAGGGGCGGGTTTGCTGTTTCTGGGGCTCCACTCAAAAATTCCCCTTGCCGCCCCCTCAACGAAGTTTCAGAATTTAAACAAACAGCAAGTGAGTCTTGAGAAGATCAAAGCTAGCCAGCTGGTTAGCGTGACATGCTGCTTTGGTATCTCCAAAATAAGGAACATGGCTAATATGTAGTGTAATGACTGTTTGTGGCCAATCAAACCATACAAGCAACGCGTGGTACAGTATGAGTGGTGGTCCACAAGCTCCACAAGGCCTGGATGTGATTCGATGCCCGTCACTCATCATAGAAGTATCAGATGCATGATGACAATCGCTTTAGATACCTATCCGTCACCTACAGTTCAGGGCGTCGTAGCTGTACTTCCCGAACGGGATCATCTCCAGCATGGCTATGCCTCCGAGCTCGGCTCTCACACAGAGCCCTGATACCGGAGTGTGATCTGCCGCAGACGTCAAAGGTAACATGTGAGCCAGGCTGGAGTCCGTGCCCTGCATGAATGTGAGACACTGTGTGCAGCAGCATTAGCCAGCCTTGAGGATGCTCCCCCGGACAGACCCTGCGAGATAATGGCGAGGCTAAATTAGAAGAAGACATCACTGATAAATGCCCTTTGCAATCTGTGTCTCCCTTTACGTCAGCTTTTAACCATTAGAGGCCCTGTTTTTCTACAGAAAAGTTTGCTGCATCCATCTTTAATCTGTGAAAGATTATGGCCTATCATGTTACTGTAAATACTGTAGAAACTTCTTTAACACCACAGTGGGGTGGATTGATTCGCTGCCTGTTATTTGGATGTAAAATGCCAATTTGGGTAATCAGGTTAGTGTTTTTTTTGGTCAATTTATTTTTATTAAACAGCACAAATACAGTACATCAGGGGAATGACAGAGAAGGATACACAGGAAAAAGAAGGAACATATGGTTAGTGTTTATAGGATGGCATTATGGCCAGATGGGTAGCCTTTGGTTGGGGGTTCGAGTCGCATCTCCACAGTGTGTGTACATTCTGTACGGAGCTTGTATGTTTTCCCTGGTTTCCTCTGATTTCCTCCAATCCAAAGACATGTATAGCTAAGCTAATTGAAGGCGCTTAATTTCCTGCAGTATGTACTGTATGTACCCTGTGACGGACAGGCATCTCATCCAGGATGGAATTGTACTCTAATGCTGCCCGATCTGGTCCAGGGTAAGTGATGGAATGGGGCATGGATCTTATTGTTTGTTTGTATTCTGTGCAATGTATACATGTCCACTTGTTTATTAATTTCAGGACTTCCATAAATGGCTTCTTTTGAGGTGAATGAACAGAGATCCTTCCTCTCCCACCACGTGTCTGTTCTGTTACTGTGAGTAAATGCTTTTTGTACCCATTCTTTTCCAGTCCACCTGCCAGGGATTAATGTAGGATTGTTGCCTCCCCCCCAACAGGAGGCCATTATTCCCCCACCTATTCAGGCTGCTTTCATCACAGAGTTTGGCCATGATCTCGTACCGCAGATACAGACGCTAGGGATCTTTACTGTGGATACCCTGCCTTTAGGGGTCAGTCTCCAATGAACCGTGTCACCCAATAAACACACAGTCCTCTGTATGCTGTTTTATCTGGGGGATACATTTCACTTTGGAACATTCAAGGGTTAGCAAGGTGTTGGCAAGCTGAACAGCAGATGAAATATAAAATCATGCCTCCCTACATTATACAGACAAATGCGGGCCTTCCCATTGCTGTGATACAGATATTGCAATCAGCTTGTATCAATTAATGTATTTAATGTTGTACATCATAGTGAAATTGCATATTCATAACCAGGTACTTTGCCTGATCCTCCTTCTGGCCTGACAACAAGATCAAGAGTTTCAGCTCTTCGAAGAAGGCCATTCTGATCATTCTGTATGGTGCTTTTTAATCTAAGGAACAATGCTCTTTTACTGAATGGTTGCTGTGGTTTAAATCTTCATTTAGTACCATCTATTGTAATATATTGTGGCCGTACAAAGCACCCTTCATCCACTCACTTGTCAATGACATTAGTAAAAGTACAAAATTAGCAAAATCTGTATTGCAAAACAGTGGCACAAAATGAACACCTGTGATATTTTGAATGTATGTGTTTATTTTTCATGCAATATTATGAAACAATGAAAATAGTACAATTCAAAAACCTTTTACTAGCAAAATTTTTTTAAATGAGAATAAACACCATACCATTCCAGCAAGGAAGATGTTTGAAGCGCTCTTTATCTGAGGACAGAGATAGTGGCGTTTCATAGGAATATCACAACAGAACTAGTAAGCAACTGAAGAAAGGGATAATTGAAAATGAAATTGAAACAAGATGTCCTGGTACTGGAGGGGTTTTCAGTATTAATGTTAAAGATTTGCCTGAATGTGTCAAAGTGTGAATTGCCCTTTCAGAAAAAAAGCATTTTCCTTAAACCAGTAAGAGGAGGGTTGAACTTTCGGCAGGTGCCAGTCGCACAAAAGGCCCTGCTTGGATTAAAACGCCCGTGCATTTTATTAGCAGCCTTTAGCATGTCCGCTCAGAGTAGCACCCGGCGTTTTGAGGGAACTGCAGTAATCTCGCTTGAAAAGCTTTCTCTTCCATCTTAATGAGGCGATGCAGTTGGTAGGAGCGTGCACTTCGGTGTCTCTGCTTGCATCCACCCCCCCCCCACCCCCCAGGGACCTGTCATACTCCTGTGAAATCTCTTAATGTATACGGCAAGAGATGCGCTACCCAGCATGCAGTGAAGTGTCATGTGACATGGTGAGAAGTGCATGCCTAGCGCCTCTGGAGGACGATAGCTGTCGGTAATGGCGCGGCGAGTTTAGCATTTATCGGACTGCGCCTGATAGAACAGGCCGGTGGATTGCCTGATAATTAAATTACAAAGTCAAACAACATCAGCACATGTGATTTCCTGCAATGCAGATACTAGAAGCCATGACGCCACTGAAATTAGTGGAAAGCAGCCTGCCAGAATTCTGCAGCACTGCTGTGCTGCCGCGCTGGCTTATTTCCCAGCAGGCTTCCCATTAGCGCCAGTTACTGCCATCTCAGGGCTCCAGTAGTGACGTAGCAGACAACTAGAACGTCTTAGGTTGCTGCGGTATCCATAGGCTGTCCGGCTCGGAGAGGTCGAGCGGAGGCAGCAGAGAGACTCAGGTAGCAGCGTAAACACTCTGATTGCTCATCTGCTTCTCTTCGCAGCTCCCTTAGTGAAAGATTCTCCTCCTCCAGTGTTACTCGTACGGCTGTGGATCATCAGAGTCAAAAGCACAAAAAATAATAAATAATAAGTAAAGGGGATATCAAGGCTTCTTAATGGCATTAGAACTGAAGAAAATGTGAATCTGCAATAATAACAATGTAGCAAAGAACACATAAATCTTCCTTAAATCTCATAGTTTGCATCTGCAGTTATAACTGCCTCATGCACAATGAACGTCTGCAATAAAAATGTTGGGGAATTGAATTTTAACCTCGTTTATGTTGCAGGGCTATAAAATATGCATGCCTGAATTTTTTCTGTATAAAAACTTTCAGTTAGGCTGGGGTAGAGCACAGCGATGCAAAGCGTTTTCTGACAACCACATACTGTCCTCAAATTTAATCATATACTATCAATTGGATTCATTTGAGAGCTTCTCCTCGGTGCCAAAACAGAATAATGGAAAAAGAAAAGTGGTAAAGCAAGGGAGGCCGTACTGCATAATGATTTTTGTGGACAGCAGGTACTCGGCGAGGAGAGGAACTGGCATTTAGAAAGGCGGAAAGCCTTATTTTAGGGAAGGGGGGACGCTGGGTTGTGTCCACGCTGATCACAAATGGCCATTGACTGAAACAAACCTAAATTAGCACACTGACAGCTCGGTGTCAAGGCTTTTCAGGGAGTGCCTTGTTTTCACTAGGACTTGACAACACAACAGTGGACTTCTGCATGTCTACACCTGTGTGCGAATTACAGAAACATCTGCAATGTAGAAACAGAAGATCTCACAGAAGGTAATCCTGTTTTCAGTCTCTTCATTCAAATAGAAGAATAAGCCATGAGCAGGATGAGAATGTGTAATTTCAAAGCCAGGTGTGTATATGTCCAGGGGTCAGGCCCCAGTGCTACCCATCATGCACCCCAGAACCAGGTAGAGCCCATATGTATTTTCCACTCAAATTCAAAACACGATGTTAACCGGACAAGTAGATGCTGCGAAATGAAATATCAAATCCTTCTTAAGGGGCTTTTATATCTCAAAAGGACAACGTGCTCATGATATGGCAAAAATATTTTTCCCTAACAAAAGTTTCATAATGCCATGTAAAAAATGCACCCCCGTTAAAAGAATAAATATTTTTCAGTAAAAAAAAAAGCTTTCATTTACATAATTTTTACAAAGCTTTTTAAATGCAGCAGTTACAAAACAGTCATTAATGTTCAATTAAAGTGCCCAATTAATGTTCAATTAAAGTGCATTTACACTGCCGACAGCCTGCATTAAAATAGGCCTGATCTCATGCATTATTAACAGCTGACCTCCTTGCGTTACCTCCAGCTGGGCTTCTCCTATTAATATGCAATGGCCTTGTACACTAGCCTGTACATCTACGTGGTCTCTGCATGCTGCCTTTCAGTACAGGTACAGATGTTACCTGGATTAGTGTGCAAGCTGCACTGTAATACAGCAGCTTAATGAATTCATGGTTAATGGCTCGGTTTGAAGGCCGGAAGCCTCAGGAATGTTTGTTTTGATCAAGCTCTTCAGGGAGGGACAGCATACTACGTGACCTGGTCACTCTCGCCCCTACGCAATCTGCTGAGTACAAACTTCACTGCTTTCCACTGATGTTTTTTTGTTCCTGGCTTCCACTTTCCATTAGGCCATTAGAAATGATGCTTTATTTGGCATCGGCGCAAGTACATTAAAATTCCTGCGTTTTCACGTATCCCATCTTGCTCTCCTTTGAAATATATACACATACAGTATATACTGGTGAGAGCGATGCTTGAGGTCTGAGCGTAGAATTAGCTATTTATCCGGCGCCCTGGAGCATTTTTTGAGGGGAGTTACCAACCTTGCTCAAGGACCCAATGGCAATATCACTATTCTGCTGACTACGAGATTCAAGCCAACAACCATCCAGTCACAGGCATAGAGGCTTAACCTACTGACCCACACTGCCCCCCATAGAGAGACTCACAGTGCATTCAAAATCGCATACTTACACAGTATGTACTGAATTTCATTACAAGCCCATTACTCGAACATTAGTGCAGTATGTACTGTATGTATTCATGAGCACAGTATGCCTGCAATAGGACGTCCAGCAGTCGGCGTCTTGCATAATACCTGACCCAGATGTTTACCAGTGATGTAGCTTGACCGCTGTGAAAGTTAAAAACTATTAAAAACTATCAATGGAAAAAATACATATTCATATAAGTCAACAATAAATACATATGTCAACTTATGTACCTGGATATTGCTTTATACTTCAATTCAGAGAGGGCACTTAATCATCTTGCTTCAGACTAAGTGACATTTCACATCTCTGGTTGTGACTACAGTGGCTGTGTGGGATAGCGTAGTGTCTAATAGTTGCACATATTTAGGAATTTCGCAGAATGTAATACGTCATCCAAGTCCCAGTGGCCTACTATTATACATACTAAGGATGCAGACATACTGCTCACATCGCATACTATACTTCGCCTACGACATAACAAACAAGTATGCGATTTCAAAGCCCCCCAACACAGTCTTCTTGTTTGTTTCCTCAACATGTGTCTCTTGAACACACACCCAAGGCCATCTTCTGCCTTTAGCAACACCTTCGTGGCATGTCTTCCTCCATCAGCAAGAACTGACTAGAAGAACTTGCTTAGAGACTGGTTGACTGGCACTGCGGAAGACCACTAGCAGCTGACCACCGGACCATGAATAATGCTTTCAATTGTGACGATTGACTGGAATCAAACAGTCAGCCTGTTGTGTCGGAACACTTCCTTTCCACAAAGGGTCTGTACCTTCAACAGTCAGAGGGTCCCAGAGACGTACAAAATGCTCAGGAAGTAAGTGTCCTGTCTTTCTTTGTTTGGGTAAGGAGCATCCATCATCCGCGGTCACATGGCATTCTGAAACAGAAGGAGTATCAAAGGTAAGGAGAGCCATTTAATGCTGTTAATGGTATAGACATGGGGTGTTGGATGTGAGATGGATGAATGGAACAAAACGGCATGTACTCCTTTATAGAGCTGTCAAGTACCAGGAGAACAGCCATCTCTGCTGCTTTCCTGCGAATGAGAATGAATGTTATGGGAGGGGAGACAATGAAAGCAGGAAACTTAAGTGGGAAAAGTCTTCTGGGTCAGAGGTCACCCACACTGTGCCTCAGTCTAATGCTAAGCATTTCTTCTGGATAAACTCAATCCCAAATGAATGTTTGTGGTATGTTTGTGAATATGGAAAAAGAAAAAGTTTGTGTTGTTTTTTCTGTTTACATAATAATGCAGCCCCTTTTTTTAGACAAATAGTTATTCTTGTTGAGGCAAAATATAAGATGGCACATGGAAGCACAAATGCATTATGGGAAGAGACACACAGTTGTCATGTCCTTGATGGCTCCCTGCAGTTGGTAGCTAATGGAGGCTAATGCTAATTCTTTTTCACCAACAACAGCTCAAAACCTGAAGGACCATCATCCAATGAGGGTGCAGATGGGAACAAACACCCTCAAACCATCTCTGGGGCCACATAGTCTCCGGCTTAATGAATTCTTACAAACACCCTCAGTCGCATTAGAAAGATAGTCATTCTTGGATTGAAATCTTCAGGAATTACCCTCTCTTAAACACACACACACACACACACACGCACACACACACACAGGTGTGTAATTATACTTTTATGGGGACTCTCCATTCACTTTTTTGGTAAAAACTCTAATCCCAACATGACGACTTTAACCCCCACCCCACCATAACAAGTAAGTAAGTAACAAAATACAAGACTTTTGGCATTATTACTTTTTTGATTGCATTCTCAGATCTTTATGGGGACCTCAAAATAACAGGCTGTATTTGGTCCCCACAATGTAACATAAACCTAATCCACACACCCCCCCACCGAACGAATGTGAATGAGCTGAACATGATCACACATACAGGGCATTTATCTACGGTTGTCAATAACTCTCATACATAGACAGTTAAGATAAGACAAAAAAAGCCATTAGTTTAAATATGCATACTATACATTTAGCATGGAAGAACACAAATAACACATAACACTCCTGTTAACCAATGCTAAAGTGCATCTACGAAAACAAAATGTTTTAGCGTTAAGGTTAACGTAGTACCGTTTCTGCAGAATAGATCAGAGCAGCTCAAAGTCACACTTAAAGGTCAGATTGTTTTATGCCAGATTCCACTACAGAGCACAGGCAAACCAGGGCACATTGTGGCAGCCTGTGGTTGCGGTTCAGGTGATTGTCATGGGGACCACAAAACTTTTACTTCTATAAAATGCACAAACATTCTTTTACTTTGTTACTTTGAATTTAATAATTGCATGTTTGATCATGTGATTTTGTGATTTTATTTTAAAGCTTAAAATCAAGATTCTCCCTGTGACCCCGTTCAAGATAAACGGTTATAAGATGGATGGCAAGATAGTGAATCAGGATTCTGCATGATTATGGTTAAATTCTGAATACCAAGCAATACTTTTTCATTACAATGATAATAAAACACATTTTCACCAACAATAAAGTATATGAATAAATTTGTGCAAAACAACTTTAGCCAGACGGCATTGTGGACAAGCATTTTGAAACAAAGACAGCAAGCCCCCTATTTCTGTCTCATTTGGCTTTGATAAATGTGTTTTTATTATGTATTCTGTCAGTTTCGGCTCCAGAAAGAGGGAGATATTTCCCCAGTAATGGGAAAATGCTTCTTATCTCCAACCATTTCATTGTGTTCAGTCAATCACAAATGAACTTTCCACATTGCTATTAATATGGTGGTGAAGGTTTTGGAAATTATCATATAATTAAAAAACATAAACCTCACTTTACAGTTGACTGTTATATAGTGGTAGCTAAGTATTCTGACCACAGGAGAAAAGGCCACTGCTGTCTTTGGGGGTAATAGATCCATCGGTCACTTGGCAGCGTTCGGCTGTTATCTCTATTACCACCATAGCTTTGAGAGCGTTGACATCAGCAACTACAATGAGCTTTATTTACATGTAAAAAATCCACTTAAGCTACATTTTCGGGAATCTGTGTTTTTGCATTTATTCTAAACATCACTAATTGGGTTGATATTCTAGGGGACATGGGGCAGAGACTCAAGCATGCATATGATATACATACAATTTACAGTTTGTTTTATGGAAACAAATTAACAGTATTCTTAATATCTCTTCCCCTGTTTGCATCTTTTTGAACATACTGAGTAGATTTCTTGGAAAAGCTGCATTTTAAATGTTCTTAATTGCTTAATTATTTTCTATTTCAATCTGTTGTTTTGCATTTAAATTCACTAGGTATAACATCCTATTTTTTTTTTATAAATGTCATCTTTTCAGAGTTTTATTTAACTAATGTTTTTGCTTTACATTCACAGCTTTATGTGGAGTGCTACTCAAATGCATTAGTTGTTTTAAAGTATTAGTATTTTTCCTGCTGTCAACAAATTTTAGTGGGTTTCTGCCATAAAACATCTTCATATTTTTGCAATATCCTATCTTGACCACCAGTGTATGTTCAAGAAAACAATTTCTAAGGCTTTTCCTCTAGCAAACAAGGGCTTTGTCATGTATATTATCCTCCTTTCCTGAACTGAATGTATTTTTTACAGTGCAGCTACGTCTCCTTAATGTAAGCGATGACATTTCGCTCTAAACTGATAAAGCCACACTTTGACTTACAATACCAATCAAAGGTTTGGACACACCTACCCACAAAAATGTTTATTTCTACTATTCTCCACATTTCAGAATAATTATAATGGCATCAAAACTATATAATAACATGTGAATTATGCACTGACCAAAGAAGTATTTCAAAAAAATTGTTGGAAGACAGGGGCAGCTCTGTGGGTTGGGTCTTAGTAGGTTGCTGGTTCAAATCCCTGGGTCGGCAGAGTGATCCCACCATTGAGCCATTGTACAAGGTCCTTAACCGAAATTGCTCCAGGGACTGGCTGACCCTACTGTCTCACCTGAGCCAGTTTCATGAGGTGGCCTCCTGGGACTCTTTTCCTGCTGTCCTGAATGAGATCCCACATAAGCACTCATTGGTCACTTTTCCTTCACTTTCTTGTCAAACTCCTACTGTACAAAACCACTTCTATTGTGTTTAGGTCAGCTGACCAGGTCATGTGATGCAACACTATCACTCTCCTTTGTAGTAAGCTTGGCATCTCCAAACCTTTGACTGCTACTGTCTTTTTTTTTTTTTTGCAAACCTAAGCTGGAGAATGTAATGAATGTATTTTATTTTATTATTTTTAGGATCTGAATATGCTTGTGATGTTTTGTATATTAGAGAAAGGGAGACCAGCTGATGGCCCCAAGTTGGCTCCACCCCTCTACATTTTCCACCCCAAATGCAAAACTCAATGATCCATCCATCTACCCGCTGACCCTGTGATTATCCTCACCATTTAATCTGCGGAATAAGTGCACATTACAATTCATCTGGTGGAGCTTTCCTGCTCTCCAGTGTTTGGTTTTGTCATGGAAGTCAGTTCTCCCCAGGTTTACTTTGGGGCAGGTTTTTTATCATGCAACTTGAAGTTGGTGACCAGCCAAGGGCGGGTTTGTTGTTTCTGGGGCTCCCCGCCACTCGAAAGTTTGAGGGCCCCACACAAATGCGTGGTTTGAGTTGCGGTAGGCAACGCCGTTAGTGACAACACAACTGATTCCTAACACAAGGCTCACCTTGTCCCTGAGAAACTTTCAGCCCTGGTGTGCAGGAAGTGGCTCAGGGGGAGGGGCAAAATCCAAACTTGGAAAATGCCCCTCCTGCCCACCTGGCGAAGGTGTGACACGTGATGGGTGAGCACGTAGGATCCATTTTAACCGGGGGGCTTTTGAAGCTCTGAAGTCTCCCTGGGGTTTGCTATGCAAGAGCGGTAACCAGTCTGTTAGACACGCTACAAACAGCAGCCATGGAAACTGTCTCTTTTTACCCCAGACATCATTTCTCTTTTTACTTTTATCGCTTTCTGTCATTTACTTTCTTGCCTCCTAGAGTGTTCCACTCTCTCCTTGATCTGTGCACACTCTCCGCGTCAGATTCCCGTCTCCTGGTGTGGTGCGGTGAGCAGTGTGTCAGGATTCCACCATGTACCTAGCGCTGGAGGGGGTGACGGCCTTTCTGAGACTCTGTACAACTGTGATTAGGATGTTCTATCCCTACATGCTGGCTGTGAACCTCCAGAAGGAGGATAAATTAAGCCAATAGTAGCCATATGTTGACTTGATCACCATCTTGCTTTACTAATTTGGTCATTTGGCCTCCAATCCAGGTTCTTGTTGCTCTAAATGTACTCGGGCAAAACCAAAGGTTGCCCAGCTTTTATTGTTGCTGATTTGAATAGCTGTATTATTAGTTTCTTGCTTTGGTTGGAAGATGTGTAGTTCTTGCTAATGCTGCATATGCACTTGTACTTGGACATTCTTTGGAAGCTCAGTCTAGCTGCACTTATACATGTTAACTCCTTGACAGCTGCATGTTTGTAATGTGCTTTTTGCCTCTCTTGTATGTCACTTTGGACAAATGCCAAACAAACAAGCAGACAAATAAACAAATAAATCCATGTTCATGGGAGATGTCTGGGAAAGCAGTATGAACAGGGTCATGTTGCGTGTTTTTCGTGGTCTTCTGGTGCTTCCAAGCATACACTGCAATTCTGGGTAGTGCTTAACATCAACTGCACCTTCATACTGCTTTTATAATGCATTCATAGAACTTTCAGTGCACCTTCATAGTGCATTCATAAAAGCAGCATGTATGCGTAAGTATACCTGAACATCCTAACATACCCTACCAGTCAAACATTTTTGCACATACTGAGATTTTCTACATTTGCATGTTACTTAACATTTACTAAAAACACACTCAATATTCTTTGCATACAATGCTACAGTATGTTCACCACTTGAGTACCTTTATTAGAAAGAAAATGTCATATCTTTGATGCATCAAAGTAACCTCCTCGAGCAGTTATAATAGCAGAGCAAATTTGAGGTGTTCTTTCTACAAGAGGCATTAAATACTGCACTGTTTCATGGGATGAACCAGCTGGCTAGTGCATTTAAAGTTAAAGGACAGCCTAGAATTTGACTATGCCATCACCACACAACCAGTTAATAGGACGTCAGAAATGCACTGTTACATACTCTCTCCATGTTATAAAGGAAACTTGTTTCATTTGATTTATATTTTCATTTATACAGTAGTTGTTCACTTTCCAGTGCTTAACAAGAAATTAAAAAATCTGCAGTTTATGAAATAAATGGTAAAATTGTCAAAGCCTGTGGTGTAAAAACTTTTGTCTAGCAGTGTACCTTAACAGCTTTAATATTCAATTCAATTCAATTCTGTTCAATTCAATTCAATTATATAGTGCATTGTCTCAAAGTGCTTCACATGATCTTTGCCCAGTGACCCCAGAGAGCAAGCCAGAGGTAACAGTGGCAAGAAAAAACTCCCTAGTAGGAAGAAACCTTGGGAGGAACCAAACTCAAAGGGGGAGCCCATCCTCCAGGGGCCGGCAGAGGAAGCCCGAAGTAGTGAAGTCTCAGTTTATGAAGTAAAATTGTGTATAGTCCTGGTATAAATGTGAAAGGTCCAGCTGATGTCAGGACAGGCAGGTGAGGAAGCTGCCTCCTTCAGCGGGATGGAAGGGTGGCGCGGTCCAGCAGCCGGCAGGTGAGGAGGGCAGATGTGTGGTCAGGCTCGGCGGGCAGGCAGGGAACTGCCCCCCATCAGGAGACAGAGAACTGAGCAGTGCATTAATAAACCTGTGTGATGGATAGTTGAAACTCTGAGATATTTTGTAGTGCGTTATGGAAATAAGTTGGCAGGTCTAGTTTACTGTGGCTGCTTAACTAGGCAGGAGGGGTGGGGGGAACACAGACACTATAACCATAGATGGGGGTGAGAAGTAGCTATCAGCTTTGTCACCATATGCTAGACTAAACAAATTAGTTTTTTTAGCCTAGCATTACATATCGGGAATGAGTCTGAATCTTGGATGCTACCATGCTGGTAGACTATTTCATAACATTGGAGCTCTGTGACAGAATCCTCTGCGACCAAATGATGATTGTTCCACTCTAGGCACTGCTGGAAGCAGCCCAATCTAGAGGTTATCAAGGTGTGTACTACCTTTTCTGCATCCTGAAGTGACAGTGTTGTTCTGAGTTTTGCAATATTCCTCGAATGGAAGAATGCTGTTTTAACATCATTATTTTTGCTAGCATCCAGAGACAAGGCCGTCAATAGTGACATCAAAGCTTTTAACCACTGTGCTGACATTGACTAGGCAGCCACTGAGCTTCATGCTATGAACAACACCCTGGGCTGTCCTAGGGCCCAGTAATAATACCTGTTTTGTCTAGATATAACAGAAGAAAATTACTGGGCATCCAACTCCTAACTTCAGCCAAGCATTAACAGCTGAGGTGGCTTATTAGTTTTAACAGATATATACAGCTGTGTCGTCTGCATAACAATGAAAAAAACTCATACTATGATTCCCAATAATATTACCAAGGAGCAGCATGCACAAGGTGAACAGTAGTGGGCCCAGGATAGTACCTTGCAGGACATCATGCCTCACTCAGGTGGAACAAAATAAATGTATTATATACAATAATAAAATACATTAATAACAAACATTATATGATCATAACAATCATTATATTCATATAATCATATAATGTTTGTTATTAATGTATATGAAAGCTGTTAAGGTGTGTTAGTGTATTACATGCTGCTTATGAATGTTTTAAGATTGCATTATAAATGCATTATGAATGTTTTACGAATGCATAATGAATGCATTATGAAGGTGCAGTTAATGTAAAACGTTACCCTAATCTGTAGGTGCAACAAAATGAGAGGCTCTGCCAAACAGAAACGTCTCTTCATTATACATTCCTGTCAAGCCTACAGGAGTAGACATACATTGACAAAGGGCTCGCCCACCAAAGAGCAGATTTGTCTCTGGAGAACAGACGGCTGCATACAAATTGGGGTCATTCCAGTTAGTTCCATCCTTTTAGCAGAAAGGCTTCTTTTAGTAATGCTGAGATTAGGTGGTGGCTTCTGGGAAACCATCTTTGGGTCTCACTGCGGATCAGCCAAAGTTCAGGGTTTCCATTACTCATTCCACCTGGCGCCCGGGGACATATTTGTCGACATTAAGATTGCTGCATGCATGGTGTTATTTCTCACAGGGCTGTGGTTCAAGGCATTGTCCAGTTAGCCGATCCATCAATGGGCGCCAAATGTATAAACACTGTATTGCTTGTTTCTTCCAGGAGTTTGTTTGTTTGTGCGGCCACAGATGAAGCTCTTGTGAAATCGACACCATGAATCATCCTAAATAGGTAAATGGGAGTTCTCGGTCATGTGATGTGGTATGACACACTCTCCCTATCTGCAGCTCTAACATTTTATGGTCGTGTGAACAGACTGACCTTCTGCATTAGCCTGTGGAGCTTGTGTGGTGTTTGTGCCAGTGATGCAGGAGCAGATCATCAGAATTCCGGGGAAGGGGAGTTCAGGCCACCATGCATCCGGAATCCTAATTCCCCTGTGTACACGTTCCTCATGGTTGGCCGCTGGTTCTTAATCTTCCTGATTAATAGTCCATCAAGACCGGGGACTTGTTTCTCGTTGCTGTGTGAATTAAACATGGAGTCCTGAGGCTGCTGTGAGATTTCAGAGGGCTGTAGCATAGATGGATCTCTTGCCTTTCTCTCTCTCTCTCTCTCGCTCTCCCTTTTTCAGCTTTTACTCCTATGGTAGTGGCAAGTAAACAAAAGCAAAAACTACATTAGAGTGAGGAGATGACAAACAGATCATTAAATGCTCACAGGGTGGAAAACACGGGAATGTTGAAGATGGAGGAAGTGGCAAACGAGCTTAAATATCTCTCTTTTTCTCTGCATCCTTCCCCACCTCACACGCTCGCCCTCATCTCTGCTTGATCCTCCCACGCAGGCTTACAAAGCGGGAAGAGCTTGAAAGCAGAAGAAAAGCTGGGAGTCCTACTGGGCTTCGAGCGGAAGGCTAAGCCATGTCGAAAGTGTAGGATGCAACGGATGGGTCTGCAGATGCCAAAAGCCAGGCAAGTCTGCTCAGCGTCAGCCAGGAATAATGCACATTAATCATTAGCAAGCTTTATCTCAGTGCTCACCAAAGGAAGGAACCGGACTCAGCGTGATAATATCCTGTAATTCAGCCAATTAGAAACACATCAGGGAATTACAGTCACAGGTGTAGGAGACCTTTAGCTGTCCAGTTAATGTTTTTGACAAGATCTCTATTTGAATCCTACCTGGTGTCATGTCTGGCAGGTGAAAATTAATTTAAACTGCCTTGAATTCAGCCATCGACTGAGCTCTATTTGCCGTTTGTATAGGTACACTGGAATACGTTCCTTTTCACACATCCCACTGTGCTCTTCTCTTTTAAGACATGCACACATACTGTATAGAGGCGAGAGTGCAGCTTGGGGTCTGAATGCAGGGCCAGCCATTTGTTCAGCACCCCTGGGGATTGGGGACCTTGCTCAAGGTAGGAGATGTGGGTTCTCTGCCAAGCATGGGAGTCAAAGTGGTGACCTTTTGATCATAGGGATACAGGTCTAACCTGCTGAGGCATACGACACACCCCATTTAGCTAGCTTCCGAACGAAATCTGATAAGGGCACGGGCAAGACCTGCCCTATCAGCTGGGGGTCTATAGGGGATGGATTTAATAGGAGTTGCCTACATTGCTATTGGTGGCCAGGTACACGGTCTTCCAGCATCGAATCAGGTTACAAGGAATGTGATGCATGTTGACAGGAAGTAGGACTCGTTGTTCACAGTGCGATGAGCCTACCTTGAAATCCCAGCGCGCATGACCAGACACACACCCTGCGAACGAGTGCCTGTGTCTATTTCTGCGACTGCCCCAGTTGTTCGAGTGTGATCACAATGTTTACAACACCAGCAGCGGAACGGTGAGTCAGTGCATAGGATCAGAGAAAGATTTCCAACCCCAATAAAGTCTCTTCTCCTTCCTGCTCCGTGGCCTTTTATGCTGGACATGCAGGAGTGGTTTAGACAGTCAACCTCCATTGTGTACGTAGTTATGCTTTGGGTCGACATGTTTTTGGTTGCTTGGGTTCCATTGCCCTGCATCACTAACCTGCTCAAGGTATCACATAGGGTCACATGGCTTTGAATCGGCTTGAACAAAAATGAAACGCACTTCCCCTGAAGCACCCCGGTGAGAGATGCAGTGAAACTGCATCGCATTCGATCTGTTCATGAGCAATCTCTCCTCGCTCTCCCGGGAAAATTCAGGGCTCCTCACGAAATGGTCCATGTCACATACGATTTCGCCACTTGGCTCACTGATCCGTAGCGATGGGCTGACCTCACCCTCGGGACGACAGCGCCCACGCACCCGTCATCTTTATGCGGACCCGCGTGCAGTGACGCTGCTGCTGAAGGCCTTGTCAGTGGCTGGCTGGCAGGATTGGTTGGATGGGAAGTAGGTGAGTAGACAGATGTATTGGTGAGTATGTCCAGCAAAATGGCATTTTTGGAAAAAGAGCGGTCCCAGACTCAGCAAGAATAGTTCCTAATTTGAAAGGGTTGACTAAGCAAAGATATCTTTGTTGGGTTGATAGGCTATTGGCACACAATCTCTTCAGTCTCTAGAAATGATGTCTGACAAGGTACTTGATACAAATAGACAAAATACCAAGGGGTATAGAAAAAGCATTGGTGACCATTTTAACATTTGTACAGATTGACACCGGAGGGAGAATATGCAGGGAGAATATGTCATGTTCCATTCCTTTGAATAAATATTCCTGGTAGTTAAGAGTTGCAGCAAAGGTGCAGACACACTCAAATCGACACACTTATACCTCCCTACAGCATAAAATGTTTTGCCCCCACTACAATTCAGAGCCCTGGATTACAGCCCTGGTTAGCCCGTGCATAAGTCTGGCCTCAGTGATACCACTAAAACAGGGGTCTGTTGTGATGAAAAAAGACAACTGTGTTGCTACTTAAGACGTGTGTGATTCTGTGTGTACATCACGAACAGCACAAAACGAGGATGAGGTTTCAGCTTGTATCGTATCGGCCTAATAAAAAGAGTAATGAATTTGTGCCCCAGAATACTGCGTGACATGTAAGGGTTAATGCTTGGGAAGCCCATCATACAGAAGCCACCCGACTCTAAGCAGAGGGAGGCTGCCTCCACTCCGCTGCTTTTAAACACGTGTAATGGTCAGCTTGGAGTTCACTGACCTGCTCATGGTGTAATGTTCGGCTTGGAGTTCACTGACCTGCTCATGGTGTAATGCTCGGCTTGGAGTTCACTGACCTGCTCATGGTGTAATGCT
>JAODLC010000133.1:8509955-8528183 GCA_026781145.1 Hippopotamyrus pictus
CATTGTGGAGGACCCCACACACCCCTCACACACACACTCCAGCATTGTGGAGGACCCCACACACCCCTCACACACACACTCCAGCATTGTGGAGGACCCCACACACCCCTCACACACACTCTCCAGCATTGTGGAGGACCCCACACACCCCTAATACACACTCTTCACCCTCCTGTCTTCTGGCAAGAGCATTCTGGCCCTCACTGCCAGACTGTGCAACAGCTTCTTCCCCCAAGCCGTCAGACTCCTGAACAATCAGAGACTGGACTGAAATACACATACACACACACACCTTTATACACCCCACTACCTCAAGAACTTATAGCACAACCCATTGCACTGTTTTTGTACTTTATGTAGTCCTGTGTTGATGATGTGTTATATGTAGCACCATGGTCCAGGAGGAACGTTGTCTCGTTTCACTATGCTCTGTATGTAGGAATTATTAGCTCAGGTAAATTTTAATAACTCCACCAATGTGTTTAAAATAAATTTAAAGTTTAATTGATTGATTGATTAATGACGATTATTGCCTAATCTTTATGCCAAATAGTTGGTTTCTTTAAGCTGGTATAAGTTTTGATACATCCACTTTCATGGTAACCACTGACCAGATTTGGAATCAGGAGTGATTGTCCATCAGTTTGACACCATATGGTATGGGTCAGGCACAAATATTCTTGTCAACACTTGTTTGGAATCACCTTTACACATTACTCGCATAATTCACTGACCCTTCACTTCCTGGTCTTTGCTTTCCATTAATTTCCTAACATAAAAATGTGCTCAGCTCGGTTTTCACCGGTGTTACTGTTACCAGCAAAATGTGTCTACATTCACGCTGAATGTTATGTAAGAGTTTTATTTCCTTTGGGTTGTGTTGCTGTTTAACTGGAAGTTCTTTCGTCATACGAGTATGTCTTTACCTTCAGTTTCAAAAAAGGCACAATAGATTGTGTCTAAAAAAACGCTTATACTGCTTAGACCTGATTGTGACATACTTGCGTACCTTTTTCCTATGTAATATATACACATATTTTTACATTAAGAAAAAGTCAAGAAAAGCAGGAAATCTCAGCCTACCCACCTTGGCCTGCACATTACTAATTGTGACATGTGAGGCAGATGGGGATAGAATGGTATCCTATTCATTAGAAGGGGCTGCAATGTGAATGATGTATATTTGTAAATTCTCACCCAGGTTTAAAATGAAATTTGTCTTTCTTTTAGGATCGAGTTGCTTCTGATGAATGAGATTTCTGTGAAGATGATGAGCCAGCCGTGTGTTTATGAGACTCCATAATTCACTCTTGAAGGATGAAAACACCTACATGTCAAACACTCCCTGCTTTTTCAGGTGTTCTGTTGAATATGGGTCTGCATCCATATGTTCAGCTCTGGAACAAATTACTACTTACACACTTTACTGAACAGGTCAGGGGGAAATCATTCATATCTGTGCCTTTTGTTCTATGGTAGTTACCGTTAGATAAAGGTACAATTTGTTAAGGGCAAATGATTTTAAGATATCGTTTTAAACATGACTGTACACTCAGGGTACATTTTTACAGAGGTGGAAAGTTCAGGTCCAGAAAGTAAAAATCCATACCAAGATTTTGTTTCAACTAACCAGCTAAGCACCCTGTGACTGGTTGGTTGAAACAGAATCTTGGTTTGGATTTTTACTTCTTGGACCTGAACATTCCACCTCTGCATTTCTAAATCATGGATCTGGAATAAATTGGGACCACAGTAATCAGAAGTTGTGCAATTTAATATCTCAATTTACCTCATTTTATGGGAAGGCACGTGGGAAGTCATAGTCATGAGGCTGAAGGTTTTATAATGCTGTGCTGTTTCCTTTAGCACCAGTGCATTATGGGTGCAAAGTTCATGTTTGCAATTTTTTTAGAATCTGAGCCTTAAATATGCCTGTCAGCCAAATGAACTTGTTTTATTTAGGCCAGATGTCCAAGGTTTACAAATTTGGGTATGTTTGTATGATTTTTAAGTTTTAATGAATTTTAAAATATTTATAATTATTAAATTCTGAGTAGTGTAGAATTTGTGTCCTGTTCTCTGTTTTTTATAAGTACTTTTGGACATTTGTATAAGCTTGTTTGAGAATAATTTATTTTTATTCAGTTTTTGTCGTCATCTTTGACACCTCAGGGTATATACAGGATAGTCTATGGAGAGTGTAGAGAAAGATGTAAGCACTTGCCAAATATTCTCATAAGATCTCTGTCAAGAGCTTTATTGCATTATTAGTGAGTTTCCTAATGAAACTCATTCACACACAAATGTTATTGGATGAATCCCAGAGCCCATGTGTCTTTTATTACTAAGGCATGACAGAAGTGTGTTTTTACTTTAAAAAAAAAAAAAAACAAAAATTGATTTTTATATAGCGCCTTTCACGATAGTTGTCGCAAGGTGCTTTACATGGATACATCACAACATAATTAGAAAGTAATACAAAACAGGATAAAGGAAGGAACGAAATTAAAGAAACCAAATGGCAACAGAGGACAAGATGTTAATGGAGGCTAGAATAGAATGTGTCTGAATATTTACACCTGCATGAAGAGCACTGTAGTCACATGCCGCTGGGTACCGGTCTGTGTGCACATGGGTGTGTATATATATTTGGGTTTGGATGGCCTGTCCCTCTTTACATGATTTCCCTCTGGGTACTTCAGAGAAATAAGTGGGTGTATGAAATGGATGGATAGGATGCATCAAAAGTTTGAGTTAGAAATAGGTCATGTAAAGTTATCAGTGAGGAGGACATAGTTACACACTTCTAAAAGTGGATGGTGTAATGGTGCTGTACATATGTACACACCCTTTGGGAGCCGCTGATAAGTGCCCTGCTTGCTTGCGTACTTTGCCTCCCAATCATCCTTTTCTCAGGAATTTAACATTCATTCCACTGGGCGAGTGTTGGCAGGGTGTGTCGCGACCGCTGTATCAGCACGGCGAATTTCCCTTCACCCCTCTGCTAATACTCAGGTTTTTTTAGCATGCCTTTACGCTACTCCTTTACCCTGGGCCTAATGATGGTGAGGCAGGGAGAAGGCAGAGTTCCTTAAATATATATTCTGTGATTTAGATAAAAGGGAGTTAATTACCTGAGTTACTTAAATACAGTATTGTTCAATACAGAATGATATTTCATACCCATGATTCAAGGTGTACATTTGTATTTTATTTAAATTATGAATTGAGTGTAGCTGTACTTTTATAAATTTTGTCTTGTATTTTTTATGTAAAAACACTACACTCATGCGCCAAACTGGTGTAATAATCATTGTTATGTTCTGGAAATGCAGCTGTTGTGTTCAGGCCAGAAAGCCTATAAGCGTTTAAATTATATTTTCTTTTGCTTTTCTTACAGTGATTTTCTGCTTATTCCTGTTCAGTGACTTCGTAGTTAAAATATATGGTCTGTTAAGTCTTAATGATTTGAATAAACCCAGTAAAAGTGAGACTATAAACTAAATTAAGAGTGATTTCTAGAATGGAGATGGTGATTCCTTGCTGTTGTGCCCTCCCCTGGCTGTTCGAGACAGAGCTTTGCAGCAGCTGTACTCTGGCGGAATATGCTGCCCGGGTGTCAGTGCCCAGCCAGATTCTTTGGTGTTGACGCACAGCTCCCGTGTGACCCAGTCTACCGAACACCAGGAGGTGCTGTTGCTCTTTGTTTCCACTTATAGCAGGTTCAGTTTGACTGAGTAACGCGAGTTATTTCGCTGGCTCCAGCCTGCACCCCAGGCAGCGCTAACACAATGGGGAGACTCTAGTTGCTCCAGGAATCCAGCAAAACATCTTCGTAGTATTCGCAGAGAAACTATGGAAACATAAAAGAAGTAGAACATTTTCTGAGTGTTACAAATCACCCCCACCCACCCAAAAGCCTGTACTGGGTAGGTGGTTGGAAGATGGATGGAATTAGGAACTAGGTCAAGTCTTTTATTAGCCTCTTATAACAAAGGTATCATTGATACTGGGAGGGCCCCGTATTTTAATGGTCTTGTCCTGGCATGATGTGATTTGAGTAATCGTCTGCTTTGCCTGTAGGTTGTGCTCTGTTTGATTAATCAAAGGAACACTTGCATATTGCGAATTAAAGAGGTGTCCCTGTAGTTGGTAAATGATGATGGAATGTAGCTTGCTTAAATAAAGTATAAAAATCCTTTGGTCTATTATCTGGTTATGTTATTGCTGTTCTTGCTGCAGTTGGAAAAAAAAAGCTGTAACATTGTCTTTATCTGGTTTTATAACTAGGTGATAGAAGCTGAGTCTTTATGACTGACAGAATAGGGTTTGAAAGGTCAAGCAGTTTGGGCTGAATTGATTTGATTGGGTTGGTTATTATTATTTAAGGCACAAAGTAGAATTCACTTAATTACGATTAATCATTTGGTCTTTCATCACATCTGAGTTTCAGACTATTATGTAATGAAGTGTTAAAATTGCATTTGAATTTGAATTTGTATTATTATACTAAGGGCCAGAATGAATAAAATCACGTAGTTTTCTTATAATCTGTGTACAACAACTGCCCACAAAATAGTTTAAGTACTTAAACTTAAGAAATGTCAAGATTAGTCAGCATTGTGTAGACCATTTTACCATAATGACATACAATGCTTCATTTGTCAATAATAATTTCTTGCCAATAACTGACAAATGTAATATGTTCTTAGGAATAAATGTGCATCAGATAAGTTATTATTAAATGTTCAGTGCGGTAGAAAGATTGAATGCTGTAAGACTAGAGCCAGCCCTGGTCATCAAGTCCCAATTCCCAGGTGTTACCTTTGGTCCAGCAGATTGCTGTAATTGCAGCTTCAGCTGCCTGTGAAATAGTTTCAGTTTCTTCCCACAAGCCAAATATTATTTCTTTTACAGCTTCATTGGATAGGTTTCTGTAAATTGCCGGGGGGGGGGGGGTCCAGGTATACCTTACCTTGTGGGGGCCAAGCGTCTCCACAATGTGATGAGTACCGATTTATTTTACCTTATGGGGGTCCAGTATGGGAAACCTCTAATTTATAAAAATCCGTGACTGCAATGAAAAAACTAAACATGCAAAAACTCTTGTATTTTGTTTGGTTACTTATGGTTATGGTTAGGGCTGGGTAGGGGTTAAGGTTGTCATAGTTAGCATTAGCATTTTTCCCATGGAAATGAATGAGCGATTATATAAATGATTACATAACTGCGTGTGTGTGTGTGTGTGTGTGTGTGTGCGCGCGCGCTGCGTCCGTGCATTTGCCAGGCTGGCATCCTGTCCAACATCCCCAGCCTTGTGCTGTGTGTTTATGAATGGATAGCTGGTCTATATGTGCAGTGTGTTGCTCATCGAGTTACAACATGTGCCTATCATTAGAAACTTCAAACCTCATGGTTGGCAGAGTAATTTTATCATTGAGCCCTTGGGCAAGACCCTTAACCCCCAATTGTTTTCGAACTTTATGTTGCTTTGAATAAAAGCATCTTCTAAATAAATGAAAGGTGCTGTAGACAGCATTTGGGCACAGATCATGCTTCATGATCTGCATTCAGTTGAAAACTGAACAGGTTGTAGGAGTCTCCATCCACAATCCTGGTCTCTGATGTGGGCAAGTATGCTTCTTGAGGTGGTCACTTGTTTAAAGATCAGAATTTCACTGATAGTCAATTGGATAGCTCGCTGGCATTTTTGTCACAACACCAGCCAATGAATTTTTAATGCCCATCGATTATATTTTGACTCTTACGGACCCAGGTGCAAAACCCATTAATGTCACAAATGACAACAACAAACCACTTTATTTCCAGGGCCTGTTTTGTTCAGGAGACACATTACTAAGCAGGTAATTTCCTAAGTCACAGTCTAAATATTTACATATCCACGGTGTGTTCGTCTTTAAGGAAAAATTCGACATAGATATCTTACAGACAGTATTAGATGTTGTGTATTGTAACATTTATCAAACAGTATATTTTGGGGATCAGGAGTCGTAGCCAGCCTTTACCATTTTATATTTGTTATATGTACTCTGAAAAAAATCCATTAACGATACACTGCGATACGGCCGAACAATTGCTTGCAATTGTATTAAGAAGACCAAGTGATAATGTAATAAAAGCAGCTATAATACTATTTGGGTTGATGTTCTATTGGAAATGAATGGTCATATGCACACATAGCAACTATCAGATGCGACGGAATATAAAGACTCCCCATAACTGCATTTCATACCAGTTGAAGGCAAATATGTTCCCATAACGACTATGAAAACACTTATAACAATGTGAAAAAGTTCATCAGAGAGTTCATTCTGAATATTTCCATCCAGTAAGGCAGTGTCATTGTTCGCCATCTTGATGCAGATGTACCTTAAATGGCTGATGATCATGAACCAAATGTGTATTATCAGTATTTCACATGGCTTCATATTAAGGCATGAAATTTAACAAAGACATCAGCTGGGCACTGCTTCCTCTCACCGAGGACCCATGATGACTGACCCATGATGACCTGTAGCTGATTAAACTACTACATTTATAGCCCTTATACCATTCATCAGAGGCTAAGTACGGAATTACATGATTCGGTAGCAAGGTCCAAACCCTTGCTTCAGTCCTTTTTTGGGTTTTCCTCCCTTTTCCATGTTCCATACAGGATCAAAAGTCACTGTTCTGGAATCGTTTAGTGTGACTTTGCTCTCGGTCGTCCTGGTAGCTGTTCGGGGGCGGTACCGCTTTGCAGTAGACATACTGTTCCCAGATCCGGAAAAAGGCCACTCTGAACTTCTTGATACGGAAGGCGTAGACGACAGGGTTGACGGCTGAGTTGCCGTGGGTGAGCAGGATCGCGGTATACATGAGGAAGATGGACTTGTGGCAGTCGGGGCAGAAGAGGGTGATGCAGTTCAGGACGTGAAGCGGCAGCCAGCTGAGCGCAAAGAGGAAGAGCACTAGAGCCAGAGACTTAGCTAGCTTCAGCTCTTTGCCGTAGTACTTGCTGGGGTCACTGTGGCCAGAGGTGACCTTCTTGCTGAGCTGCCTGTGTATCATGTAGAAGACCTCCACGTAGATGAGGAGCATGACAAGTAATGGCGGCAGCACCCAGCCGAAGAAGTTGAAGTAGACCATGTACTCCATGCTGATGACCGTCTCAAACTTGCAGGTGATGTTCAGGTCGGATGTCACCAAGTTGTTTTTATGCAGTCTCTGGAGATTGTTCCAGCCCAGCATGGGTGTCAGACCCACCACGAAGGCCACCATCCAGCAGAACAGCACCGCTAATCCCGCACGCCGTGGTGTCACCACCCGCTTGTAGCTGTGGAATGGATGAAGACAGGAGAAGAATCGTCAGCCAGCAGATGCTACAATGGCTGCAGGACACACTCATTTTTGTCCCAGCTCAGCGTTTATTTCATTAAAGTAATTATTAGATCTGCATTAATTTCCAGGTAAAAGAAAAGGTGCAAAACAAATTCTAAAACCTGCAGTTAATATTTGCTTATTTATACACAGAAGAACATACCTAATACTTTATTAATTACATTCTGTATTGTAAAAAGTCAGTTGCCCTTCACTTATAATTGCAAGTGTGATCCCATGTTCATTATTTAGAGTATGAATTGAAGTGAGGTGGCTAGGGAATCTGACAATGTGGCATTGAATTGCTTTGAATTAGTTTTTAACCTGTGTTAAATACCAACTAAGAGCACCTCAAATGAAAAAAAAAACTAGTAAGGCATTACTACACTTTAAGTGATTCAGCACAATTGGTAAATGCCAGCATTCTGCAATAGTCATGAATGTCGTCTTTAGAGTAATAGGTGTGTATACTAAAGTGGTGATGGTTTTATAACTGGATTGGCAAGTTTTAATTAACTTAAAATACTCCTCTTGTCTCTGAATGTGTCAGACACCCAGAAGGCAAATTAACCCTTTTTAGTGAGGATTTCCCAGAGGTGTGCAAGACAGGCTCTAGGTGAAAGCGAGCAGAGTGTTCCATCTTTAGTAAACGGGAGCTGATTACATGCTGCTGGCCAAGACCAGCCTGCTCACCTGAAAACACAGCATGTCAACTCCACAACAAGGCCAGATACTAAAACCCAAAGCAATTTTTAAAATGACTTATTTTCCCCTCCAGACTTCTAAACTTTGCAATACTTCTCCCTAAAGCTAATCAAGTAACTGAAATGGTACACCATTCATATACCAAAAACCATACTCAACAATCCTTAACAAATCCTTAAAAAAAGTCGGTAACACTTTACTTAAGGGGAGGGTCAAATAATATAATGCTCTTAATTAAGGATGAACCAACTCTAGCTTAATGTATTAATTAACCACAAACTAAGTTTTAGTTACAAGCAAACCAGTGATGATGTACTAGGTATTATTGCTCATTCACCATTTGCTGTAAGCTAGTTGCTATGTTTATAATGTTAATAATCTGCTCCTGGCTACCACTGTACAGTATAAACTACTTGATCTATTAATCTATAAATAAGACTTTAACTACTGAGAGAACAAACGAATAACACAAGAACAGTGAAATATCAATCTTATGTTCGTTAATCATTAATGAACTGTAACGGATCATTTATTTCAAGCAGTTCCTATATTTGTTACTATATCTGTTAATTCTATAAACCTTTGCGTACTATGGAGGGAACAAATAATGTGATACTGAAACAACAAGATAACGATTTGTAACGCATCTCATCTCAGGTTGCTACTATATTTGTTCACTGTTTGTACTTGAATTATAACTGATTTATTACTAAGTGTCACGTTCCGGGGAAGGACGAGGCAGGAAGGCGAGAATCCACAAACACTGGGGTTTATTTTGCAGACACGGGGCAGACGGCGACTAGACATTAATGACAGAACTCGGGAATACTGACTGAGACACGGACTAAATACACATGACAGGCTGAAAGTAACAGGACACAGGTGATCACAATCAGGTATGAACATGAGGTAATGAGGTGGGTGTGGCACACAGGAGGATCGCACGGAGCTGGGCGTAACACTAAGTTACTAAGGAATCTTATTGTACTTGTATCAAAAAATCCCTCTATGAACAAAAGTGATATTCCCCTTTCCTTGAAGTGTGAAATTAAACATCATGATACAGAATATGCAAATATCAAAAATGCATAAAATATGAAAGGTGCAATGTTAACCACATACTTTCAATAAAAAAAACTCAAGTATACGCAAATGATCAATGGTTCTCTCCACAAATCCAGTTATGTTCTACAAATAGAACACTAGAAAATTGACATTTTATTATAAATTAATTTGTTATTTAATCCAGATTGACAGATATTATTGCAAATTATTTTTGGATTTGCCACAAAAATTATTTTGCAAGAAGATTATTTTTCTGTGATGAGTAACTGGAGTAATCAAAATATATCAAGATAAGAATATGACACCTGCTTGCATTTTTTGCAACTCTGTTGTACCTCAATGGAAAACGGCCAATGACAAACCTCCCCATACATAAAAAGTTCACAACTGGATTCTTTCTGAGGTACTACTGCTAATGTAAATCTGAATTCAGTTCTTTCCATTTTATTGAGCACCCTTCCCAAAATCGAAACCACAGAGTGTTTTGCAAAAAAATCCACACAGTACACTGGAAGCAGCGCTCTTAGAGAATCAGTACTTTGGAAAATTTGTTCTTCGGCATAGCTCAACCAGCCGGTACTTGACTACTATAAAATAGTAATTATTGAGTAAAATTGTTACACATCCATTGGGCCCTTGAGCCAGGCTCTTGGCCTCCAAAAATGCCCCAGTGATGCCGTAAATGCTGACTCTGTGCTCAGACACACAAGCTTCATCCTTACCTCTGTACGTGTGTGTGACTCAAAGGAGAGCATCATGGGACATGCAAAGACTATAGAATTCTCATGAACCTGTACTGGTGCAAATGGCAAATAAAGGATCATTTCATTTTACTCAATCCTTTGTTGTTCAAAATAGTTTCAGCAAAAAAAAAAAAAAAACTCTACAAGCCCTCGCCATAAGATAAGACTTTATTCATCTAGAGGGAAATTATTCTGCTAGGCATAGATCTCACTGTGCAGGATTAAACAAGAGAGATTAAAAATACCAAGAATAAAGAAGACAATTTAATACAAGAGTACAATAAAATACAAAATAAAATAAGGAATCCAAGAAGAATACTATACAAGTATAAAGACAAAAGGATAAAAAGATGATGTATCTAAAATGAAAGTGGGCAGGTGCAAAGCGTGTAAAAAGGGTATCGTATAACAGGGGCGGTTCTAGGATTTGAAAATTTGGGGGGCTCAGCCCCATGAATAAATTCGGGATGTCACCCCCCCATGATTCAATTTGCTGAGAGGAGAGGGGGGATCCTCAAGAGGAAGTTTGCCGAGCCGGGGGTTCGAAATGTGGATGAAAGTCCGGGACAAATCACTAAATGGTTTTAGAAAAAATATTTTTCGGGGGGGGGGGGCAGAAAAAAAATAAGGCAGTTGAAGCCCACCCTAAATAGGGTGTAGAACCACCGATGCTGTATAATGTGCAAAAATACAGGATAACTTATAAATATGTGAAGGAAAGGCAGTGTCCGACAGTGACCGCAGTGAGACTCCAGTGATCCCAGTGCTCTTTGTGGCCGCTGTGGAGGTTTCCTCCCGACAGGAATGAGAGGAGATATACAGTCTAACGGCCGCAGGGAGGAAGGATCTCCTGTGGTGATAGTTGTATCCTGCTGAAGGAGCTCCACTTGCTGTTGCGGGGGGGGGGGGCTTGTCCAGGATGCCGACAAATTTGCACAGCATGCTCTCCTCAGCCACAGTCTGTGGGGAGTCCAGCCCCAGGAGTCCCTGCACTCAGCCAGCCCTGCTAATGAGCTCGATAAGCCTGTCGGCCTCTGCTGTCTTCACCCTGCTGCCCCAACACACTACAGCGTAAACGGTGAGACTGACCACTGCCGAGAGGTAGAACATCTGACCAAAGCCTCGGCTCTGGCTTTTCTGAGATTCTATCCAGTCCAGCTGGCTGTCCAGGTTCACTCCCTGTATCTGTAGTCCTGTACTGTCCCCACTTCTGTCCCCTTGATGCAGACGGGTGTCTTTGGGGACTTCCGTGTCCTAAAATGTCCCATCATTCCCTTTGCCTTGTTATCCAAGACACCACCAGCTCATTAACTTGCATCTTCCTGAACTTATCTCCCAGAAAGGCTGGTATGATGGTAATATAGACACTTCAGAAGTCAAAAAACATGACTCTCACACAACTGCCTTGAACCATCCACATATGTGTAAGCCTGATGAAGCATGAAGATGATGCCATCTTCAATGCCCATGTGTGGCCAGCACGGAAACTGTAGGGGGTCCAATGAGTTGTGCATCATGGTCTGTGCCACTGGCCTGTAGTCATTGCGTGTAGTAGCTTGTTTTCTTGGATATGGGCAGCAGACAGGAAAATATCCACAGCACAGGGACCTTCTGAAGAATCAGACTCAGGTTAAATATGCACTGCAGGATGCCAGACAGCTGGGCTGCACACCCCTTGAGCCCCCTTGGGCTGATGCCGTCTCAGCCTGCTGCCTTGTTTGGCTGCAGTCGGCCCAGCTCTTCTCTATCCTGCTCCATGTCCCTGATGTTGATGCTGCAGGCTCTATAGTAACCCTGAAGAGAAGCAGAGAAGGGGAGGAGAGGTAGGTGGAGGGAGGGTAGGAGCTTGGCCGCTGGTGGTTTGCTACCTCCTTGTAAAGCCTGTTAAAGAACCGGTTTACCTCGTTGGCTCAGACCAGATTATCCTCAATCCCCCAGCCATTGTTCTGTTTACGGCCAAGTTTTTATGCCCCTTCACACCTTCTTGGCGTGATGCTGCTGAAATGTCAACTCTAACTTTCTCCTGTAGCGGTCCTTCATCTCCTTAATTGTCTCTCTCAGTACCACCTGTATCCTCTTCATCTCCTCTCTGTCTCTGTTCCGGAAATCCATCTTTTTCAGATTCAGGGTTGCCTTGATGTCCTTGGTCACCCAAGGTTTGTTGTTGGGCAAGCATTGCAGTGCCTTTGTCTGTACTGTGATCACCACATAAAAACGTCTATATCATGACGTATATGCATGGCTCCACCTTTTTTACTGGGAACATCATCATCACTTCATAGTTTTACATAATCAGCATAGTCATTGGCTCTTTCATCATCAATGAAACACATTTTGACTTCCTCTGGTGTTGCCTGCTTATTTAATTATTCATTGTGCGTCAGCAATGACATCTCAACCTCGGCCTTTCCTGCTTCCAGACTGAATATCCATTGATTCTATTATTATGTAAGAGTCTAACCTGTATCAAATGATTTTCAGCATAACCCTATCATCATGTCAAATAAATAAAACTGTACAGTAGTTTGCATACTGTCATGTGTGATATTGGGACATAAACTCTTCCACATTCTTTAGGGTGTTGCTTATTGGCATAATTTAGCCAACAATTATAGATTGGTCCCCTATTTGTACAGGGATGCCCCAAGGCCTTCCCTTTTTTACAGTGATCTCAGGGATAACATAACCTCCTGTTACACTGCTGAAGGTTCCTACATGTATCTCACCCCATTAGGTCTTAGCTGTAGATGTCTTTGCTGCAGAGCAAGGGTTTCCAACTCCGGTCCTGGAGAGCTACTATCCAGTAGGTTTTCTGTCCCACTTGGCTTCTGATGAGCCACACCTGTTCCTGGTATTTACCTGAGAACAGGTGTGGCTCATCAGAAGCCAGGTATGATAGAAAACCTACTGGGCGGTAGCTGTCCAGGACCGGAGTTGGAGAACCCTGCTGTAGAGGTTGTGCTCCTTCTATCTCAGCTCGATCTTTTTTCCATCAGGTATTATTTGCCCTCTTACGTCCTTTATCCAACCCCTTAGAGTTTGGAACTTCTTATCTCATGGATATGAAAATTAGCCCCTGTTTTTACATGTTGATTTGCATCATTTATGTCTTGGCAGCTGTTATGATTAGGATCTTTGTATTATTAATATTCCAAGTATGAACCTGTGCATTTGTTAACTGCATATACAAGACATACCCACCACAGAACTGGCACAGTCAAGTGCAGGGCCACCCAAAAGGGGGAGGGGAGACTTTCAGGGATCTGGACACTGGGGGGTGGGTGGCAAATCTCACCAGTGCCTCCCCCAGGTTAGGAATCTGGATTAGCCATGGGAGCTTGTTTCAGTGCAGGTGGTAAACATACCTATTGATGGGCACACATAGAAACATACAGTATGTGATGGTACCATCTTCCCAGTCTACAGTGTGCAGATTGTACCGCAAAGAAAAAGGACCGAAGGCTGTATAAAAAAGGGACATGTTTAACACCTCTCATTTTAAGAGAATATCTACTCTTTTGATATGTCGCAATTTCTTGGTCTCAAAATTTACCGGCATGGAGCAGAGAAACTTGAAAATAAAAAATAATAGCACATACCGTATAACAAAGTTTACTGTTAATGGGTCCCTATCAGAGAGTCCTTCATTCAGTGCATGAGGGCAGCAGGCCAAGCAGGAAGGCAAACCCAGATCCCATGTACGCGTGAAAATGTAGCATCTATTGTCATTCAAATGCATTTACCCAGTTGACGTACTTAATCCTTTTCACTGTATGTGTCAGAAGTCATAACAGACAATGCAGTGTTGCTGGCTAATCTACTGATGAATTTTTAGCAACAGAGCTATGGCACTGTGATGAATCCCTGGCTAGCAATTTATAATCTGAGCTATGTACAAATAACAGGCATGTTAGTTAGTTAGGGGTTTTCCACAGACATGGTTATTTCATACATCTGACAGATCCTCCTGTGCCACGCCCCCCTTGTTAACCTCGTGTGGATTCCCAGTGTTAGCTGTTTCCAATTGTTTGTATTAGTTCGGTGTATTTAAGTCCACGTCAGAGTTTGTTTCCCTAGTTCTGTCATTGTATTGTCGTGGAGTTTCGTCTGTTATGCCTCTTCGTTTCCCGATTAAATCCTTTTATTTTACCCCTATCCTGCTCTCATTTACCTGCTTCCCTAGTCCGTGTTCTGCGCGCCGTGACATTAATACATTACGAATTTTCCCAGAATGTTCAAATTCATCGAGTTAAGCACTATTCATCTGGCTGCAATTTAGGACTGGATGTTAAAGAAGGATCACAAATCACCCAAAATCAACACTTCCCTTTCAATCTCAGGCTGGAATTTGCAGACAAAACCTTAACATGGTTGTGCTCAGTCCACGTCGGGAAAGCCATTATTCAACGTGCATTGTATATAGGTAAATGTAAGTAAATGCAAATTCGAATTTAAGGATCGGTAGATGTTTGTAATTTTACCACAGCCTGAGTCATTATTTCCAGGAGACTGAAACTCCAGCAATTGCGAGTGATTCACACGACAAACAAATTGAAAACGAAACAAAAACTGGCACGTTTTACAGTATTTCGGAGGGCCCAGTCGTCCTTTGCACAATACGATCTTCTACTCTTAGTAATTTAATCGGTAATACGCGCGTCGCAATCACAATTATAGTAACGCAAGTTTTGGTCCAAACTATCTTACAGTAAGTCGGGGTTGCCAATACTCCAGTTTTCAGACTCTTAACGCTCACGCACGAAATCTTACGGCAAATCTGTATTATTCCATTATAAACCTAAATTATCTACATGTGGTTTGCAAACCCTACAGACTATTTACATGGTAGTAAAACTATTACATACATGTAAATGAGTGTGCAGACATATCTCGAATTGAAAATGTCATGCCAGCCAATAAGGTTGGCAACCCTACAAGTACCGTAATGATCTCAGGATTTGTAACATATCAAACACCGTTTATATTTATGCTCGACTGCATTACGTCATGTGTAAACAGACTGGGATGTTTTTCACCTGACATAATGCATTATCAGATTGCCACGAATCACGCTTCGGAAAAGTTATACTATAGCCGGGTCTGGAAATAGTAATAGTAAATATTCTTGTAGAGGCCTGATTTTCAGACTTGCCAATAAAGCAGGTAACTGATAATTAAAACTGTTAGGTGTCGGAAAAATTACACTTCTGAAGTAGCTGACAAAGCTAAACATCCATAAGCACGGCTCAGACGCCGTGCGAAGTTCCCGCATGTTGCAGCAGATGTTTCAAAAATCAGCCAAACATCTGCGCATTCCTGTGGCAGCATCATCAGGCAGGAGCTCTGGGGCAGCTCGCATTTACCGTATCTATACACTATCTGTGTGCACACCAGATGTCGGACGCTGTAATGTCCCATCAGTACCACACCAAGCAGCTAGGCTATATAGTATTTTAGCCATTTGTAGCGATGAGATGACAGAGGTCACAAAATCAAAAAGCCCATGCGAAACAATGACCTTTTGATTTAGTGAGAATTACGTGCATATAGGATGCAAATAGGCTTATTTGCATCTGAGTAAATAATACGTGGTAACTAATTAACCATATTTACCTGACTGGGATTTTGACTCGGAGGTAGCGGTCGATCGCTATGGCCAAGAGGGCCAGGATTGAACTTTGCGTCAGGACCAGTACGCTGCAAGCTACAAGCAGGCAGCTGTAGAAGTGTGTCTGTAGTCCGATGCTGATGGTGATGGCCAGGGGGATGACAAGAGCCCCGACTGCGATGTCGGCAAATGCCAGAGACACGATGAAGGAGTAAGTGGTGTCCCTCAGTGACCGGTTCGTTTTTACTGCCCAAACGACCATCACATTTCCTATAACCGATGCCACAGCGATGGCTACCTCCATTCCAATATAAAGCATCTGGGCGAGTGATAAATCGTCCAACATACTTGCGTTTAAGCTGATAATACCCTAAAGAAAAACTGTCCTACTTAAAACAGGACTGAAAAACAGCAGGATTTTAAAAAAATGTACATATATTATCTTGATTCATTGATGCAGCGAGGTATCCTAAGATGCAAGGTGCTTCCTTTCAAAAGCGTACAAAAGCAGGCAAAAATACTGACGGTATAAAACATGACAGACGGTGACAGGGAGAAGGAAACACTTGGAAGGTCACATCATTCCTTTTAGAAAGTAAGAAAGCATCGTATCCGGCGAAGATGCCCGTCCTCCGCTTTTGGACATCGAAATTACCCACGTCCAGGGGTGCATAAAAAAGACCTGTCCTTCACACGAAAATATCCATACTGCTTAAGTGAGTGTACAGTTAACCTTCATGCAAGTAAACCAGTGGAGGTGGAAAACACCAACAAGTAATCAAAATCGGACATCATAAAAAACAAAGTGACTCCGTTGTCTCTTATACGTACTTAGACGTTTCCACTAGTTCTGGTAAATACTGTCGTAGCAAGAAAAAATACATTCACCTGTCATTCATTAATAGGTAAAGCCCGATTCCCATTGAATTAGATCTTGTTGTTTTACGCTGCCTTGAAAACGTGTTTTAGTCTCCTCCGATTTGCGGCGTCTTTCAGATTTCAGAGAGGGCAGCAAAGAGGCAACCCGAAATAAGAAAGGGACTTCTCTACGGCCGGTCTCGCCTCCGGATTTAAGCTGCCGCCGTCCGGATTCATTATACTGACAGTTTATGGAATCACGTGTCGGTGATTTCAAGCTGCATCCGCCAGTTTGCTGTTGCGCAAATCTTACTCCGTGCGCAAGTTTTCATTCAGCCCTACACAGCCCTATTACACTGCCAAACTGTAACTGAAGATCACAGGAAAACAATTAATTAAGCAGTTAAAGTACCCATGTATGCGCAACAAGTATGCGTAAACCACATTATAGATGAAGAGTATGCAAATACAGTTTTTTTTTTTGCCTTGCCTTGCCTTGCCTAGCTGCAATAAACCACGGCTCAAATTGATTTTACCTGTTATTAAAAGATTGTTCGGTAAATTCAGCAGAAAACAATAAACTTAAAGAGCAAACCATAAAACCATTTATTTGATCCGTAATGCAACGCTGTACAGTTATATTACAACAAATAGCCTAGATGTATCTCATACTGTATACGTATACATTTTGTAGAACAAAATACTGGCAAAAGTGTATTTTTTGATGCAGCTTACTACAAGTGACAGAAGCAGATACAAATAAGACATACAGTAGGCCTATTAAGATTGATATGGACTTTATTGATCCTGTGGGGAAATTCTATATTTGGTAGGCTAAACAAAATAAATGCACAATTTGGAATACATGACAGAACTAGCAGAATTTAAATGTAATAAAGAATCAGATTATGGGAAAGGTAGGACGCAGTTCCTAATAAATCTTTAACATAAATTACACAATAGACTATACCTCAAAAGTCACACACTGAATAGCAAATAAAGTGCAGACCAGTTGCTCTGTACATGAGAATGTAGACTAGAAACAGCACACCTTAGAGCATCTCGGAAGAAGCTGTTTTTAAGTCATGTGGTTTTGGATGTGAGTGATCTAAAATGTTTACCAGATGGGAGCAGCTGAAATAATTAATGTGCAGTTTAATGGGTCCTCTAATAACATCCTATTGGCAAATTTGGTAGTGCACTGGATGTATGAAGATTCCGCTGTCGCGGTTGTCTGTGCTGAGTCTCCTTGATGAGTTGATCACTGTTTATATGTTGTTTTAGGGAACTGTAGATATGCATCTTTGCATGTATTTGCATCTGTCTTTGCATGGGCAAGTATTATAACACCATAGGTGTTGTAATAAGGTGTATTATGACCTATTTTCAAGGGTTTTGGGTTTCCAAGTTTCAAGTTTTATTGTCACGTGTTCAGAGGAACACAATGAAATTCTGATGACACAGTTGCAGGGGAGAGGACAGGTGCCTGCGGAACATCAGTACAAAGAGCAGAGCAAGACAGGACAAACAGCGATGCAATAAGGGACCATTCGGGTAGGTAAGGAGCATGCACTGATTACAATGCATGACAAGACGTGGAATATTAAAGATAGTATGCAATATAGTGCAGAGGTGGAATATTATAGATAGTATGCAATACAGTGCAGAAGTGGTATATTAAAGATAGTATGCAATACAGTACAGAGGTGGAATATTAAAGATAGTATGCAATACAGTGTAGAAGTGGTATATTAAAGATAGTATGCAATACAGTGCAGAGGTGGAATATTAAAGATAGTATGCAATACAGTGCAGAAGTGGTATATTAAAGATAGTATGCAATACAGTACAGAGGTGGAATATTAAAGA
>JAODLC010000133.1:8555131-8575601 GCA_026781145.1 Hippopotamyrus pictus
AGTGCACATATGAACACCCTTATGCCTGAACATGGTGTTCATTATGGACAAACCGTGACGAGCACAGAAGTCCAACAGCTGAACACCACTCGGGTTCAGATCGGGGGGGCCGTTCCTCCCAATCACGCCACTCCAGGTCTCACTGTCATTGTCCCCGTGGGCATTGAAGTCCCCCAGTAGAACAAGAGATTCCCCAGGAGGAGTGCTCTCCAACACCCCCTCCTGGGACTCTAAAAAGGGTGGAGAATTCTGAACTGCCATTTGGTGCATAAGCGCAAACAACAGTCAGGACCCATCCCCCCACCCGAAGGCGATGGGAGGCTACCCTTTCGTCCACTGCGGTAAACCCCAATGTACAGGCGCCCAGCCAGGGGGCAATAAGTATTCCCTCCCCTGCTTGGCGCCTCTCCCCGTGAGCAACTCCAGAGTGGAAGAGGGTCTCCTCTTTGAGGAGACTGGTTCCAGAGCCTAAGCCATGCGTCGAGGTGAGCCCGACTATGTCTAGTTGGAACTTCACAACCTCGCGCACCAGCTCAGGCTCCTTCCCCATCAGAGAGGTGACATTCTATGTCCCAAGAGCTAGCTTCTGCAGCCGAGGATCGGACCGCCAAGGTCCCCGCCTTCGCCCACTGCCCAGCTCACATCGCACCCGACCCCTATGGCCCCTCCTATGGGTGGTGAGCTAACCCCTTGGAATTAAAAATATAAATTTTGAGATGCTGGCTTGTGTCTGCTTGTCAGTCCAAAAGCTTCTCTGGAATTCTTGGAAGAAGACTCTCCTTACCAGGTCTTGCAGGGAATGATCTTACAGGAAAGCCATGGGTTTTGCATACAGTAGATCATGTAAAACAACTAGATGAACACCACTGTCACCTCATTCAACATGCATCTCTATCTGAACTCCATGTCTGGGACAGTGTGCAGCTCAGCATGTTTGGATGCTGTGACTGGAAGGGTACTGTTTCAAATCCTGTGTTTGCCTGAATGGTTTCACCGCTGGATGCTTGAGCAAGGCCCTTAACCTCCAGTTGCACAGCGGAGCAACTGGTCCTGCTTTCTTAATCAGATATCACTTTGGGCAAAAGTGCCAGCTAAAATAACTAAATGTAATAATAATCCATGCTTACACTTGATGTTTAGGTGCGTTATCCTTTTAACTTTCCTTTTGTTAGATCATTGTATTTCGAGAGTTGTCCCAGATTAGAAATGTGTTCTGGAGCCCTCTGCACTCGCAATTAATCAGCCTGCCAGTAAAGCATATTGTTCCGGGATCTGACTGCAGTGGAAAGCTGGGAAAGGCTTTTTGCAGTGTGATGTTTTTACTGCTCTGTACACTGAGACTATGATCTGTGCATGGAAACAGAGGTGGACCTCGGTTCTGAACACGATGAGAATAATGTGTAAAGACTCATTGCAGAGGACGTATTGAAGCAGATTTACTTCTTTTATATCCCATATGAAAAATATTGTTTGAAACTTTACAGAATAATATGTTTTGGACACCATGAACTGGAAACACAAGACAAAGGTGAGTCACTCCGATGTCATGCAATCTTGACAATCTGTCATACAGATCTGTTTGTAGGATAAAAATCTGAAATAAAATGTTGCTTAATTCTTTTATTTATGTGAGTTATCAGATCTGCTGCTGACATCTTGACACCTTTTTGAAGCCATGCCTCAGAAGATCACGCCACAGGGTGTACATACACATACACACACTGATCAGCCATAACAATACGCTCCACTGGCAGGTGAAGCGAATAGCATTGATTATCTTATTGTAGTGGTACCTGTCAATGGTGTCGTTATAGTAGGCAAGTTGATGTTAGATGTAGGAGAAATGGGTAAGCATAATGATGTAATCAACTTTAACAAGGGCTAAATTGTGACGGCTAGATGACTGGGTCAGAACATTTCCAAAACAGCAAGTCTTGTGGGGTGTTCTCAGTATGCAGTGGTCAGCACCTACCAAAAGAGGTCCAAGAAAGGTGAACTGGTGTCGGGGTCATGGGTGCCCAAGACTGATGTGTGTGTGGAGTGAAGGCTAGCCTGTCTGGTCCGATGGAAAACTACTCTAGCTGAAGAAGTTAATGCTGGTCATGATAGAAATGTGTCAGAACACACAATGCATCACCGCTTGCTGCATTTTGGGCTGCATAGCTGCACAGCGGTCAGAGTGCCCATGCTGACCCCTGTCCACCGCCGAAAGCACCTACAATGGGCGCGTCAGCATCAGAACTGGACCATGGAGCTTGTTATACAGTAGTGAGCATGTGCATCAGAAATTTTGTGGAAATTACCTTAATAATTCAAGTTCAATTACATGAACACTGCAATAACGCAGGTTGAAGCTAAAATTGAAAAAAATCTCTGTCAATAGAACCAGCTGGGCACCAGCCCCCTTTTGCCCAAATGATTGAAAGTGCCCCACTTCCAAGCATCGTCTTTCAATCACCAATGATCATGCTTACATTTACCAAGAAAAAGTGTCTGCTCAGGCTAAGACAGTGTAAACTTCATATTCTAAATGGCTGAAGCTGGGTTATCTAGCAGGGCTTAGTCTCTCTCTCTCTCTCTCTCTCTCTCGCTCTCTCTCTGTCTTACAATCAATTCAGAGATGAAGGTCAGACATAGTAAAATTGAGGTTCACAGCATTATTCAGGTGCCCATCAATAAATTTGCTCTGCCAGTGGTGGGATTTGAACCAGCAACCTTTCAATCATGAGTTTTATGCAAAATTTATATTTCTCAGGATCATCTTTTCCATGAGCTGAATTCACAAGACCTTCACAGAATCACGGAAGACACACTATCAGTCAGTCTGATTATTGCCAATCTGCTGCAATTAACAAAGTAGTACTGTTTCTTTTTTGTAACAACAAATGTGAACCCACCCTCCAAACCCAGGTTATTATTGCATAATTAATGGGCCCTGCACAAAACAATTTTCAGTTTACATAACAGCTCTGGAGACGCTCCTGTCTCTTGCTATTATTCCCCATCATTAGGGTGTGCAACACATTTTCTAAATGGAGATGGTTAACAAATATAATTGGACAAAACATTTCCAGCCGGCATTACTTTCCAGGCCAGTGATCAAGGGCTGGGTCACAATTAACGAGGATTCAGCAGTGCATTTCCAGAAGTAGCTAATTTTATATTTTGTTTTTTTAATGATGTGGCCTGAGAAAATCTTTTTTCAGATCTTTGGAAAGAGGGCTGTCTTTTCTGTTTTGTAAATAATATCCATTCTTTAAAAAATTTAATTCTTGCCTCTTTTAAAATTAATCATAAACCAGTCTTTGGTATTATTGTGGTCCCTCAACAGCCAGTAATTGATTTATATATATTGTATTACACCTTTCCGTTTTTTATATATACATATTGTATTACACCTTTTTTTTAAATTGTGCTTACCATTGCATAGATTGTTTCTTATCAACAAATTACAGCAGACTTTGTCAGGATTCGTTTGGAAGATGATGAAGCAGCAGGATTTTTATCGGCAATTTTCATCAGCTATATTTTAGCATTACTTCAGTGGTGCATCACACAGGTCTGATGCTGCCTTAAGTAAACCGCGTCCTCAGAGTGCTAATAGAATGGGGTTTCTGATGCCCTGGAATACTTTCATGATTAGTGTTTTCATATCTTGAAATGGGCCTGGAAAGGACCAGTTATATATTAGAACACCTGCTTTACCTTTCGTCTGTTTGTCGGAGCCCGTGACCCCCTGATGCTTTGTCTCTGCTTATGTGCTATTGGGGCTACTGCTGTTCAGTGTGAGAGTTTGAAAACCAGGCTAGCCTTACAGCTATCCTACAACGCATTACATGGTATTTTCCGCATAAAAACACAGTAGCAGCATGTCAACAGGTAGAGGTTGGACAGTACTGAGTATGACCAATATACTGAGACTCAAATAAGACGTAAGTGCTAATAAACAGTATATAACTACGGCTTTCATTTCTGTTGTTGAAGAGTGCAGCCATCTTGAATTCTGAGGTCAGAGTTACAAAGGATCCTCTGACTTTCCAAGTTGGAACTCCAACTTCAGGGGGTGTTCCAGCTGAAATTTTCCACAAGAAACTCAAAAATTCCAGCTTCCCAGTTGAAATGGAATGCATCATAAGCCATCTAGACTCACAGTCATTGTATTTAACACCCCGGTTCTTGAATAAGACTTGAATAAGGGTGATTAAATACTTCTCTTTCCAAGATCTTCTTAATCTTCTGGTGGATCTTCTCATTTTCGATGAGTATCTGCATACCAGCAGCTGCACCAGTTGACTTGTCTAAATATAGACCAGTTAGTTGCCAAAAACCATTGTAAATGATAGATAAGATCTTCTTCGTTGAAGAAGAAATGCAGCAAATGGAAATTCTTCCTGTATACATTCCTGGGCAAAAAATGGGCCAAAGCTTAATGTTGTGCTATCAGAGATTAGCCCATTGTTTTTGCAAAGGAACAAGGATGGACAGAAACAAAATACATGTACTTGAGTAGTGTACAGACGCTTCAAGTTACGAATGGCCGTTCAGAACGTAACTCATTCGTAAGTAGAGTAGCGTCTGTACTTAGAACATTTTTCGAGTACCTGTACATTACTTGAGTATTATTTTATTGGAAAATTATTACTTTTTCTCCAAGACAAATATTGTACTTTTGATTCCACTACATTTCAATTTTTACTCATTACAAATATTTATTTCTCAAATGCAATAGCCCATATGGTTTTTGTGACAGGAAAATCTGGGTTGGTTGTTTTATTTTTTATTTTCTGAGGAAGTTGCATCTACAGCAATTCCACTTTCTGCCCAAAGCACACACAAACACACACAAACACACAAAAGTATTGGAACACCTGGCTATTACCCCTACAGGAAATTTTATGACATCCCATTCTAAATCCATAGGCATCAACATGGTCCCACACTTCTGGGAAGGTTTTCCACAAGATTTTGGAGTGTTTCTGTGGGAATCTTTTCAGGGACTGATGAGTATTTTAGGTCAGGCACTGATATTGGCCAGGAAGGCCTGGCTTGCAATCTCCGTTCTAGTTCATCCCAAAGGTGTTTTAATGTGGTTAAACTCAGGACTCCGTGCGGGCCAGTCAAGTTCTTCAGTGCCATCCCCTGTAAAAGAACCCCATACCATTATCCCTCTTCCGCCAAACTTTACAGTTGATAAAATTCAGTCAGGCAGGTAACGTTCTCCCTGCATCCACCAAATCCAGACTCATCCGTCAGACTACTAGACAGGGAAGTGTGATTCGCCAGTCCACAGAACACCTTTCCACTGCTCCAGAGTGCAGTGGTGGCGTGCTTTACACCACTCCATCCGACGATGGGCATTACACTTGGTGATGTGAGGCTTGCAAGCAGCCGCTTGGTCATTCCATGAAGCTTCTGGCACACAGTTTATGTGCTGGGGTTAATGCCAGAGGAAGTCTGGAACTCTGCAGTTATTAAGTCAACAGAACGTTGGCAGCTTTTACACACTGTGCGCCTCAGCACTTGGCGACCCCGCTCTGTTACTTTACCTGGTCTGCCGCTTCATGGCTCAGTTTCTGTTGTTCCTAAATGCTTCCATTTTGCAATAATAATACTTACAGTTGACCATGGAATATCTAGGAGGGAAGAGATTTCACAAACTGACTTTTTGCAAAGCTGACATCCTATGACAGTACCATGCTTAAAAATTTACTGAGCTCTTCAGAATGACCCATTCTTTCAAAACTGTTAGTACACTTGACTGCATGGCTTGGTGTTTGATTTTATATACCTGTGGCAATGGGTCTGAATGAAACACCTGAATTCAGTGATTAGGAGGTCTCTCCCAGTACTTTTGTCCATACAGTATATATATTGCATATATATTGTGTGGTTTAAATTCAATGGATGGATGGATGGATGGATAATGGATTATCACTCACTAGCACCTGATCCAAAGTTTAGCGCCGCCTTGTGCTTGTGCCTGTGCCTATGCTTGTGCCTATGCTTGTGCCTGTGCCTGTGCCTATGCTTGTGCCTATGCTTGTGCCTGTGCCCTTTGCTCCAGGCCGCCACACGATCACTAAAAGATGGATGTTCATGATAATCATGAAAAACTTAAAATATCGTAAACCAATAATCAAATCATTTCAGCTATCATCATACTGGCATCATACTGTTCCTGGGCAGATTGGAATGGTGCTGCATTTTTGGAGATAAAGAGGAGAAGATCTTTTGTGCTGGAAGACTAACTCATCTCTATGGCAATGAAGCACATAGCCTTTAACCATCTGGTGTTTGTCTTCGCTGGAGCCCAGCTGTTGACACATATGTACCCCAGTAGAATAAGTTGTAAACAATTAGGCTTTGATTTATATTGCAGTCTTTAAAATCAAAACAGTGATAATCGTGATAAAGTTCTGACTGCGCTGTTATATTTAAAGCGATCTCACATACATTGGGCTTTTTTAATTTTTACAGACGCGGGTTGATATTGACCAGAATCATGTTGATAATGACCCTTACAAATGGCACAAATATCTCTGTTAGAATTTAACCTTTCCGATCCCGAGTGAAAGATTCACTTCATCGTCTGCTGACTTTTCCTTTTCAGGAAAGACATTGCTTCTACATGCTTTGTGCAAGATGAACCAATTCTTACTTTTGTAGAGGTTGCTCTGTTATTCAACAGGCCCCTGTGTCTGTGATTGAAAAGTCACTGGTTCAAGTTCCAGGGCAGCAGTGTGATGTCACCACTGGGCCCTGGGCAAGACCCTTAACCCCCAATTGCTCCAGGGACCGGTTAATGCTACTTTCTCATCCGTAGGCGGCTTTGGATAAATGCATCTGATAAATAAGTGTGAAAGGTCAAAGTATTGGGTACTGTTTTTCATACGAAGGTGCATACCTAAGCATTCTAATTAGGGTTTATTAGTCGGATTGCTTTCAGATTGGGGGGGGGGGGGGAGCTAGGCGATGCCATATAATAGCGTGGGAGAATTAGTTCAACCAATACGTTTTGCTGACGTGTACGTGGTACCAGGAAGTTCAGCTTCTATACTGGTGGCGGGGTTGTGCAGCCGCTTAAGGTAGCGTGGGCAAAGGGAACTTGCCCGTCATTAAGCGCATCCATTAAGGCAATGTGCCACATTGGGAGCGTATCGGTCGCTGTGTGCCTCCGTTTTGCAGTATCGGTGTCTGCCGAGTGAGCAAGCCCGTGACGCTTGCAGTGTCCCCTTCCCTCTGCTTTCAGTGCAGTGGTTTCAGCCTGTTGGTTTGGCTGCACCTGGCAGCGGGACTGATTGTCGCTCCCTTGGTTTCCATCTTGCAGTCCCTGGCGCTCCTGTACATCGAAGTTTCATTTCTTTTGTTTGGCGGCCCTTCCGAAGGTGCAATCGGGAGGATCGCCATCATTTATATCGGCCCTTCTGTCGCGTGTCGGCGGCGGGGCGGTTTCTTTTGCTTTTGCTTATTTCATGTTTTGTGTTTTATTGTACAGGAGCAGCTGGGTTGAAGTGGGCGGCAGGCTGAGTTGTAGGGGGTGGAGGGTCCTTTTTGTGTTGCACTAGTTTTCGCTAGAGAGGTGTGTTCATGAGCGGCGTGTAGCGTCTGGAAGGTGCCCCCTTTCCAGCCGGCCGCGGCGAGACCCAGTGCTGCTCCTCGGTGCTCCTTCTTCATTTTTATTTTAAAGGTCTAAGTGGCTTTTAAGGTATTTTATGTTTGTGTGTGTGTGTGTGCGTGAGGGGCGGATGTTGGCAATGCCAATCAGTGTGGCCATGCAATTGTTTTAACCTGCCCTGTTACATTTTTTAAGAAACTTCTGTATTTTTATGTGGGGAAATCACGTCTCTGGTGTAACGAATTTGTGTGGTCTTATTAAAATTGCCTTTATGAAAGGTATTCCATGTGGTTGTGCGGTCACAAAGGCAAATTTACAAAACTCTCTCGTGTAATTCATTTGGTGAGAGTTTTCCTGTGATAACTGTTGCAGAAAGTGAATGTGATCTTTTCCCTTATATGGTATGTATTCATCGTTATTCGGATGATTGTTTATGTTTGACCGCTGGACTGTGTTTATTTAATATCTTGTATACTGGCAATATCCACCTAAGACACATCCCTGGGTATGTATGTAATCTGGGTAGATATTATTTCACTGAAATAAGATAGGCTAAAGTCATTAGCATGTGCCTATCCGAAAGCCACTAGGTCTCCATCTTCTAACCAGTGTGACCAGTGAGGTGGCCCACCCGTGGCTTTTACATTGAATCCGAAGCGCACTTAATTTGGGAGCAAGATTATACTCTGCTGGAAGGTTATTGAACTCATTTTCACGAAGCTTTATTGATGTGTCACAGTGAGTTGTGGATATCATATGGTCCATGGCTTGATGCTGGACTGTGGGGTAGAATGAGCCAGCATGAGGGCCATTAAAAGTTGGGGTTGCATCCTTCCCATAAAGGAGAACATGTAGTACTCATTCACAGATGCAAAAATGACAGATGGTGTAAAGAGTGAATAAGGGCTACTCTGCATGCACTTTTCAGACAGCTCAGATAAGATGGATAATGGAATTGTACAATTAGGCAAGAACATTTGTGCGACGGTCAACACAACAAAAAGCTCAAGCAAACATTTGTTTGAAGGTAATGAGATTTGTAGTATGCTGTACAAAATGAAAGGCATTCTGAAAGCTAAAAATCCACAACCTCAAAAATCCCCCCCCCCCCCAAAAAAAAAAAAACCCAATAAAGAGAAAACAGCACCTCCATCCCAGGGAACAACCCTCCATCTCTCTCAGCTCCATCTGACATCCTGCAAGATGGTCCTCTTGAAGTACTAATGAAGTGGTCCAATCAGGATTACCTACAGTGTTTGTGAGTATGTAGCTAATCAATCGCCATGGAGACGCAATAGCTCACCCAAAACCAGTCAGGTGCCGTGGTTATGGTAAGCAGCAGCAACAATAATAACAACAATAGTAAAGATGCATAAGCAGAATCACACTGTAATGTTAATCTTCAGCTACGAAGTCCTTGAACTAAGAGCACTTCAGAAATGATAACCAAAAATAAAGTATAGTAAGCATACTGAGAAAAAAATAGCCTTCAGACGAATGATTGTGGCAAAAACCAAAGTCACCACATAGCGTGAGAGAGGCTCCTCCTTGCAGTGACACCCGTGACAGTGATGGACGAGGCTCCGTTCTCTGTTCTTATCTTTCACTTTAATGCAGTGCTCAAACGCGAGCTTTTCCTCCGTCTTGCCGGTCTTCCCGCACCATGAGATCTGCTTTTTTCACATTCCCACTGTGTGCGTCTGGGACAGAGTGACAGGTGGCCACGGTACGGTGCCTTCAGAGGTGTCGAAAAGCACCGAAGTGGAGACGTGGGCCCTGGTTTGACCCTGTGGCCCAGCGGGCTAACAGACCTCAGAGCCAACGCTGGGCACCAGGGGGTGCAGTGGCTAATCAGACCCCTTGTAAAAGGGAAGAGCTGTTATTGCCTTGAGCAGGGCTCTTAATCTAGGGGGCTATAGCAAACAAAATCCTCAGCTGAATAATTAAGATCTGCTTTAAGCTACTAGTGTTACTTGGAATAGAGGCCATATACACATCTGTCCATCCCCCGACCCTGTATCCAGTAGTCATGGGGTGGGGGGGTGGGGAGGGTGGAGCCAATCCCTAGCATCAGAGCATCAGAATCCTTTTACTTAGCAAGTACAAAATGTACAAGGGATTTGTTTTGGTGCAGGTGCTGGCATGAAGGGCACAATTAAACATGCAATCAAGACAAAAATACACAAAACAATAAATGGAATAAAAATAGTGGCAGAAACAGAACAGTGATGTGCAAATAATAGATAAACATGTCGATTTTTAAATAAAGGCGAGACAGCCAGATGCAGGGTACAAACAGCTGTGGGGTATGTGCCAATAAGCTTATAAAGCCAAGGAGAGAACAGAAGTCATACAGTGGCTGACTGTGTGTGGAAAGGTGTCATACATGCCTGTGTGCTTCTCATAAACCTATTAAAGAGGGCAGCAGCCTAGGGAGCAAAACAGGGATACACATCAGACAAGATGGCAGTCTAAAGCAGGGCAGATACAGGCAGTCCCTGGGTTAAGAATGTCCGATTTATGGGCAGCTCATACTTATAAACGGGCTACCATAAAGCCTGCTATATGAAAACCCTAAAGCCCACAGAAAAGAGACAACAGCAGGAATCTCATTCATGGTATAACTATAGTAACTGAGGAGGTGTATCAGGTCACAGTTTACTCAAGAGTCCTTGGGTAACACAAGTGTCTACAATGATTAAGAGCTCAATTAGCTGGACTCTTTTCCATGTTTGCATTCAAATGAAAAAGGACAGTGAGTGTAACAGTGAAAAAGGTGCTTAATGTCGATGGCCTCAGCAAACCAAAGGGAAAAAGACAAAAAACAGTTTAAAGGAGCACTTACTGAAACAATAATGACCATAAGTACATATAAGTATGTGCATAATTTGCTGAATGTCATGAATAAAAAAAAATAAAAGCATAACTCTATAAATTACATTCATCTATTCATATGGGCAGGTGTCACGATTGCTCTCATTTATGTGGGTTGAAATCCTGAGGCTGGTAGTCTAATGGCATTGCCATAGGGACCATGGGTGTGGCCCTTAACTCTAACTGCTGAAGGGACACATGGGAAAAACAAAGGCTTATATCTATGTCTAATTAAAGTAACTCTGTAACTCTTTAGAGTAAGTGAGCATGGGAGGGAGGAATAAGGTCACTATGGGAGCGAGGATGGGGTTAGCAAACCTGCTGGGGAGGAACGATAATAAAACACAGGGACGCCAGGTCAGGGAAGGCCAGCAGCAGAGGGCTCAGTCAGGCCCCGGAGACGCGGCTCATGAGAGGAGAGGAAACTCAGTCTGAGACTACGAAGAAGAAACAGGAGAAGAGAGAGGAGGCCCATCGCCCATCACCCGACTCGGCTCGGTCATTTACATTAATTTATTTAGCAGAAACTTTTGTCCAAAATGACGTACAAATCAGCGTCAGACAGCCATCGTAGCAACCAGGTGGTAAGGGCATCGTTTCAGACACCAACAGTGAAATCACTCTTTTGATGCTAGGAATACATGTAGCTTACCAGACATGACTGCATAATCATGTCTGGATAAGAATTAAGTCTTGGCTACTCTACCAATCATGAGATTTGAACAAGCAACCTTCTGATTAATGCCTAACACTGAGCCACACAGCACCCCCGAAATCTTGGAATGTGGCAAAGTTCTAGTTACGAGTTTTATGAGTTTGCCGTGATGAAGGGGCCTGCAAAATGGATGTAAGCCATGTAAAGTGGATGGAGGAGTGGATGTGATGTACAGTCCGTTGACAGGAGAGCACCTGTGATAGATAATCCTGAATCATCAAAGCTGAAGGTCTTGTTGATGCCTGCACCGATTTAAACAAGGTCAAAGCTCACTGTGTTTGATGATAAGATTCATCATCAACCTGGCCAATCAATACGTTAAAATCTTTCTCAGTTGCAGTACAAACTACACTTTGTGACATGGAGCTATAAGCCAGAAGGTAGACTGGACCAAAACGTTCACTTCCCATCTCATCTAGGCAGATCGAGACATAGAGCTCCAACTCTATTGAGTTACAGACTGCCAGCCAAGGTACATGAGGGACAGACACAGAGCTTTAAGTGTATATAAATGATTACTATATCAACATAGCTACATTAGCATAGCAAGCTGCAAAATGCAAAACTGCAATGAAAAGTCAGTAAGGGAAATGGAACATATTCAGGGGATAGCTGACCTTTGGCCTGCCTTTTAACTATAAACGGGAGATACGCATTGCTTTAATAGGCATTGTAAAAAGCTCAATAAACACCTTCTATGGGATCTGAAAGAGAGGGAAGCATAAAGGTGCTGTTGCATCGAGCAGGAAGTTAGCCTCAGCTTCACAGCATCTTTCACTAAAAACGGCACCTTCGCCACCAAAATAGAAACAAAAAACAGGACGCTCTGCTTTGTCCCTGCTTTTTCATTCTCCTGCTTCCGGTCACTGCGGCGGTCACACGTGTGACGGAGCCTCTTTTGACACAAAAACAAAACCACTGACTGTTCAAGGCGCTCGATGCAGAAAGCGAGGCGAAAAAAGGCGTCGGTGCCTAAGAGCCTGCGGGCCTGCGCTTTTCAAGATGCACCGAAAGGCCGGCGATGTAGCTGTGAAGCCAGGAAACACTTTAGCGAAAACGTGAGGGAGTCGAGTGCACGCCTGCAGCACTGGCTGGCTAGAAAACTGCTTCTCTCGCATTCAGCGAAACACGGTAATTACTGGTATGACTCAGAGCCCGTCCCTGTTTTCTGCCCTCGCTGCCCCTCACTCAGTCTCTACCTAGGTAAATGGGGCTTTATTACCACCAGGAATAGCATTTATTTTTCCTTAGCAATAAATTTCTTCAAAACATAACTAAAAGCATTATATATAAAAATACAGCATGGAAAATAATGTATGATCCATTTTTGCAGAGCGGTGTTGGGTAAGGCAGCACGGACACGGCCCACGGCAGTGACAGCAGTCTCACTTTTAGAAACTGGACTTAGTAGGCGTGGACTGTGGAGCCATTCGGGGGTGATTTGAGCCGGACCCCGTATGGTGAGGATTCCGTTCGGACAGGAAAGCCATTACTGATGGTCTCCTCCGGCATCAGACAGTGAAGGGAAGAGATGGAAGACTGACACAGTTTTGCGGTGAATTTTCCTGGAAATCTCTGCCTGGTAACAACTTTGCATAAACCAGGGAGGTAGAGACTACTAATAACTTATGGGTGTAATGCATACAAATGACCAGATATGACTCATAACAGCATCCTAGTGCATTCTGGAAGAAATAGGTGAAAATAGTGTCATTTGCTGAATTAAACAGAATGACAAAGGGAAAGATTCTGACAGGGATAGTTAATTTACAAGGCCAGGAAGCAAACCTTGACAGAGGTGACAAATCGAGCTGTCATTTTATATTCTGTTCCAGTGCTTAACTGGACACCAGGGTTACCCCACTTAAAACTAAACATACTGAAGTATATTGCTATGTGGAGTGTAAAATACCATGTCCGTTTTCTTATTCACATTTCAAACCGCAGCTCTTACGCTATTCTGCTCTTGGCATAAAATGAAATATGTCAACTTGTATTAAATCCAATTCACTTTAACATCAATTTCAGATATAATTGGTTTGGTGAATTTGTACTTTTGCCCCCTTTATCCAGTCTTGAGTAACATGTTCTTCTGACGTGGTAAGCAGCTTTTTCAAAGTGCTATATTTTTGAATTACTGAGTAACATTTGGATGCTGATATTTAGCAACAGCAGAGTTAAGCATATCGTTTGGGGTTGTTTGTTTAACAATCAAAGAGGATGAAGAAAGAATGCATAAAAATAAAAAAGGGCTTATTATAATATAAACAAAATAGAACAACAGGAAAGGGACAGATTTAACATAAAGGATGATTTTCTACAGAAAAAATAAGGTTTTGCGATGAATAGAACAGGATGATGGAAGACAAACAACCAAATGAAATGAACAATGCACGACAGCACCAGCCCTTCCTCTGAGCTCCATGGGGGGTTTCCCTTTCTGTCTCGCAGGGGCTCCTCTGCTGGTGCCGTTTTTATCCCTGGATCAATCACCTGCTAATAAGTTTGGTGGTTCAGGCTTTGGTGTGTCCTGATAGGAAATTGAGTACTAGGGTAGAAATAATTTCCTGAATCACTCCTCTCAGTCGCGCACAAGCTTTTAAGCCTTTTTCAGCTCCCTGATAGCAACACTGGTGATTTCCACTGAGTGAAAAGGACCTCAGTCAATTAAATAACATTTTCATAGTTCAGAGAAACGCAGTCGTCACCACCTCCAGGCTGCGAGCATCAAAGACCTTCTCCATCTCCTTAATCTGCACATCGATCAGTGTACCTTAGAATGGGAATTGTATGGAAGACATCTTTATTCTGCTCCCTCTTCTAATTACGCACATCAAATTAAAAATATATTATTAAGAATTATGTAACGATTCCTACAGTATGTGTTTGAAAGTTAATCAACTGCAGTAGTAGCAATAATGGACATCGATTGAAAGTAATAGATACACTTACCACTTGAGAGCATCAGCTTAGTGAAATCTGAGCATATAAACATTGGTGGACATTTCAGATCCAGAAAGTAAAAATCCAAACCAGGATTTTGTTTCAACCAACCATGTTGAGAATGAAGAGTCACAGTCACAGAGTATTGAAATGTCCACCTCTGCATATAAATACAAGAAAAAGTAATTATGAGCACAGGTCAGTATAAACCCCATCCAGACAGAGATAAGGAGGAGCCCTATATGCTTAATATAAGAGTACCGGCTTCTCAGACAGCCAGGGCCACCTTTAAAAAATGTGTTCTGCTTATCAGGCTAAATGCTACTGCTTCATCTTGATAAGACAACATTGAGAGCATTGATTAGCAGACTAGACAATTAAGGCATATAAAAGCAAAGCATTTGATGTAAATTATTTACAAAATCTTAGGGATCTAAGAAATGTTAACCCTCCTTTGCCTACGAAATATCCTTTAAAAAGAAAATATTAGTTATGATAAACGTAACAGAAATATAACACTTTCAAAACCTCAGAAAATGAATAGATACAGTATGGAGAATATAAGGAAAGATTTGTATAAAATATATACCTCTATGGGTCACTCAAATGGCAAATGTCAAATAGATAACTGAATCAGATGAATAAAATGGAACCTGAAAGAAAAACGGGTTAAATAAGTTCACTGCTAGAAGAATCTAGCTGGACCTCTGCTCCCTGTTGAGGCAGCCTCAGTTTAAGTCTAAAACCAAAGATGTATGGTGGTATTTCAGAGGTATAAACTTTTGAAAAATACAAACTGTAAGAAAAACACGTTACTAATATGTTATGAATCAATTAATGCATAGTTGAGTATTGTCTGCTAACTGCGGTGTGAAACTATGCAATAATCTGTCATTTTGTTTATGAAGTCTTACCAACCCAGCAGTCTGAAAAAGCTGCTGCTGTCATTATCAGTGGTCGCCTCATCCTGTCCCACATGTCTTGTCCCCATTTGGCCAGTAGGTGTCACTGGCCATCCTGTTCCCTCCTGTCTTGTAGCCCCTCAGCATCTAGTGGGTTTCCCTACTCACCGGGCCACTGTGTGACGTAATGGGCTAAGCGGTCAGCAATAATCTAGACTCCCTTTTGTTGTGGGTTTGAGCTGAGAGAAAGAACCCTTACCCCCTGGTCCTGTTGCTCATGTTCCATGTCCTGTCCCCAATTTGTGTTCACTATTCTGGTGGTCCTGTCTCAGGTCCTTATGTTACACCTGGTTTTGTATTCCCTGTCTGCATTTTGTGGTCCTGACAGTGCCCTTGCTTGTGCGGTGTTGTACGTTTGGTGGGGGTACTGTCAGGGTAGGTGCTTGTCTGGCCCTGTTCCACGTGTTTTGTCCCTATTTGCCCAATAGGTGTCGCTGGCCAACCTGTTCCCTCCTCTGACTCATAGACCCTCAGTAACTAGTGTGTTTCTGTACTCCTTGGGCCACAAAGCCAGAGGCCAGTCCCAACTAGTTGTTTTTTTTTCCTGTGTTTAACCTTTTATTTATGTTTGCTTCATGTATTACAGTCCCTTGTGTTTGCTCCCTGCTCCCTGGATGTATAATGTTTTGTTTTCCTTGTTTTAGTTTCCCTTGGTGTTTGAACCTGCTGTAATTGACTTCACCTGCTCCTCATTGCCCCTAATTGTATGTAGCCCACATCTGCCTTTTGTTAGTCCTTGTTTTCAGTGTATTTAAGTGTCTGGCTTTGTTCTATTCCTCAGTCAGTCATTGTAGTTATTACTATGTGTTTTAGCTGTGGATGGTTCCCAGTCTTGCTCAGATCCCTAGTTGTGTTACTTTGTGGATCCTTTTATTTAGCTCTTATTTTTCCTGTTTTGTTCTTGACACCTCGTGGACCCTTTAATTTCTGGTTCCCCCTTTTTTGTTCTGTTTTGTTAATAAACCCTGTTCATTGTGAGCTGCTCCATGAATTGTCCCTTTTCCCTCCTTTGTCATGTCACCACCGTAACACCAGCAGCCATTTTACCCAAAAGTATGTAAAAGATAGGAAAACAGCCTGAGAAATAAACAACCATGGAAAAAAATCACACATATTACCAACTATCCTTTCCTAAAACTCTCCTAAAACTGCTCACTCTTTGATCAGTTTGATACCCTTGAAATGGTGCAACCACTTTACCATACAAGGAGAACGAGTTATTAGCTGGACTCGAAGTATGTGACCCTAGGCTGCACTCTGACATTACTCATCTGTCAGACTTTTGTGGGAAATAGGGAGAATTACAAATAATCCTCTAGGTTTAACTATATGTCCATCTTACTGGACCAGATTTCTGCAGGCCTAATTCTTATACATTTACGAGATTTACAGAGTAAAACTCCATTTGTCAGCTATCCATAAACTTCATTTTTATTAATTTTCACAAATTATTGGTGCAGGATTGTTGTTTCTGAGGCCCCACTCAGAAAATCAATTCAGCCCCCCCATACACCCCTAGGGTGATGATTGTTTGTGGCCAATAGAGAATCCCCCCCCTTAAATCTGAGCGTTTGAACCTTCTCTGTGCGGGTCTGGACGTTCTTGTCGTGTCGTACTGGGTTTCCTCTGGGTGCCCTGATTTATCTCACAGCCCGAACATGCAGTCAGGATGATTGGCGTCTCTACATTACACATTATTAAGTGTGTGTGTACCTGCCCAGAGATGGACTGATATCCCGTCCAGGGTGTACCCTGTGCTGCTTAGGATCGGCTCAATACCTGATCCTGACCAGGATAATAATTTATATGGATGGAGAAAAGTACCAGACTTTCTGATTTGCCAAACATTCCCAATAAAGACAACTAAATATATCCAGAATGCTGTTATTATCCAAATGAATTCGTAATGACTATGTCTGCTATGCATACAATGTACAGTACCTACAAGACTGCATAATGAAAGTTCTACTTTAAGAGATCAGTCCTTAAGTTTTATCATAAATGTTTACAGGAAGAGCTTGGACCACTGGCAGCACCCAGACAGCAATGCTGCATGAGATGGGCCGACCCTATTACTTCATTCCTTCCACACTTATAGAAGTTTCATCCCAGTATAACCAGCATGAGCTTGAACAGAACAGGTGATCATAAAAATGCACATTCAACAGCAACATTATTGGTCCGATACCATTCAAGACACCTTATTGTACATGCAAGTCAAAAATAAACTAATAATATGTATTAAAGAACAGACATTAAATAAATGAGAAGTGTAAACTTTACTTACAAGTGTATGTCGCCTTTTTGTGTTAGCACGTCCATAAATTCTGTATATCACAGATTTTTTTGCATAAGTTCAAATTTATGTAAGTCGATGGCTGGCTGTACTGTATATCTACAATAGATGAACTTTTGCCATGAGGTCAGTGCTGGATACCACACTGATATTTAGCTGATATTTAAACCCCTTTATAATAACAGTAGTAGATGTGATTTATTGCCATGGCTACGCTGCTCACCCTGTCATTGGTCCTTCTAGTACTAGCAAGAATTTCCCCTTAGGACCCCCCCCCCACACACACACACCACCACCACCACCAAACTGAAAATGACTGCATATCAAGTACTTATTTAGCTGAACAAAATTACCGCATCTTTAGATACCAAGGCCCTGTGAGTTGTAGTGACATTGCAGCGTTCAGAGTTTTTTGTTAAAAGATGTGAAAACTATGATCAAGAGGTTTCTTATGGCTAGAACTGCTGTTATTTTACTTTTGTGAAATGAGCGTCTGTATTTCTTCGAAGTCATTTTCTTTGTGTCACTTATCTCCATACGGCCAATTCCATTTTCTTAACCAGGAAATTCTCAAGAGTACCATCTCGGCCTTCAAACATCGTCTGTAAGTCTTATGAAAACAGAGTTGACAGAATAGAGCACGTAAAAATGCTGCAGAGCACACTTAGTCTGTGGAGACAATGAAATGTGTCTGTTAATTCACTTTTCTGAATGAGAAGGGGGCATCTGGAGAGTTCTTGGTGAAGCACATGCTAAGGTCCTTGTGATGCTACAGCAAGCAGCTGCCCTGAACTCCCCCCTGGCCGCGGTTCAAAAAGCCTCCGTCATTTACTGAAACATTTGTTCTCTTTCTCTCACTTTCTCTCAGTTATTCCACACAAGAACCTCAGTGCATAACTACTCCAGGACTGTAATTGTACGAATGCCCAAAGGCTTTTTGACCCTCTGACTCGTAACTGTTGCAGAATTTAAATGCCTCTCCTGAAGTAAATATTTGGTTTTAGTATATTTCACATGTCGCCTGAGCTCTTTACAGGGCTTACTTGAGAATGCTCTCTGCCTTCATATTATATTTTAACACGTCTAGCATCCTATTCCTCGGCAAACATGTCACCAATTTAATGGCAGTAATGTTTGTTTTAGACAGAAATGCCACTTTAGCGTTTCTGTGTGTTGCACGGCATGCATTTACAGATTTATAAAGACTCCAGCCTTCGAAGAACTGACATGGGGTCAGGGTTATTGACTACTTTAAAGAAACGGGAAAAAAGCGGAATGAGATGCACATACACGCACACAGACGGACAGACAGGCCGACAGACAGACAGAGGCTCACCTACACAGATCCTTTGATCTCAGTCACCCTCTGATGCTCTAGTCAAATCAATGTGCCAGACCATGCAGTCTCTCTGTCGCCACGCGATTGGGGCGGGTATGTTTCCATAAAACATAAAGAGGCCTTAGGACCATTCATCTACCAGCCCCTGGATCAAAGCGAGACAATGCGAAATCAGCTGTGAAATCAGTGAAATCACCCTCTCAGAAGGTGGCCCCATAGATGACCCCAGTCTCACTAAATGGGCTAACCAGCACTGCTCTGGTCTCATCCTGAACTGACAAAAGGGCCCATGATCAGAGAGACCTGGCCCACTCAAACCCCTGAATGTATCTCTACTAAATCCACTTTCCATACACATACATATCTGTACCATCCATGAATGTAACACTTCAAATACATTCTCGTCTATTTGAGTTCCTAATGGCCATTGAGTTTTCTTCTTTTCATAACATAAGACGATAGGTTTATAAAGAGGACAGAAAATCCACCCATCCACATACATCCACCCCTCAGGCACTTTTCCAGTACAGGATCATGGGCGCCCTAGAGATGGGGTTCACACTGGATAGCATGCCAGCCCATCGAAGGCTACACACACTATGTGGTTCAAATCCTACCCCCTAGTGGTATGAGGCAATAGTGCATGCCACTTAACCATCTGCATCAACCTGTAATAACACAGTGAGTTTCAGATCTGCCCCTCAAAGCATGTGACAAATGGGTACAGTATGATTAAATCTTATACTGTATGAATGAAATCACAATTCAGAAGAAACTACATGAGCACAGAAGCAAAATCAGAAAGATCTTTTTTGGTCAAATATGTTAAACATACCAGCAAGATATCTTGATGGACGTGCCCAGGTATAACATATGACATGCAAGACAATTCAAGACGATTTAGGGTGTATATATGAAGCTTTACACATACATTTTACACTAGACTGTCTACCTACAGCAAGAAACAGCATGGAATGTAAAGAAGACTGAAGTACATAAATAAATTGTGAAATCAAGTAAACTGGGGTGATGTTAGGAAGTGCAGGAACTTTTTACTCCAATAGATTTTCCTGGCCTGAGTCTGGGTGGCTTTTCACGACTGTGGGAGAGACCTGGTTGTAGCCTCAAAGACATTTGACAAACCCTCAGACCTTATACAGTAAATGGAAAATGCAGGCAAATACAAGCCTGGTCATTTACTATTTTTAGCATCAGTTCATGTGACAAATAGAGTCAATATACACTTCAGTTAAACAAAACCCAAGTAATTAATTCCATGCTCACATATACAGAAAGACAGACACTCGTGCAAAATGACACTAATACAGACTCGATCAATTAGCTAGTACGCCTGAACACCAATTAAAGAGTAAGCCTGAATAATTCGACATTCAAGCTACGTCTCAGAGGAGGCGGTCAGCTTCGTAAACAGAACGGGCATCAGTCACTCAGCGCCATCCTTCAGCAGCTACCTTCTTTAGTGACAGAAGCAGCAGCAATTATGACACTATGCCTCAGGAGGGCCATCGATCGTAGCCCTAAAACTGAATGACTTTGTAAAGCTTACCGACAAGGGCTTTTTACCCTTTCTTAACCCAGGGACCTCCAAGTGAAAAGACACAAGAATCAGGAAACACTTACTACAAATCACCTAGGTAACTAAGAACTATGTAAGGAAGCTATGTGTGTGTGTCGGGTGGGGGGGGAGGGGTACTCAGCTGCTGTT
>JAODLC010000133.1:8575947-8586560 GCA_026781145.1 Hippopotamyrus pictus
ATGAATGCATTATAATGCATTATGAAGGTATCTATAATGCGTTACACATACAGACTTTAAGTAAAGTGTTACCGAAATAACTCCGGACAAACCGTCGATTTTAGAAAAACTGCCCGGGCGCCCAGACAGGGGCCCAAAAAGAGGACGTATCCGGGGAAAGCCAGACATATGGTAACCTAGCTACAGAATAGCGACAGAAACGTCACGACTGTGAACGTCCCAATGTCCGACACAGCACAGGCGTCTTGGCATTTCAACAAGTATAGCAAAGTACAGTAACGTTCTTGTGTAACACGTGCCATTTTTTTTCAAAGTACAAAAATGATGCTTGATCACGAAACAGGTTTTGAATAGTTGAGGCACAGCCTACGTTATGAATGCACTGATTGAGCCGGGCTGGCGACAGCCCCGATCAGTGTTTGCTCAGACTGTGGCCTCATTAGGATACAAACAGAATAGCATCTGTTGCTTTAAGGCCCTTATCCTCTAATGTGGCCTAAATGATGCATCTAATGTCAGGGTATCAGTCGCTCTTTCTCTCTCTGCTTCACTTTGTGCTTCTAACATTACTCATCAGAAGACCTTTAGAGGGCCGAGAAAACGACAGCCAGCCTTCCAGGAGAGTAACCCTCTTATCAACAGCCTCCAGCACCGTCACCATCATCAACAGAGGCTTCCGTGTCCATGAAGCGAGCACTCATCTTTCCTGTCACGCATAAATGAAGCTCGGTATCCATTTATCTGTGGTCATTTCCACGACATACTCAGGCTGGACGTGTTTCAAGGCACGTGCACAGATACACTCCAAAGGATCAATCGCGTGCCTGTGACCGATAAACTCAGTTTCATATGTAAAAAATGTTCTCTGTCTGCAGTAAGACTCCATTTTAAAGAGAAGAGTTGCCTGGTTTCCTGACGGAGTTTTAAATTAGCTGAGCTACTTGGGAGTGTATAGCTTCATCCCCATTGCATCCTATTATTACTTATTTATTGTTCACCGATTGTTCTTTTATTGCACCGTCTGGTCTGTTATTGCATGGCTGGTTGTTTTATTATGATCTAGACCCCAGCAGCCCTGCATAGGACTAGCAGGTATAGAAATTGGATGGATGGATGGATGGATGGATGTCCATGCACCTGTCCCCTCCCCTGCCACGGTGGCATAAGAATTTCACTGTTCTTCTAAAAATGTGATGATAAAAACATGCATCTTAAATATTTAATTTCATACCTCAGGTAGGATAACGTCGGTTTCTCATCAGATTTTCCACAACCTGATCGCCTTCTTGTTCACATATGGTTTCGCATAGCAATGTGCTAAGCAACTGATAGCAAGTATAATCATGACGTGTTACAATGTCATCTCCATCCCCTCTTCGTATGTTTGTAAAATATGGCTTATAGTGCTTACAAGGATGTCACACATTACAAAACTGATTGAGAGCAGTGTTTATGCTACTCTGATAAAAGGAAACCCTTCTGTATTTGTTACATAGCGCCTTTGTTATGAATGACTTTGACTATAATTGAATGTCGCCTACTGTAGCGTTTTACGTCAAAGGCAAAAAAAAGTAATTTATATGTGCTGTACATAAAGCAAGGTATATACTCAAGTAATAAGAGTGCTTTATGATATTACGCAACTTAAATCCAAATGATCCTAGCAGTGGTAAGTGATTTGCTTGATTTTAAGCCAAAAGAAAAATGATGCAAAGTGAGATGAGTCATTTCATACCTGAAACATCGCTAATGTGCATGACGGACAAAGTTCTCCAAAGCCTGGCAAAGAGAGACCCGTAAGCTCCCACAGCAGACAGCCATTCACTACCGCCAACATTAAATGTAGCGTGCAGGACATTAGTAGTAAAAATCTACCCTAAAAAATCACTCTTATGCCACATAAATCATAGTAGGAACATTGCTGTGTGGTGTTGGGATGAACAAGCATTTTTTATATATTTTGAAATATATTCATGATTTTTTTTCTGGTTGTGCGCGTGGTAAAGAGCTTTTTATGAACATAACATCTTTTCTTCTATGATAGATGTGATTCAAATATCCCTCTATTTGAATATGCTGAAATGCAATTAGTGCCATTTTCACCTGCTTTTCCATCCTGATGTGACTTCAGACACCAGAGATTCTCTGAATGGGACTGGAGAAGCTGTAGAAGGTCGGCTGCTTACCACGGACGCCTTCTGCTTCTCAGCATCCCCGGGGGCTGCCATAACTACAAAAATGTAAAGCACAAATGCAGAAGCCTGAAAACGATGCACATGTGTTTGTGAAAGAGCTACTTTGGACAGCATACTGGTTCTTCTGATCTGTTTAATGATTTGGACCGAGACATCTATGAAATGTTTAGTCAAACAATATGGCAGCACTGGTGTTAAGCATTGCTAAGCAGGTTCTGGCAGATATCTGTAATTCATGTACTTCGGTCTTCTTTACATGCTGGCCACTGAAGACCTGACAGACAGGGTTAGCTGTGTGTTTCCTCCAGTCCAAAGGGGATCCCTTCATGCCAACACCGCTGGGGTCCATTGCCCCTTTTCAGCTGTCTGCTGGAAGCGGATTCTCATTTCCTGCTGATTAATGAGATTTCCCGTTAACGCCGTTTAGCATCTTGAGTTACCCATGCCTCACGGATCGGCTTGCTTTACCGTCTCCAAGCCAGGACCACAGCCGTTCCTCACAGCCGATGATACCGGATAGTCAATGGTCACCCAAGGAGACAGTCAGACAATCACACAAGGTCACTTGTAGACACACAGGCTTGGTTTGTCTGGGTTAGGGGTTTGATTGTGCTACTATACAAAGGAGAAAGGGAGAAGAAGAGTGATCACAACAGCTGATATGTTCCCCATGGAAACTTTCCATTTTCCCTCCTGTCTGTCTAACCACTTTTGCTTGGTTACTCTGTCACTGACTACATGACTAATCAGTCCTTCAGGAAGGTGCTATGGTGTAGAGGGACACTTTGTTTGCATCTATTTACATCTGTGATGCAGGAACTTGATACTCTGGAAGTAGGCAATGAGCAGGTTGATGATGAAGATGCTGATGGGCGGTACTATGGGTTATGGCTTCCTGTAGGGCAGGTCTGGGCAATTATTTTCCATTGATGGCCAAACCAGAGCTTTACCATGTCAACTGGGACCATTTTATCATGATTGTTTTCATGTCTGAGGAAGCTACATTACACTTATTAGATTTAATGATATATTTATTATTGCAAAGAAAGCTTTGTGGGCAAAAATCTGTTCATCTTCATAGACTTAAACATAAAACTTTATCTGTTTTTTGTTTTTGTTTGGCTCAAAAAAATATCACTTAGGACTGGATGTGGGGTACAAGCAAGGCAGGCCCAGGACTCCTTAGGGGAAAGACGCCTAGTGGACATAAACAGGAACAGCTCCTTACCATAAACTTACTTCTTACTTACCATAATCTTACTCCTTTACATTTAAGCATTTGGTGGACGCTTTTATCCGAATGGATATACTTGTGAGGCAGATAAAACTCAATAAGCATTGAAATGTTGGGAGCCAACAGGTATGAATGCTGCTAGGCTGAGCTTCCGATGAGTGACCAGACATAACCACAGGATAGGAAGTTAAATGAACACTGTGTAGGAAACCTTATTCTCTGGCTCAGGGTGGTCTGCTTCAAGGGAAGAGGTAAAAACCATGAAATCATATATAACATGGGGTTAATTATAGCACATACCTGATCTGATGACTCCTAGAGATCAATGAGGAAAATACAGTCATTGGCCACTTTATTAAGTATACTTTTCCACTGCTCGTTGAAGCAAATACCTAATCAGCTAATCACATGTAAGCAGCACAATGTATAAAATAATGCTGATACAGATCAGGAGCTTCAGTTAATGTTCACATCAAACACCAGAATGGGGAAGAAATGTGACTGAATTGATTTTGAACGTGGCATGGCTGCTGGTGCCAGACAGGCTGGTATGAATATTTCAGAAACTGCTGATCCACTAGGGATCAACCACCTCTGGGGTTTACAGAGAATGGACTGGAAAAAGAAAATGCTGTATTGATGGCAGAGGTCAGAGAAGATTGGCCAGACTGGTTCAAGCTGATAGGAAGGCAACAGTAACTCAAATAACCATTTACTACTGTATAACCAATGTATGCATGAGAGCTTCTCTGAATGCATGCACTAAACATTGAACCTTGAAGCAGATGGGCTATAGCAGCAAAAGACCCGACCAGGTGCCACTCCTGTCAGCTAAAAACTGGAAACTCAGGCTATAGTGGACACAGACTCACAAAAATTGGACAATGGAAGAATGGAAAAACGTTGCCTGGTCAGATGAGTCTCCATTTCTGCTGCGACATTCAAATGGTAGGGTCATAAACAAGTATGGATCCATCCTGCCTTGTACTAACAATTCGGGCTGTTAGTGGTAGTGAAAATGTATGGGTGATAACTTCTTGGCACAATTTGCACCCAAATTGAGCATTGTTGAAATGCCACAGCCTACCTGATTATTGTTGCTGACCATGTCCATCTCTTTATGACCATAGTGTGCCCAGCTTCTAATGGCTACTTCCAGAACAATAACATGCCATGTCACAAAGCTCATATAATTTCTGACTGGTTTCTTGAACATGACAATGAGCTCACTGTACTCAAATGGCCTCCGGAGTCACCAGATCACACCCATGGGATGTGGTTGAATGAAAGATTTGCATCACAAAAGTGCAGCCAACAAATCTGCAGCAACTACGTGAACATGGACCAAAGTCTCTGAAGAATGTTTCAAGCACATTGTTTAATCTGTGGCATGAAGAATTAAGGCAACCTGGTACTGGTAAAGTGTACCTAATAAAGTGACCAGTGAGTGTATATATCTCCTAATACTATCGAATATTATCTTATTTACTAGCTGTTTTTATGACAGTCCTTAGCCTTCAAAGTTCTTTAAACGTGCACTTCTGTCATCGCAGGAGGCTAAGAAGCTGATTCATGGTGGAAGTCTAATCCGGCAGAAATATGGCTTTTCTGAAATTAGATTGGGGATCAGCGCCCATTGTTGTTCATGAGTGCGGCAACGTGAGCGCATGCTGTGCTCCTAATGGCATTGAGAGTCAGGTGTGATACATCCTTCCCCTGTGCGTGTATCTGTGTGTCTGTTTTGGTTTTCCTCTACTGTTGCCGATCCTTTGACCTCTGTGGCAACGGGCTGGACAGTGCATTAACCTACCATGTCAATGCAGGACAGAATGGAGAAATCAAGCAAAATCGTCTCATTTAAAGTCTCCTGTGGTTAGAGGTGCACCTAATAAAAACTGATGCCAATTGAGAAGGTGAGGAGGGAGCTCTGCTGTAAGTGGAAGATTAAATAGCAGCCACGCTCTACTTGATCATTAGGAGAATATGACAGAGAAAGAGAAGGCGAGATCAGGACCGTGATCCATCTGGTGCTGTTTGCTGCTGATACCGTTTCTAAGTCAGAAAGAGAGCAGTTAACGATGTCTTAATGCTGTTAACGAAATGAGCGTGATGTCATCCTTGGAAGCATAGATGTCAGCTGGGTGAATCTGCACAACAAATAATAAAAAGCAGGATTACTCTGAGCCAGATGGTGACATTATCCCCAAAGCGTTGAGAGAGGAGAGCCGCCTGGTCCACACCTAAGCGATTGAAGCAGTGTTTTTTTTTCTCTGCGCTTAATGAGAGCGCTGCTTTTTCTTCCCCTGGCTGGCATTCCAGCTCCCATCATTCAGCTGTCCGAGCAAACGGCCGTGCTGAAAGCACACATTTGTTAATGGAAACAGACAGCTGACTGGTGATTGGAGAGATAGCAGTCGATTTAAGCGATGTCATCTGCAAACAAAACTCAGGCAGCCATTCGCTGCAGAAGCAGGGATATGGCAAAGTGGAATCGGATTACTTTATCAGCTGCAGCCTTTGCTGTACTCGTCAGATAAGCATTTGTTCTTGTTCATTGGCCTATTGAGAACATATTTTGATTTACTTACATGATGTTCATTTTGTCTATAACAGGATAAAATCCATTAACAGTTTGATGAAATATAAACCATAACCACACATGCCAGAATCAGTTCTGTTTAACTGAAGTTGGTAGAGAATAAAGAAGGAGCTACTACTAGAATTTTCTACCGTTCTAACGAGGGTGACATGATGTTCTGCAAGGATGCATGGAAATTCAGTCCATGGAATGACACCTAGTGGAACAAGTGCAAACCGGGTTTAAAGGGCTGGAAACCACTCATGTAGATTCTATTAGGAGCACAGTAGGGGCACGGATACCCTGACAGATTCAGGGGCACAGCACTTTACAGGGGCCACAGTAGGGGCATGGATACCCTGGCAGATTCAGGGGCACAGCACTTTACAGGGGCCACAGTAGGGGCATGGATACCCTGGCAGATTCAGGGGCCAAGCACCTTATAGGGGCCACAGTAGGGGCATGGATACCCTGGCGGATTCAGGGGCCCAGCACCTTACAGGGGCCACAGTAGGGGTATGGATACCCTGCAGATTCAGGGGCCCAGCACCTTACAGGGGCCACAGTAGGGGCACGGATACCCTGACAGATTCAGGGGCCAAGCACCTTATAGGGGCCACAGTAGGGGCATGGATACCCTGGCAGATTCAGGGGCCCAGCACCTTATAGGGGCCACAGTAGGGGCATGGATACCCTGCAGATTCAGGGGCCCAGCAGCTTACAGGGGCCACAGTAGGGGCATGGATACCCTGCAGATTCAGGGGCACAGCACCTTATAGGGGCCACAGTAGGGGCATGGATACCCTGCAGATTCAGGGGCCCAGCACCTTATAGGGGCCACAGTAGGGGCATGGATACCCTGCAGATTCAGGGGCCCAGCACTTTACAGGGGCCTAGAAGACACAAAAGTATATGGGCAGGAGAAAGACTAGCATATTATGCAATTGTCCTATCTCTCAAGAACGGAATGCAGAAAAGACACAATTTATCCAGTATTTCAGTACATGTCATGTACGGCAGATGTCACCGTGGGGGACCTGAGGAATGGTGTCCCTCTTACTTCAGATTTAACTGGGGGAGGCAAGGTGACATTTTCTCAGGGGCGCCAGAATTTCCAGCTACACCCCTGGGTACCGTATATCCATATGGTCTCAAAGCCCCAGCCGTTATGGCAGAATTTCTCAGGAACAGATTTTCCAGTGAGCTAACGCAACGTGTACTGGTACGGTGGTGAGTCCATGAGCCGCGGCGTGACTCGCTGCACTAGGGTGGTGCGGCTTGCGAATGATTTTGTTCATGTACGGTTTAAATGTCAGCGGTAAGGCGACACCAGAAAGGCTCAATGACGCCCCCTTAGAGGCCTGTTAGATCACATTGTAATAGAGTGCCCAAAGCCATCAGCTCAAATGGAAATGATTATTGCTGTGTATAACCTGACCCAGATCCATCTTGGTTTATTGACCTTAGAGGACAGTCAATTGCTGCTGCTCATAGTGTCTCACTCTCCATTTATGGAGAAATATGGCATTATTAGGAAAACAGCAGCAATGAGCTACAGCACGTACCTAAGTGACCCGTGGTTGGGACTCGCAGGTGGCTTGAGCCAAGAGCAAAAGGGAAACTTTGCTTCCCTCCTCCTACCTGGAGAAACTGTCTCTCCTGATTTTGTGTGACCCATAAGCGGTTAAGAAGCGCCACTCTGGGGTAAAGACAGCATTTCTGCATTAGAGAAATTAACAGCTAATCTTGCCTAAAATACATAAATAAAGACTGAAATCAGACGTGTAGTACTCGAGTTCACATGTGAATGGACTCAGCCTTGTCACACACATTTTCACTTGGTCTAGACTAGAGCTCATTCACCCGTGACTGGAAGCTCCATAGCATTGTTTGTTGTGCATCTGAGTCCATTGCATATTTTGCAACAAGTTTGCGGCCCCTGGATTCCTTATACTAGCTTCTATGTTTTTTCAATGTTGCGCCCACACCCATGCGGTAACCTCACATCCCCATCATGACTGCCAAATCAGGAATTACCCGTTTTGTATACATAAACCAAAAGCAAATGCACTGTGGAATGCCAATATTGCAAATCATTGATTATTGAGGTGAAACGGTACACAAAATTCGCAGTTCAATACAAATCTCACAGTTCACAGTTTGCTACAAGTTCAGTACAGCAGGGGAAACTGAATTTGCTTTTAAATAATTTATTATTAAAACTGCAAACACACAATTAGGTACTGTTGTAAACTAAAGGCAATATTTCACATTTTAAAAATAACATGGTAATTCCTCACATTGAGGAAACTGGGTAGACTGCGTAAATAGGTCAGGCAAAAGAAAGCAAAACTACAAGGAGGCACAGCTGTCAGTATTGCAGTGAGGTAGACCAGGTGTGGGGGTGTGGCTGCATTGAGGAAACGGAGTCTGACCTCACAGGTGACCCCCTGATGGACTTGGTCTTGATTTGGACTCATATGGTCTTCACTAAGGTGGACTCAGACACAACCCTGATTGATATTCCTACATGACCACAATGTAGGAGAGAGTTTGAATTTGTGGGGGGGGCACAGCTTAATAATTTAAATAAAAGGTCATTTATTGGGGGTATGAATGAATTACATATTGTGGGCAGAGTCTCCCTCATCCTCCACTGTTCCTACTTCCCTGCTACATGACGCTGAGTATCCTTTTGAAAGCATCCACGTGGATTCACAGACACCGAAAGGCAGAATACCAATCACTTCTTGTTGTTTTAATGAGAAAGTTGCCACGTCAGATGAGAATACTGACATTTTGTATTGTACGCTGTACTGTATTAAGCAAACTGTAGCATTGTACAAAATATACATGAAACAAGTTTTAAAAACAGAGAAGGATTTAGGTGAGTAGACCCCCCCACCTTCACCAAGCAGCATCTCATCACCATGGCAACAACTCCCAAGAGAAAACTGATATCAAATAATAACACATTAACCATAAAATCATGGAAAACTCTTTTTTTGATAACATGCTGTTTCACTAGTTTCCTACAAAAATCCCTATTATTTTACATGACATTAATTTATTCATATTTGTTCTACAGAAGACCCTGTTATTTCTCTATGTTTTGCTATAACGGCCATCACACACCTGTGTACATTTAATTGCAGTTTTCCCACAACCAATAGCAAGAAATCCATTTCAAAAATCCCACAGACATCAGCAAAAAGGCATTTAGTGACCTTTAGGGTTTCTTATTAAATTTCCTCATTTACATAAAACTAACTCTCAAACATAACATAAAAGTGTGTTCACAAGGAAAATTTGCAATTTAATTAAATTTAATTAACAGCACTGCCACGGTATAAAGTCAATTATTAGTTACAGGAGAAACATAATGGAAAAGTAGATCAATAAGGCATATGGTTCTGCTGATGAGGAAATTGGAAACAGTTGTTATTGTTTTTTAACGTTATTTTTGGGTAAAAGAAAAAAGTAATTAAATCAGCACCAAAGATCACAGAATTCACAGTAGTGAATATGTCTGTGATCTCATCCTTCCATTTTTCAGCAGGTCAAATGTAAACATATTTCATTGCAATAGAGATGGCAGCTTAATTTGTTACTTTATCACATTCATACAAGAGGAGAAGCCAGGAGGCTCTGTGTGTCATGCTGGGCCAGGATCTCCAGCCTTCAGGATTGGCAAACACTTTACTTTCATGTCCATAGTACAAAAATTCTCTACGTTTTCAGTTCATGAGGAAAGGGTGACTTGCAGAGGTTTATCTAATTTTTTTGCTGTGGTTTTACTGTACATGATGGTGTTGTGTCAGACAGCAGATACCAAATACAGTATTTAGGGGAGAATCTTTTGCTATACATACATTCCTTCTGATGGCTTTTAAATCCAGATTTATATTTGTGTTATGAGTAGATGGCTTGTAGATGGATTAGTCAACTGACACCAAGCCTTCCTGTAAATATGGTATTTCACAGAACCGCGTGCCACAGACCCAGAGCGGCATCGCTGGTCATTGAGCTCTGACCCGTTTGACCGTGTTGCCAGCGGTAAGCTGTTTCCCCAGTGGATGGCCTGCCCAGACCATCTCACAGCCACCAGATGACCTTTTATTGTGTGAATTTCCCTGTTTTCCTCTGTTTCTTAATCCCATCTAGTATTTAGTAACAATGTAGAAAATGCTCTATGAAAATATATAAAGAAGCAACGACAACGGCTGATAGCATGGCCAATTTCGAGGAAATAAAAAAATATGAAATACTTGTAATGTTCACACTGTATTACCAGTAACACAGCATAATGGTTTTGGTCATTGTACTCAAACACGATATGATCGTTTGTCCCTCCTTTCTCCAGGACTGTGGAACTTCAAAGCAGTAAATGGAAGCCTACATTCCTCCCCATGAAACAGACGTCTAGCAGGTCTGTTAATATGACTAACAAGCATTGCAGCTGCCAGATGAATAAATAATTTTACGATTCAATAAACATGTCAGCTTTCGTGAGCGACAAGCAAGGAAAAGAGGCGAAGGCAGCCAAGGTGAAGGGGAAACGGGGTTTATTTGGGTCGAACGGACAAGAAGGGCACTCACACAGGGA
>JAODLC010000133.1:8593316-8606731 GCA_026781145.1 Hippopotamyrus pictus
GAGCTGTAATAATGATCCAGTCATTGGCTCTTGAGTATTTGCTGATATAAATTCAAATGGCGACTTTTTTTTTGGCCGGGCAGTGTATTTACTGTTTGGCACTTAAGGCTCACCTGTTTTCTGAAAGAAACTCAGCAGTTTCCTGCCCTCTTTTAACTTTATATCTCTAGCTCTCTGTGCTCTTTGGGCTTCTGAAATCCCAATTTTAGTTTCAGTTTCATTTTGTATTCAAGATTGGCCAAAGTCACTGACTGCACACTACGCCTGTGTCCAAATTCAGGGGCTGCAGCCTTTGAAGGACACAAAGCCTACAAAGGTCTACAAAGCCTTTGCAGACTGCATTCTTTGAGGTCGAACAGAAAGTATTGTCAAATGGGATGGTCCAGCCTACGAATAATTTCCTATATTGTGTTCCCACCCTTACCCTTGAGTCACAAAGCGCCACTTTTGGGATGTGAAGGATCCATTGGGGGAACCTTTCAAGACTCAGCAAAAGAAAGATTCATTTCTAGACCGCATTTGAAGGAGCCTTTGAAATGGAACAGCCATGTCACACTGCTGTGACGTATTCGGTCTTCAAATGGAGCCATAGAAACTACTTTTCCTTTTGAGGTGGGGGAGGGGAGCAAGGAAGGGGGAGGTTGGCTTGGGGGCAGGAAGCAGGTAGATAAGCAGAACTTATCAACCAAGCTATTATTTATTTCTATAATAATGGAAAGTATTAAAATTAGAAACCAAAATCTAAATATTTCCAAGACTTTTGGAGCCCCCCCCCCCCAAACAGACAGGGCCTTGGTTAGTAGTGTTGGGGAACTTACTCCCAAAAGTAATCCGTTACAGAGGTGGAAAGTTCAGGTCCATAAAGTACAAATCCAGACCTAGGTTTGGTTTCAACCAACCTTTATAGAGAGTCACAGTAGCAGAGTACTCAACTAGTCGGTTGAAACAAAACCAATCCAATGGTCCAACGCCTCTGTCTAGTTCACAGGAAGGTTATTATCATTAACGAATGAAACTAAAAGCATGAGACATGAGAATTAAACTGAAATTTAAAAAACTCCAACACTAACTAAAATAAAATAAAAATGGGCATAAACTAAAATTTGTGGTTTCTATTTTTAATTTTATTGTTGAGTTTAAAAGCCAAGGCTCTTGCTTAAATTCAAAGCTGCAGGGATTTTAGGAACTGTAGCAGCTTGGATCGATAACTGGTTAACAGACAGGAAGCAGTGAGTAGTTATTATCAACTACTGACAATGTCACAGTGAGCCTGCGTTCATAGTGGGGTACTGCAGGGTTCAATTTTAGGACCATTATTGTTCCTAATTTGCATTGCAGTGATATTGACACCAATACATACAGTAAACTGGTAAAAAATTTGCAGACGACACCAAGGTGGGTGGTGTAGCAGATATTGATCTAGCAGCAGAGAGGCTACAACGGGATCTGGATTTAATTAGCGACTAGGCTGATACCTGGCAGATGAAATTTAACATAGATAAATGTAAGGTAATCCATGCAGGGAGCAGAAAAATAAAGTACAGATATTTTATGGGTTCCACGAAAATAAATGTAGCTGATTACGAGAAAAACCTCGGTGTGTATGTTGATGCTTCCATGTCCCACTCTCGCCAGTGTGGGGAAGCAATAAAATGTTGTAATATTAGTCACCTTTTCACTGTTATGCGTCCAACTGATTTAAAACTGAGATTCCCCCCAAAATTGGTTTTCTTTATTTTTTGTAAGTACTTGAACTTTTGTTTTTGTGTTAAATGCATATGTGCCCATATCACATTAAAAAAATTGTATCTCAAACCCACTTCTCTACCCATTGTGGCTCATTGTAAATCTTGGTTGAGATATTTAGGAAAAAAATGGCTCTTTGCTTTATAAAGGTTGCCGACCCCTGTTTTAGACCATTTCAGCTGGGAGGGGGGACAGACTAAGGCCAGTTGCTCTGTTAGGGGGGGCAGATGTATTTCACATTAATGTCCTCCAAGTATTACCCAGCTAACAAATTAAGTCCCCAGAATGTCCTCTGAACATTCAGAAAAATGTCCCATAGACATTTTTTGTGGACTCCTTTAAATGTCATTAGGACATTCTCATGGGACATCCGCAGGATGTCAGTGGGGACTTCGGGTAAATTCTTCAGTCGTTCTGATGGGACATTCATGTGACATCCAGTAAACATTCAGGGTAAGTTATTTAGACCTTCTAATGGGACATTCAAGGGACATCCAGTGAATATTCAGGGACTTATAGGGAACATTTGTGGTGACCAAAAAATGTGCTGAGGTTAATTGGAGTTACTAAATTGCCCCAAGGTGTGATGGGTTGGTGACCCATCCTGGGCTGTTCCCTGCCTTGCAACCACAGGCTCCGGACCCCCCATGACCCTAAACAGGGTAAGTGGAAATGGAAAATGGATGGATAAATTAAACCAAGAGAATAACAACACTAGAAACCAAAAACATTGATTTTATTTGTGCATTTTAAGATTGATATTGATATAAAATTGCGATTTTCAGTTTGTGCCTGTGTGCATCACTCTTCATCCAAAGTTGCTCTATCAGGTGAAGGAGCCTGACGGGGAAGCAGTGAGCAAAGCAAAGTCAGATAAAAAGCACAGCCTATTTATTAGAGATTCCTGGTTTATACAAGATAGTCAACTACCCAGTAGGCAGTACTGAAATAATATAAATATACACACCTAAGTAAACTAATCTTTGAGCCTTTTTTATTTTAGAACACTAGTTCAACCGAACAATTTCATTTTATTCTATATTTAAAATATTAGTATTTATAACCTTGTGAGGATATCTTGAAGCTGAAGGACTCGTGGCACATGTATTTAGTGATTATTCTCCTAAAGGGATGTCTTCATCATAATGATACTTTAAAGAAAGCAAAGCATTAGTTTTAAAATGTTTATTAGAAAAGTAGTTAGGTTCTTACAAAAATTTTATTGTTTCAAAGTCATTTGAAATAGCGATTACTTTGAAAATGTATATAAGCTTAAGGAACTATAAGACAAGCAGTTTTTGAACTGTTCAAGTGCTGATTCCCATTTAGTCACAAGAGTTACTAATAGAAAAAAAACAAAAAGGCGATTACATTTTTGATAAATAATAATGTCAAATTGGATCCACGATGGAGACTTGAGACTTCACTCGGACTCTAATTTTGTTACTCGTTAACATCTCTGCCACCAGGTGATGTTCAGATGGATCACTAAAATCAACATCCTATTAATTAAACCTAAAAAAAAACGTTAAAACGTTGCAAGTCAAAGAAATCACTAAATAGGCTACATTTAGAAACTACTTTATATTGGATTGTTAAAATAAATACATTTCAAAACATTGGTGACATGTCCACCAGAACAACCTACAGAGAGTTTTCATCAAATATTGAAGGTGCTGAATAAATAAAGGCTAATAACAATCATGTGACGGAATTTACCGGATAGTGAGTTTTCTTACGATGGGGGGCGTGTTTCAGCGTCACGGCAATCATGTCCTCCACACTCTGACAGTTTTGTTGTGGGTATAGTTTGTTGCATGAACCTTGACATAATATATGAATACAAATATTTCTGTTGGATAATGCTAAAATACAGATTTTCCATTGAAGGTCACGAGACACAGCTGTGACACGTACGTATGATGACGTCATTGATTGTGAGCCGCTGAAACGCTCGCTTCCCCTTTCTTCCTTTGTAGCTGTATAGGGCCCATAAGGAATTGTCTCCAATTTTCTTCAGCATTCGCCTGATGCCATCCCCCAGACTGCCTCCACCCTGGAGACAAAGGTATGCCATCTACAAAACACAGAAATGAGTCAACAGTTACTAAAACACACAGGCCCAGTTAATGAACATGAAAGCATAGTCTTAACTGCTCATAACAGAATGCCATGCTCATTTGTCAGTGTTTACCATCTTCTTACGAAACTCTGCGTCCTTCAGCTGGCTACACAGGTGCTCCAGTTCTTCCACAGTCTTACAAGGTTCTTCCAGTAGTTCAGTGACGTCTGATCTGGTGGATGTGCTTGGAAGGGTTGTGGCTTGTAACATGGACTCGATTGCATTTTTCATGTCGGCTTCCATCTGGTCCAACTTGAGGAGAACTCTTCTTTCCAAATTTTCAAACAGTTTTGGAATTTCTGTGCCATTAAAAAAAGAGCATGTTTGTGAATATTATTATTTCTTACAACCAAAAGCAATATTAATTATGTTTTTTTTTTCCAATTTCTTGGTACCTTGAACCCAATGGTTGGTTGAGTCTGAGGAAGCGGATGGATGGGGCCATGAAGAAATTTCAGTTGAGATGGTGGCAACTGTGGATATATTAGTTATGGACCCAGACAACACGTAACCTGCTAAAGTTGGCTCATTGCTGTTGGTGTAGTTTTTAAAATGGCCTTCTTTGTCTTGCAACTATAATGAAATTAGTACTTCTACTCACAGTCAGGTGGTTCAGGCAATGTCAGCCTCCTCAATGACATTGTTCTTCTTTTCTTTCTTTCCGGCTCATCATCTTATCCAGGGAAAATGTCGAAAGAAAGAAACAAATCATGACAATGGCAACCCTATGAACTAGTATATCATAAGAAATCTATGTTCTTTTTATGTGTTTAAATGAATGTGTTATTTCTACTAATGCAAAGCAGGGGTGGACAGTCTTGTCTATAAAGGTGAATGTATGTTTCATGAATAACTCAAGAAAACTGGTTAAAACGTTTTTTTTTTGCTCAAAATGCAAAATCTAAAGCATATTTGGCAGACTGAAGAAAATCATCATTGTACAGACACAATTCTCAGTTTACTCTAACAAGCTGGTCAAAACAGATTGTGCTTTTATCAGTTGGCAATGTTGTAGTACAATATTCCGCTCAGGCATTGCAGGTCACTGCCTAAATCATTGTATATGATGTTGACTGTTTTGTGTGTTTTTTTGAACAATGAGTGCAAGAGGTGTCAGTCTGTGGAAGTGGTGGTGCTGGGTATTTTTTCCTAGATGGTGTTTAATAAAGGTTTGATAAAAGCCTAAAATCTGCTACGTGGATTGTCAGTTTGTTCACCATGCCCTGCCGTAACGGAATGACTGCTCCTGTCCTTTTTCCACAAAATATTGCAGGAGTTGCACTTTTGCAAGTTCTGGGCTCACTAAAATGCACAGAACAGTGCTGAGTACCGTAAAGTGTTGATACAGATGATCTTGCAGTGCACTTTTCATGGCAATTTTTCCAGCGTAGAGAACAAATTGCCTGAATTCAGATGACTTCCAATTATCAGCGTCTTTCTGCTTTCTGGCAAAGCAATCAGGAAGGGCTGGCTTTAGTCTCTCCAGCCGTTCACTTTCAGTAGCTGTGTCTCCTAATGACATTCGATATTCTGTCTTTCCTCTTGTCCACAAGAGCAGCAACTTTTTCATTACCCACAAGCAGCACTAATGCATGTAATCTATTGGTAAAGGACATTACTATATCATAGAGACCTTACCAAAGAAAAAGGAGAGATCTGCTCTTCCTGAAGGTGTTCTGGCTGCCAACGCTGCCTGAATGAATCATCTATCCTTAGATCAAGGTTGTCCAGGTCAGAAATAGATCATCCGAATGTCCCAGAATCCCTTCTGAGTGCATCTATCACATCCATAGTAGCCATAGAACTGCTTCGCCACTTGAACCACTTGACCATTGTCACTGCTGGAACATCACAAGTGGTGCAACTCAGGTTGATGTTTAAACTCATAGTACTTCTGCCAATTCCTGCACGGCATCATTGACAAAGTCAACATTTTTTGGTCTGGATGCAGCAGCGGTGACGTAGAGGGGGACAATGCATTTTTGTGGCAAATGTATAGAACAGAGAATGGACTAGAGCAGTGGTTCTCAATCCTGTTCCTGGCGCCCCCCCCTGCCAGAATGTTTTCGTTCCAACCCTACCTTAATCAGGCTTATATGGTCCTTAATAGGCTAAAGCTGGTTTCAGACCGAACGCGGCATGCGCTGTGCTCGCCGTGAGGCTTCTGCGCAGAGTAGGCGTGCTTTTCAGAACTCTCTCCCGTCATTTTGGCTCGCGGTCAGTAGCGACGATGTATATTTCACATTCAAAAAGACTCTACGCTTGTGTAATATAGCTCTGGGAACTCAGACACGGACAATATAAGTTTTTCCTCATTTCGTTTTCTGTGCCCAGTTCGGTGCCTTGTTTCTAACTTTCTATTGATCGCGAGACAATGCGTCACAGTCAAGTTCAGCAAAGTTCATCTTTGACCACAGAGCTCGCATAAGCTCCGCGAGCGGCGCGCGGCACGGAGCGCAGCGCTTTAGCCTATTAAAGACCATATAAGCTTGATTAGGGTAGGGTTGGAATGAAAACATTCTGGCAGGGGGGGTGCCAGGAACAGGGTTGAGAACCACTGGACTAGAGGGATTTGTTGGAGGTTTTGAATAGTGGCAACCCATCAATGTTTAAATAACAAACACTTTTATTGGAATCAATGTGATTTCTGAGAACACAGGGACAGACAGTCCCTGGAGCAATCGGGTCTTGCTCAGGGGCACAATGGTGAACTCACTTTGCCATCACGGGGACTTAAACTAGCAACCATCTGATCACAGACACAGTGGCATAACGCAGTGAACCACACACTGCCCCCCTGCTTTTAATATCTTATCTGCCTCCAGCACAGAAGAGCATCGATGCGAATGATCAGAAGAGAGAAACGATTCTGAGACATGACCAAGGGGGTGGGGGGGGGTGTCTGTTTTTTTTGGCTTCTGGCGTGTGACTCCGTGATGGGCGGCTAATGTGGCCTTCAGGCCAAGTCAGGCTGTTGTAGACGTCAAGCAACTGCAGATGTTTAGTCACAGCCGTGGGATATTTGTTCAGATGTTTTGATAGTTAATCTGCGCCATTAAATTTTATTTGTTCAATGCCATACCTTGCGTCCATTTCACCCTTCTTGCATCCATCAAAGAGGGTTCTTGCTGTTAACGGGAGGTCTGAATGTCCATGTTGAGCACCCACAGTAGTTTCATTTACAAACATACTGGCCCATTCTTATAGTCTTCTTTGAACATGGGGGTAACATCTTTGTTGTTTGACGTATCAATAAGCATATCAATGCTCCCCTCCTCAAAGGAGCTGTGGCGAAGACCTTTATATTCCTCAACACTTGCCCTCTCTAAGTTTGAAACGGCATCATTGGTCATCCTTGAATTGTGTCTCTGAACACTGAAAACATCTTTGCTGGCTGCTGTTTTTTGGGGTCTTGACATTCTAGTCCAGATTTTTTTGTACTTCCTTCTCCAGACCCTTGTTGTCATCAAATTACTGTATTGGTCTCTCTGCCAAAAGTCACGCTTACCATTGCGACAAAGGGAATTGTGGACAGAGCAGATAATTCGTTATATAAATGTAGATGAGGTGGAAAGAGGTAAAGTGGTCCCAAGTTCTAAGTTCTGCAGTGCATATCGCTAAAAGACCCTTATCATACCTCTCCATCTCATTGTTAGTTGACAGCGCAAACAGGTACTGCTTAATTCTGAGTACCAACTTTCTCAGTGAGGTAATTTGATTCTTGGTGGCGCACCACTGAAATTAATCTTGGTGGGTTAACCGAGCAAACAGAGATAAAATTTTAATATAAAAAAATATAAAGACAGAGAATATACAGTAGATTCAGAAAATATTCGGACCCATTTAATTTTTTATTTTGTAATGTTGCAGCCTTATGCTAAAATCGTTTAAATTCATCAATCTTAACTGAATACAACATAATGACAAACCCAAAACAGAATTTTGGAAAGTTTTCCAAATTTATAAAAAATAAAAAATTCAAACATCCCATTGGAATAAGTATTTCCTATGACAATTGAAATAGCTCAGATACATCATATTTCAGTTGATCATTTCTGAAATGTTTCTGCATATTTTTTTGCATTCCACTTATGGTTAATTTAAGTGACTGGACATGACTTAGAAAGGCATGTCTATATAATGGTCCCATCATAGTAAAAGCCAAGTCACTGAGTCAAAGCAGTGGCCCGCAGAGTTTAGATAGAAGATTGTGTCTCAAGACAGATCTGAGGAAGACTACAAAATTTATTTTACTATGTACCATGAGTTTCGATAGGTCCGATCACTCAGGTCTATAGCCCGAGTATTATAGCCCTGAGTATTATAGCCTCGGTGGCAATCTTCCTTCAAAAACAAAAACTGCTATGTACCATCTATTTGTGGTTAAGTTAAATTGAAAATATTGAGTTTAGAACTGACATAAATACTTGTGAGTGAATGTGTGGGTATATACGTCTATACTATGCTATTGCACATGCTTACATCTAAGGCAGTTTTACCAGGACTATACTCACCATTTTTGGGGACATATTTCCCAGATAACAGACACTAAAGAAAAAGAAAAAGAAAATGTTAACATGCAATATTTACATTTACAACAAGTCGCCATGATTGTTAAATATCATAATTAAATAATGATGCTATGTGTTTGAAAAAATAAAGCTATTACTATAAAAAAGGGCTTCTATAGCTTTAAGGGATCTGCGTGTGTGAAGGATTGTGTGTGCGTGCGACTAGGACGGTCGACAAAGGCTGCAAAGAAACTGCTGATATTCGCATTTGCGCTCGATGAGAACCCTCAGTCCCAGGATGGGGTCAATGGTAGGCTTCTTAGACATAAAACCAGTCCCATTTTTCATTTACATTCCCGTTTTCATCTTATCTGTGATTGCTAACTATTTAATATTTTTGTGACTTTCAATGTTCCAGGCTTTGTCGGAACACAATGAATCTAATCACACTATAAAACCATTACATGGCTTTTAAAGACTGGTTAAACACCTCCACGAAAAGGAGGGTCCTTTACTCCTTAAGGCCTGAAACGTACAACCAGCAAACATTTCAAGACATCAGTAAAGTTTAAGTGATATAATGTAGCATTCCAAATTTAATGGCAGTTAAAAATTCTGTGTCTTTTTTCAGGCTATAAAATCAAGATATAGTAGTGACTTAGGTCCTCACAAAAATAGCGTTCGTCGAAGAACGACGCACGCAAAGGTGGGGATGGTGTAGCCCAGGGGTGGCTAATTAGAGGACTGATTGGCTTAAGAGTCCTCACACCCGGGTTTGAACAGCTGACCTACAGGTTATCCCAAAAACCTGCACACACACCGGCCCTTTGCGGATAAGATTGGCCACCGCTGGTGTAGCCTAAAACATCTGGGTTGCTCGGAGGTGTTGCGCTGAAATCTCACTCCCTGTTAGGAAGATGGATGGACATTGTGGTCTCAACCAATATGATATTGAATGTGTTCGATAATCCCTCTCAAACCAAGAAAAAACACTTCCTACAGGGAGTGAGATCTTGCTGCGGGGGACAAGGCAGGACAGTGTGTGTTTAGAAAAACAGAGAGTTGATTTTTGAGTTTTTACCACTGTCATAGGTTATAAGTAGCAAAACACTGAATTCCATTTGTTTTCTCCAGGTTAAGATGTAGAGGAAAATTTCAGTACTAAAAAATGACCGTGTCAGTCCTGTGAAATTACAGGAAGCTGCAGCACAGTTAGAGTGCCCTGTCAGAATATTGGCTTGCATGATGTCCTTGCTCGGGGTGCATAGTTTGTAACATATTTGCATCAGCAAAATCCAATCTATTAATGTAGAATAGCAAGTTAAATCATTTTGCTTTATTGATTTTGTATTATTTATTTAGGAAGCAACTGGCCTTATTCATGTTTTCAGGGATCATTAAGCTTCCAGAGCACAGGAGGACATATCTTTTATTGTATATCTGCTTGCATTTGCAAGCTGTTGTGCACAAATGCAAGCTTTCTTTTGTTTCTGTGCTTGTGGTATAATGATTTGGAAGATATGACTCCTGGCTCATCCAACTTCTACGGGAATAAAATTGAGCCATGACACATCTGTTTGTTTAAATATTCAATCATGTTTGGTAATGAGTTGGATGGAAATTTATTTGGTTAATTAAAAAATTATCGATAAAACGCAATACGTTTAGTGGGTTTCTCTATACGCCATGGGAAAGTTAAGTAAACCAGAAACTAGATAAATATTATTTGTTATAATTTTGTTTGTATTTTGTTATAATTTTGTAAACTGTTGCATGCAGAAGCAAACAGTTTTGTGGCTGTGAAGGGAAAAGAATCACTAACTTCTTAGGTTTATGGGGAAGGATCTATAATACAGTTCAAAGGTGTTTTTTTTTCTTTGCTATTTTTTTCTTCACGTAAAAATGTATTTTTAAGATAAAGGCCTACAAACGTTTAGTTTTATTTCAAGTTATATATACCTCCAGACTGTATTCACCATCGTCCACCTCTTCATCTATATACAATGCCTAGCACACAGTGACATGAAATAACATTCCATTTCAGGACACGGAAGTCCCCCAAGACACCCGTCTGCATCAAGGGGACAGAAGTGGGGACAGTACAGGACTACAGATACAGGGAGTGAACCTGGACAGCCAGCTGGACTGGATAGAATCTCAGAAAAGCCAGAGCCGAGGCTTTGGTCAGATGTTCTACCTCTCGGCAGTGGTCAGTCTCACCGTTTACGCTGGTGTGTGTTGGGGCAGCAGGGTGAAGACAGCAGAGGCCGACAGGCTTATCGAGGATTTCAAACCCTGCTATGTGCGTGGAGTGTGCCTGCTCTCCCAGGGCCGTGCGGGTTTCCTCCCGCAGTCTGAAGACATGCAGTTAGGCTGTTTGGTGTCTTTGTGGTGTGTGTTGTTAGTATGTATGTGCCCCAGAATAGACCGGAATTCTTTCCAGGGTGTATACACTGCCTGTGCTGCCTGGGAGAGGCTCCACCTAGCTAAGAAGGAACGCTTCCATTAGGTTCTTAACAATCTGCTGTAATGTCATATGACTAATGTTCCTTTGGCATTCTTAAAATGCCGATGTACGGAACGGTAACTGGAAACGAAAGTCACAGGAACATGCTAAAGTAACATATTTAAAACTGAACCTGGAAAAACGTTCCTAGAAAATTAAATAATTAAAAATAATATTGAACCAAACTTGAAAAAAGTTATTAAAACATGAGACTAGAAATGTTTATGAAACCAAACCTGAAAAACATTCTTAGAACATAAAATAACACGTAATAAACCAAACTTTTTGAACACAAAATAGCCACGTCCATAAGAGCAAACTTGATTCATATTCTTAAGTTGACTTTTTAACTTTGCACAAGCATTTATTATCAGTGCCGTTGTAACATTATTATCAGCACATTAAAGGAATTGAAAAACAACACCAACAAAAAAGAAATCATCCATTTCATAACATTTAATAAAAGTACCCAGGTTTTACTTTCTGAAGCGCTGGGCAATGTTTATATTCAGTATTGTGTAATACAGTTGTCAGTAGGCTACAGAAAACTCTAATGAATAATCAGTGATGAATGGAAGGAATTAAAAAACAATTACCCTACAATAAGCAACCAGCCATGACCATTCATTCTCTATTGGATTAAGTGATTTGTAGTGATGACTCTGACATCAGAGTAATGACAGAGGGACAAGCAACAGCTCAACTGGTTAGTCACAGCAAATCCCTGAATCAATGGCATGCCACATTTAGGTCTTACACTGCCCCAACAATTTTTGCTGATATTATAATTTGCGTATGTATTGCGTTTATTTGGTGTGGGGACCCACATGTGTCACACATCAAATGAACACTGGATACATGGGCTAGCACATGCAAGTATTGCCTATATGGAAAATAAATGGATCTTAATGGCAGCGTTGCCAATAAGCAACTTTGTTGCTAAATTTAGTGACTTTAAAGAATCCTTTAACAAAATTGTTTTTCTTTCTGCAAAAAAATCAACAACCCACAAGTCTAGTGGCTTATTGGAAAATCCTATAGCTGACAGAAATAGAAAAAAATATATACATGAAAATAGCTTTATTAGGAATTTGGTTATATTAAAATTAGGGCTGTCAAAATTAACGGGATAACACAGATTAATCCATCATCATGATTAATCTAATTAAATTTTTTAACACAATTAACCCATCTGCAGTGCAGAATGACTCAATGTCTCTGTCAATCTATTTCGGGCAGTTTTGGTGCGTTCCAGTTGCCCTGGTAACTCGTATTCCGAGTCGGATTCCGAGTTTTGAAGCCGGAAGTGACAGCATGTGTGCTCCCTTTTCTCGGAGATCCAAGAAATTTCTCAGAGCAGCAAGAGGATCCCGAGTTCAGAATCCAAGATGGCTGCGCCTTTTATCAACAGAAGGGAAAGTTGTAGTTTTATACTGTTTAACCACTACTTCTCATTTGTGGCTCATTAAATCGGTCACACACACTATACCGTCCAACTTATCTGTGGACATGTTGCTACAGTGTTTTATACATAAAGCACCGTGCGTAATGCGTAATGTAATCAACTGATATTGCTAACAATGGCATTTAATTAACTGGGCTAGAATTGGACTTCATGATTAGTCAGATTATTTGTCGGATTTACGCTAGTTTGGGCTAAATGTAAGTTGACGAAGATAAAGACCATTTAAACTGAGGTATCTTAATTAAATCCGACAGGTTGTCTGGCTTAGCAAAAAATCTTGCTTTTTGATATGGGTCCACGGAATTGCACTTCTGTGGCAAATGGAATGCATCCGACTCGTGTTCAAGATGTTCAATAAACATGTTAAGTGCATATATATTCCCTTTTTTCTTGAGTCTGTTTGCTCATGCAAAATAAAATGTAATTAATATAGATTAAAAATGAATGATATTTAATCGTGATTAATCAAAATAAATCCACAGCAACCCTGTGATTAATCTGATTAAAATTTTTAATTGTTTGACAGCACTAATTAAAATACAGTATAGATGAGCACAGAAAGTAAGATAGAAGCAAACATGTGAAGTGCTGTCACCATTTGACTTTCACAATGCAAAAACAATGCAATGACATCCGCAATATGCTAATTAGCACATGGCGTCATCTAGTGACATTTAGCGATTTTTGCATGAGTATCAGACTGTAGGGGGGACCTGAGAGCGCATGTCCTCAGTCAGCACCCAGACCACTCTCAGGTCCCAAAACGTCATTCCATAAGACGCCATTTTACAGAATGCCGAAAGGGTCAACATGTATTGCTTTTCGCATTAACAAGCTGAAAATTATTCACATGTACAAAAAGTGCACGTTAACATGTCAATTTTCAGCTTGTTAAGTACAATACAAAAGAGTTACTGGACTTCCCGGAGGCTGCACCAGACCCCGTTGACACTTATTTACTAGTCGGTGTCACGATGCGAGGCAGCCGGACGAGCAGGAAGGCGAGAGGAGTCGGTATGACGGGTAATAAGGGGTTTAATCAGGGCACACAGGGCAGATGAGGAC
>JAODLC010000133.1:8644802-8664881 GCA_026781145.1 Hippopotamyrus pictus
GAGGAAACCCCACGACGACACGGGGAGAACATGCAAACTCCACACACATGCGACCCAGGCGGAGACTCGAACCCGGGCTAATAATATATATGAAAAAATATTTTTAAAAAATGAAGACAACAATTATACAAATAACACACAAAAAGAGGAATATGCATTCTGATATTTGACAAGTAATTCAGTTCTGTTTTTACACAATAATTAAAGTCCATTAGCAATATGTATACCTTTAAATCTGGAAATCAGCTTTTTTGCTTCGATTGGTCTAAGGACGTCAGAGAGATCTGCTTCTCGAACATACTTCAAGTCTTCAAGTGTTTCCACACCAAGGTCTTTGAGTGTGCCAATGAGTGACTGCTGGGATATGATGCTGGGCAAAACTGATCTTATGTAGGCAACTAGGACATCATCTACTGTCTCCATGATTCCTAAATTAACAAGAAGCACATGTAAACCAAGCTGATCCTTGACTTTTTAGTCTTCAACAATACAATGCTTAAGTGAAATTACACTAGTCCCACATAAAGCATAAGCAGGCAATGGACCTTTGACACAGTACAGTCCATACTGGGGCAAATATGAGCTGCTATGAGGAGTAAGCAGGAAATACACATCTTTGGTGCCTTTTGTCAAAATTAGATCAATTTCGCCAAACTCTACAGTCTCATCATGTGTGATACACAGAAAAAAGCCTTTTCTATAAAGGGTGGTCTTAAATGTAATATTTGTGCACACAGGCTCCACAAGGCTTGCCCTCACAGCATTTTGGACAGCATCACAGTACAACTCTGCATGAAAATCTGATGAGTCCTTCACCTGCACAATTGGGGGGGAAAATGAACCTGAATGGAGATAGGCCTGTAGAAGCTGGTGGGTATGGGCAAGAATTTGACACACATTTTTGAAATTTTGTGTTCTTCACAGTTCACACACAACATTTGAAGTATGAGTGTTTGCTTTCAAATCACATAGTCCAGAGCCTAATGAGTGGACCAATCCTCACAATGAGCTCTGGATAGTGCAACAGATAGTGGTGTTTTGGTTTTAATGTTTCGGTCAGAAACTGTTCTGTTTTTGTTTCAAGATAATCTTGAATTAACACACCGAGGTAACTCACATGAGCTGTAGAGATTCTCGGTGCATAAACCAGTTCCACTATTTTCTTGAGCAAGATCACAAGTTGCCACATTGCATCTTCTGTGTCTGCAATTTTGTCACCCATTATTACTGGGAGAAGCCGTAAAAGACACCAATTTTTTGTTGCCTGTCCACCAATCTTATGGCCAGTTTCATTGACTTGAACTGGCATCCGAACCTTTGTATTTGAACTGTCTAATCCATCTATTGAGCTGTATGTAGGAAAACCATTTCTTTTCCTTGACAAAATACCTGAGGCAGACCTTAAGATCATAAGACACAATTCCCTCAAAAAGATGGTGACCCAGGCAATGGGGAAGACCAGGATTGCACCCATAAAAAAACAGAATCTGATTTCACCCTATACACAGGTTCTTCATCATTTCTCAAATGCACTGCTCTGTTAGAGTTCTTAACTGTCCTTGAAGAAAAACTGCAGGTCAAATCAGTTATCTGATCTCTTGAGATAGGGCAATACCTACAGAAATGCTTAGATGAACTGAAGTTTTCTGTGAATCCGGCAACTGAGTGAGAACCCAGATTATCTCCAGCAATACAAAGACTGTTGTTCTAACAACTTGCCTGAAGAGTTCAAAAATCCATTGATTTCTAAATCCTTTAAATCATACAACATTGCTGCATACAGCATGTCATGCCCAAAGTATTCTTTTTCATTACAAAGAAGCAGGAGCTGTAAATTCTCTATGCCTGAATGATAAAAGGGCTCAAAGTCAGCTAATCTAACATACACTCCTATTATTTTATGTTTTCTCTTTGCTGACCCTAGAGGATTTGTCACTTCAAATGCATCTTGATACAGTATAAACTTTAGTGTGATGTCTGAGTCATGAAAGAAATTGTTGTATCTATAAACCTAATACATTGGGAGCAGTAGGACCGGTGACACTATGAGACTTTTCAAAACACTGCTGCTTAACAACAGGATCTTCCATAATTGATAGCAGCGTGTCTTTTATTGGAATGCACTGTGCAAATCGTTCCTTTCGATCATCATCTGTACCTAGGTAAACAGTTCGTGGATGCACATATGAGAATTTCCTCTTAAAGTACTCACACCTTGAATGTGTGGTGGCAAGAGGAGAGCTACACAGAGAATGCTAATCCGTTTCTTGCAGACTTTTCAGTAGAGTGTCTACGTCAGATTCTGACAAGCCCATTTTGTCTTGCAACACTTCCTTTAACTGATGTCTTGTGTACTCTTGGCAAATTCTAATTAAATCAGTAATTTCTTCAACTATAACTTGGATGGTTGATGATGGAACCAGCAGTTTAGCTTGCAATCGCATGTAAAACATGCACAAGGTCTTCATATACAAGTCTCTCAAACTAGGACTATCTTGGGATTCATTTCTACCTGACTCTACATCTGCTTCATGTGCCAATGTGGACACATTAGAATGTGCGCTAGGATCTGATGCTACACTAGAAGTACCAGACACTTGCACTGCAGTTAAATGCTTATGTGTCCTTGAAATGTGAGCAGTAAAAGATGACTTAAGTCTAAAGGACTTTTTACAGTTAGTAAAGGGGCAGGTTACTGGTTGTCCACTTGAAATGCATTGTTTCAGATGCGAAATAAGATCCTTTAAATCACTGCACTGTTTCTGACAACCTGACTGTTCACACCTGAGTATTTCTTGAACTTCTAATTGTGAAAACATGGGTGGAGTTCCGTGATGACGAAACATGTGAGCTTTAAAAGCATAGTATTTGACAAACATATGCTTACAATGAACAACACAACATGTAAATTTTTCATGTGATTCATGTCTATGCATTGCCTGATGGTTAACATATTGTTTCATTGATCTTAAATCAACACCAGAAGCTCGACACCTAAACATATTTACCATGCTCACTTTTCCCCCACAATCCTACATTTGTCAACTACAATAAGTACTTATAAGCCATATTACTAATGAGACGTTTGAGTAATTATCAGGTATAAAGAGGACTTACTGATTACTGTGTTCTGTTTTAAAACCTAGAAGAAAACAAGGGGGAAAACAAGGTTAATTGTGATACTTATGAACAAAGTTTCTATTATACATACATACAGATGTATATATAAAAACAATTTAAACAGCGACGTGCTTCTGCACGGGGTGACTGCCAATATATCCAGTCGCATCAGCACCATAGGTCACCGCAGTTCTGGTCAGCAGTTCCAGGGTATTATTGTTGTTAGGAATGAGGTAGAGAAATATGCTGCTATAGAACTGCACGTGTATGGTGGTCTGGCATTTGCTGTTGGATATATCTCGGCGCCTGCCAAAAATGACGCGGCGAAAAGGCTTATTTTTCTCCGGAATGAATGTTTAGATGCGTGCGTTTTCTAGACTCCTAACTAAAGTCCAAATAAATGCACTTCGCTACAAGTTCTAATCAGACGTAATGTTTATAACGTTCAGCACAACAATTTTCAAATTAATAGCATGAGTTCATTCAAAATAAACCACAGCCCAAACCCAACAAATCATATACATCTACATTGATAGTTTCTTTATAAATATTTATCAGGTTAGGCTAGCTGACTAGCTACATAGCAACGGGTTATTTTCACATACTACGTTTAAACAATGAAGAGTCCACAAGTGCCGTTTTTTTCTTTAAGCAACATAGCTGAAACCACGACGTTCTAAGATTAAAAATAAGTTATTACAACGAATGTAACTATAAAGATTTGCTGAGTTACTTTAATATTTGAACCAGATGGACCCCTAGTAGCACGAGTTGGCGCGAAGAGAACGACGCATGTGCACCGACTAGAAGATTCCAACCATTCTGAAGACTCCAAACATTAAGATTCAAGATTGGTTTATTGTCAATACAACAATATACACAGTATACAGCGTATTGAAATGCCATTCCACACAGGTCCCCCATGGTGCATTATAAAGATTAAATATACCAAAAAATGGCCAATCACCAGGCTCCAGCGGATATGCCCAATGGCCAATCACCAGGCCCCAGCGGCTACCCTCTTGAATTTTATAAGAAGTTCTGGCTTTCAATCAGCCCAATATTCATGCCAGTACTTCATATTCATTATTTCTGAATGCATCTCATATACCTAGAAATCTGCAGTGTTTGGCATACTTTTAAAAAAGGATAAAACTCCTTTAGACTGCTCATCCTATAAGCCCATTAGCTTGCTTAATGTTGACTAAAAGATTGTTACTGAACTTTTAGCTTGAAGATTGGAAACTGTGCTCCCTAAAATTATATACTCAGATCAAACGGGCTTTAAGAATAGGCATAGGTCAGACAGTTTGCGAATTTGCGTAAGGATTTCAATACAATAAACTCGCTTCATATTTATAAAGACCCCACATCAATTCTCTCTTTTGAGCCTTTGATCAGGTGGAATAGCCTGTTTTATTTTCAGTTCTTGAAAATTTTAACCTGGAGCTTAGTTAAATCCTTATACAGTGGTACCTCGGTTCTCGAACTTAATCCGTTCCAGACTCCGGATCGAATCCTAAAAAGTTTGAGTTCTGATCGAATTTTTCCCATAAGAAATAATGGAAAAACAATCCATTGGTTCCCGGCCCCCCAAAATTACACCTAAATATGTTTTTTGTTTTTCTTTTTAGCAGCATTTAAACACAAAATGAACAGGATAAAACAAGAAGAGCATTTTTATCTTAATGGCTTCCAAAACGATAAAGATCTTATCCCAAATACTGACCAAACCAAAAAATGTTGGCGAATTTTCAGTTCTATTATTAGTCAGCGCAGATCAAAAATAAGATTAGTTTCTAGACGTGACTCTTTATGGCATGACCTGAAGGACTCTGTTATTTATCCACAGCTGTTCACCTCACTTCCATTCATTATCGATTTTGATCAGATAGGATCTCTTTCTAGAAATCCAGCTATATACAGCCATGGAAAAAATTCTAAGACAGCAGCACACAAGAATAAGGTGAAGCAGGAGACAATGGGAATGACCAGAAACCAGCCAGGTAAAAGGCGGAAGCGACATTCTAATGGCAGAGATGACCGTTAAGTTATCCGCCAGTTTCTGATGAATCGAAGGATGACATCAAGTGACCTTCAAAAGGAATGGGAAACATTAAGTGCAGGTGTGAGGTGCACTGCTAGGATAGTTTGCATCAGCCTCTGAGAAGCAGGACTGGTCCCATAAAGCAAGGACGAAGCCTTTCATTAATGAGAAACAGGGAAGAACCAGACTACAGAAAAAAATATTTATTCACAGATGCACACCCATAAATTGTGAGGGAAACAAAAATTTTTCCGTGGCTGTATAATTATTAATTTGGAACGATGAGTAAATTTTTGAAAATCTCTTCTCCTTTAACCCAAAATTTTCCCTTAGATATTAGACGTGCACAGTTGGCAAGTAGGGCATTTAAAAGATCCAGGGCCGGACTGACCATCTGGCGTACCAAAGCCCGGTGGGCTGACGCACATTTTTGGGCCGGCCTGAGGCCCTCCGCTGGATTGTAGGGGCCACTCCCATATACTAAATACACACAAAACTATACTGATATAATTTCCTCAAGCTCTTGAAAGCTAGAATATACCATTAATCTTTCAACTGTGACTTGAGATTTTATATATCTCTCATTTTTGTTATACATTCTTATTATGGTGGGTGTATGGTGTAATTTTTTAATTTAAAAAAAAAAAAAAAAAACCTGTAAAATCCCTACAACAAACTTAAAAAATAATACATAGTAATGTTTTGAAGTCAAACTAAGCTGTTCCTTTTGTGTTTAATGGTTTTCCATTTGAGGGATTTGCAAAAAACTGCAGTGCATGATGGGTAAGATCTAAAGGCTGCCTACTGACGACTGTTGCGTATGTTGGTTCAGAAAGTAATTCAATTTCGCCATGTAAGCTACATTCTTAGAAACTGCTTTTTGTTGGATATGGCCCGATTATATGCCGTGGGCCTTTTAATTTGTTTGTTTGTAATTTCGCCAGGTAGGCTACCTTCTTTAAGCTGCGTCTTGTTAGACTGCACATTTCGGGATGTTGTATTGTAGTCTTTGTAAATATGTATATAGTTTAGCGTAACCCAGCCACATAAGGGAGCAAGCCAGCTCAACTAGGTGCTGGTCCCAAGCCTGGATTAATGGGGAGGATTGGCGTCAAGAAATAGAGACTATCTTCACTACATCACTGATGACAAAATGTGGGAAATATGTGGTTGTATAAATAAATGCGTTAAAGTAAGTTAATGATTCTGTGCGGTCTAAATTGTATAAAAAGTTAGGCTACATGACACTTGAATGGGCTATACCCGAATGCATGGACGCATTATGTGAATATGTTTGTTTCTTTGACATCCACTTTCACTTCAAGGTGGGAATTGTGACACTGTGGCCATCTCTCCCAAGATGAATCTCTGAGTAGTGAAAGAGCATATCAATTTTTTAACATGGTTACTCTTTCTTGTAAGCTGCTGTGCTTTATTTTAATTTTTGAAATCACACAACATACACATATATCCTCTGGTACGTCATGTGCTTCTGCATATCGCAGTGGGTCGCCATGACCAAAAAATGGCCCTGGCACTGTTTTATGTACATTGTTTTATGTATTGATATATCGTAAGATGTTCTTGTAAAAAAAAAAAAAAAAAAAAAGAAAGAAAGAAAGAAAGAAATTCCCCCCCGATCTAAACACACTTATTCTACTTATCCAGGTAGTGGGATGGTCCAGAGCCGACTCGAGGCAGCACCAGGAACAAGACAGAGGACATCCTGGATGGAACGCCTGACCATCACAATATAAGATGGATTTAATCAAAATTTTGGCCATGGGTCTACACAAAATCGTTTATAGAAACTTGTCTCCAGTAAAGAAAATCTCTACCCCCACCATCCCGATTTGTGATCAATAACAATATGGCACACCCAGCCTAGAGAAGGCTTTCCACCAAAACAATAGCCACCAAGTAGAGAGGACATTAAGCAGACAAACAACCAAGATGCCAACTGATACTCTGAAGGAGCTGGAGGGATCCACAGGTGTGCCTGTGTTTGGAAGGTTTGCCAGTCCCATGGCTGGCAGAGAGATTTCATTAGCTGGGCCCCTGAGAAAGTCCATTAACCCCAACTGCTCTAAGTACTTCGTGACCCTGCTTTCACACCTGCCACTTTGGATAAAAGTGTCTTAAATAAACACACATACAATACAGATTTACATTTCTTTTATTGGTAACATCATGGTTTATATTTCTCTGAAATGTTTGATGAATATAAGCCAGGTACGTCTAAGACCTGCAGGAGCTGGTCAGCTAGTGGTGACTGGAGTAGAAACTAAACAGGTTGAAATTGCATTGAGCCATTATGCCGCTCACTGCTGGTATCAGCTCCCAATGAAGATCAGATCGGTCCGACAGTACATTTTAAAACACCAAAAACTGCCTTATTCTCCACTGGCTTCAATTAATCACTCATCTCTGCTTTTATCTTTGTAATACTTGAATAAAACTTGCACTTTTATGAGTTCACTCTACAAATTTGTATTGGATTTAATTTTATGAAAACACTAACACTTTCGTAGATATTACTTGCCCGGAACGAGGACTCTTTCCTTTCTTTCAGAACTTGGTGATTATGGATGAAATTCCCATAGTCACACAAACAATCAATCTAAATTCTGTTGCCTCTCCTCTGGGAAACTGGAAGGTATGAGCAACCTCTACTTCAAGCAGCACTGCTTTTTGTTGTACTACTTCTCTCCATTGGCCTTCTTGGTGAGTGTCATCACTGAGATGTTGACGGCAGACTCGACTCCAACAGGTTCAGGCTGATCCACATGCTGTCAGCAGGCATCTTTATGAACTTGAAATAAGAGATTTTTTTTTTTTTTTAAAACAAACCATTCGGACAACTGCCTGTGTTCCTGTGACATTTCACCACTTTAAAGCTAAATGTCTAGTTAAATATTCACAAAAAAATAAAATATTTTATCATCACTAAACAATAAAACAGACTAAGTACATTAACATCAACTAATTGGGAAATAAAACCATAGTTAATTATATTTAAATAGATCTGCTTATAACCAGATGCTAACTTTCACCAAAACTTGCCAAACATGCACCATAACCAGAGGAAGTGTTTCATTTTTATTTTAACCTTTTATGGTACGCATTATGTTTTAACCATTGAATCTTTCCCCCTACATTTAATTGCATTAAAAAACTTCAGTAATACATTTCAAAAGAAACAATATAAAAGATACAGCAAGACGTTGCCATATGGCAACTCTATGCCACAGGGGAAAACCAACAAAAACGGTTTCTCAGAAATGATCAATTTCGCCTCTAAAAAAATTAATTTCTTTAATGAATTGATACATTTCTATACTTGAAACTCATACAAACTTATAATAAACGAGTCCTTGCAATTTATCCATTAATGTTGCCCTTAAAAAAAACATTAAAATATAGTTTGCGAACTGTTAAAAATATGCATTTTCCTCCATACATTGATTATGTGTAACAATCATTCATATGCTATACTGCTTGTCCTTCAGGATCTCTGGTTACCCCCCACAGTCCAAAAACATACTATGGAGAACTGGATTTGCCAGTTTGTCTGCAGGTGTGAACTGTGTGTGTGCCCTGCGAGGGGGTGGCGTCCCATCCTGGGTTATTCTCTGCCTTGTGCCTGTTGTGCCTCATTTTTTTGAACAGAAGAAATATATCATATTTCTGTTATTTGTCCGTACAGAACTGAAAGCAAGAGCCTTATTTTAATCTAGCTGATTAGCAATATAAGATTCGGATGTGCATAACGTGCAATGTTGGTATTAATATTGCAAATCATCCAGCCCTATAATATACTACAGCCATTTTTCAAATTCAGTACAAAGTACCACGCCTCACATCAAATCATTTAAAACATGGGTTCAGCCTCAGACTGTGCACAGACTGTTTTAGCTGCTTTAATCTATATAAAATTGTTTGGATGTAAAAATACTTCAGTTCCAATTTCATTGGGTGGGTGTGAGGGGCCTACATGCCATCAGAAATAATGGACTCTGGTTGGTTATTTTACACATCAAGAAGTGCCCCTGCTTATTAAGCAGAGCCATTATGGCCAAGATAAGAAAATCAAATACTCAAGTCTGACCTGTGACACTAAGAATATATGAATGAAATTAATAACTCATACTGTAATGGTGACATGGTAAAGATGACTGTCTAGACAACAAAATGAAACCCTGAACTCAGTGATAAAACGTATATTTCTCTGTACCTCTTCTTCTTTTCATCGGTGAAGTGTGTTCAATGCTGATATCTGACAATGCAACCTTTGACAAATACAAAAATCCCCAGGTAAGTTCACATTAAATACACCACATAAATATACAACCAAATCAATAAAACTCTTCATCTAGGTACCTTCTCATTTGGAGAAATGGTCTCTGACAAAACATAGAGTGCACCCCGCCCACTGAGGCAGAGAACCTCAGACCCATTCCACGAAAAATCACATGATCTTCTTGGTATCGCAAGAAAGTGCGAACCAGGCAAATGCTACAAAACAAAACACAAAGACATGTTATGATGCCAAGTTAAGACTTATGTCCAAAGTTATACACGAGAGATGGGATTCTATTTACCTCAAGGAATGTAAATTTTATTTCCTCTTTTTGACCAAGTGCACCTTGGAAGAGGGAATTCATTTCAGATGTGAGGCGCTCTGAGGACCATCCAGAACTTATGTACATTTTGTTGATCAGACCTTTCTGGAGAAGAATATTTCTATCCCGTCCTCTTGGAACCTTCCACTTCCCACCATGTGAAGGAGTGTTATTTGGAAGACAAATCACATCCTTAACAACAAGACGTGTCATCTTTCCTGGGGTTGTCCCACTCATTTTGCTCGAGTTTAGAGCCCTTCGGCCAGTGAACACTGACGGCAAAGTAGGCACACTCTGTAGAAGACATCATTGTACACATTACTTTTTTTTCTCATTTAAGAGACACACTCAAAGCATCATCTCAAAGTTAGCTGGTTAAACAGTCAAAACATACTAAAAGTATTTCCAAAAGGCACAAAGAAGAGTCACTATGAAGTATGGCTCCATAAAGGTAACAAAAATGGAGCATGAAGCATTTGTTGTCTGTACAGATTGCCAGAGAATGACTCAGGAAAATATATGCAACTTAAGTCAGGGACGCCTGCATGTTCATCACTGACCTCACTCTGAGAACACAATATACATATGAATAGAAGTTAATATGATGAACAACACTGGATAACACCCAGGGGTGGACTGGCAACAAAAAAGCAGCCCGGGAATTTGCTTGGTGTGCCAGCCCCCTCAAGGCCAATTCATACTTTACTTTTCTGTGTGCACTTTCAGTTGCGTCAATATCGTCATCAGGCCCTGGCTGTGGATAGCTTCGGTCGGTGCACGTGTAGCCCAGATTTTTTATATCTAGCGGTAACCGTGTGCGTCGACTGCACATGTGCAAGATAATTGACTAGGTATACCCAACTGGTGGCATATATGTAAACATAAACGACACAGACATGTCCAGTTAAGTTTGCTTTAAGCATTAAACTACAGTAAAACCTCGGATTTTGCCACCAAATTAAAACGCTCGACCCACGTAATTTTGTGCCCTGCCGTACACATTTCAGCGACGTTATAATTGACCTCTATGACAAAGTACGCCAAGCCATCGAAAACGATTTGGCTCAAGCACAGAGCCTTGAGTGGAATAATAGAGTGTTTAGAGCACTTTAAGAGGCACTTTAACTTTTTTAAAGTGTTTTTGTTTACATTTTGTAAGTTTGAATTTCATACATGTATACATATTTTATACATAAATGAAAGGCAGTTTATTATTTGTTTTGTTGTGTTATTATTTGTAGTGTTGTGTTTAAACAGAATCGAAACTGTGGACCAAATACCGAGGTACGTACCATACCGTGGGATACCTGTACCGTTGCACCCCTACTAAGTATGTGGTCACACCAAATGAGAGGACAGTATGAGGTTCAATAATGAGCTAAAAAAAGATTTACAAAATAAATTCTATGCAACAAAGGTTTATTGTTTCATGATGTTCTGAATGAGTAAGGTCCAAATAATTTACAGAAGAAACATCTTATAGACCGTAACAAGCAGATCAGATAGAATATTTAAACAACCAAAGTATTTCACAATAGTTGCTCTAGTTTTCTGCAGATGGTGGAGTATGATCAGAAACACCGGTCTTTCTTCTCTCCCTGTAACTCCTAGAGGCAGCCCTCCATTTCTCTCTCCGTTTCTTCCTCTCTTTCTCCCTGAGCTCACTTGACTTGATATATTTGATCAGTCCCTCCCGTTTTCTTCTCTGGTAGCTAAAACAGAGGTGTACAATATTATGATATGGTTTTATTATGTGTTAATGGTAAAAACAAGACTAAGTTCAATATTACAGAAAACGAATTCCTCCAACAGCTAATTACAGTCAGAAAACAGTAATTTGTGCAAAGTTACTTGAAGTTATGTTCATTATTAGTAGTTACCTTTCTTTTCTTCTAGCAAGATATTCTTGTCTTGCTGCTGGGTCAGCATTAACACGTTGCCTATGGTGTGCTGTTTTTTCTTTGTTTGTTAAGGGCCTCTAAGAAAAGTTAAAATGGTGTAAATCAAACAGCCATCACAAATAATGTTCCATACCAGATGATATTTGATGCATCAAACTTCAGTTAAAATTCACAAGCACTAGAATGACCACATAAATGACCCAAGCACTTTTCCCCACAAAAGATAATGATCAAATTTGTAATCAGAATCTGGCATTTCTAAATGTCCATTGTCTATCTGAAGTCATCGAAACAAAAATAATCCCCAAGCGTATTAATAAAGATGAAAAGGTAAATGCTTAACATCTGTCCACCCATTTTCTGTACTCACTTCTTCTATGCAGGGTGACAGGGCTTCAGAGTGCATCCCAAAAGCTACGGGAACTAATGCGAAACAGGGCATCATGCTTTTAAAAGAGCATTCATGGCATTACAGAAAAAAAATGAAAAATCAATTTGACTGAAAAATTAGGCATCACGTTACTGATCGGTGTCTCTCAAACAAGAGGGAAGCTGTGAGGAAAAAGTCGCTGAGGGAATTAAGTGGCATGTGTCAACTGGCTACCTTATTGCCTGCCCCTTTAATTCCAAAAATTCAATGTTGTTTTTCTCTGAACAAAGAGTAAGTGAGGTACAGTGACATGTTGCCATATGGCAACACCCTTCCATAGAGGGTAAATTTCACTGTCTAATTTCACTACTTTACTGAACCAGGATAAAATATACCCTGTTCAGTGAATCTGAACATCAACACTGCTATATGCAATTCATGATTGCCTGCTGCTGGATTTAAAAAAGAAAATCGGCTATCATAAACTGATAATTACATTAGCAGTCGAACTGTTTCCAGTTGCTGAACATTTTCCAATTTGAACTTAGGACAGAGGCAGAAAAATATAGTTGGCAAGTAAATGGAAAGGCTATCATGTGTGTCCCCAAAAAGAAATCAGACAAAAAAAAATTTAAAAAGCAATCACAGTCATCTCTTCAAAATCAACATATTAATACTTGTGTTTGAGCTGCTCAGTATGAAAATGAAACTCACTATATTTGAAACTGACTTCAGATAATATCCAATATGTGCAATCAGTATTGAACAGGTTACCTTTAAATGGTCAACCCTGTTCAATGCAAAGCTACTATAATTAACTCTGTTTTATAGTATATGTTATACAGTATAGTATTATCACTGTGAAGATACAGCACACACACCAATAACAATTTTAGGAAATTGAAATTGTAAGTACTACAAAGAAACAAATAGTATTGTGCCTTTTGATGCATTATACAACTTACCTTTACTTTAAACACCGTCTTCCTGAGATGATTTTGTAATTCCAGATTCCTGTGAATAATGTAACTTGAGGAATATTACTTTGTAAGGGATTTTAGTGGGTAGGGTAAATGACAAGGTTTGCAAAATTATACTTAAAAGCCTTTTCAAAATGGCTGTGATTTCAGTTTCTGTAATAATGCATCATATACATTCTTATTTACGAAACCTTGTGATTTTGAACAGTATTTTTAACCAAATGGCATGTATTTGTTTCTCCACAAGAAGACTACGTAAGTGAGTTTTCACATTTTCAGCTTTCTCCTGGAACAGTTCACTGCAGCATCAAAAAGTGATGAGCAAATGGTTGCTAATTATCTGACCCACGATTTGTTGTGAAGACCATTGTGACGGCTGCTCTATCAGCTACACACTATTAAAGCATACACTCTCAGTTCTACTCACTGCATTTTACATTTTTTAGATATTACACTAGTCATTAAATCAATGCATTGTGGCACTTGTCTATTAGAAGCGTTAATAAAGTAAATTCTAATTGCATATGTTTCTGGATGAAGGCATGCACATTTAGATTCTTTTGCACCGTCATTTTATTTATTTATTTATTTAGTTTCTTACCTTTTGTGTTTGCCGTTTGGGAAAGGCCTGGCCAGGGGGGTAAAATGTGGCGGTAGGGTAAAAGCTAAGTCCTCCAGTGACAGGAAATTGGACCACTTCACACTAGTGGTATGTTGTGGGGGAAGTGGAGCTTTAATTTTTCTTTACTTAATGTTGATTTATTTTGTATTTATAATGATATTGAATTGGTTGTTTAGTGGTGGTATAATTTTGACATTTGGTTTATTTATCGTTTTGAGATTTACTTTATTTGGTTAGTCGTTTAATATTTTCCCCCCTTTTGTCTGATTGTGTGGGTATATATACACCCCTGTGTCATGTTGTGGAGTTAGTTTTAGCGAGTTTGTCCATTAAGTTGTTTGAGCTCTTATGTCAGCTTAAAGTTTATTTTTGATAAGTTCAGAACAAAATCAAACTAAGTTTATTTCTGCGAGTTAGTTTTGCAAAAATTTGTAATAAAAAATCTTGTTCTTCAAAAACCTTCCAGTGCCCTTACGCCTGGCCTACTTGGTCCCTCACAATTAAAATAATATTTTATTGCAATATTTTGCAATTTTGGGCTTGACCCATTTTTTTGCCAAAGAATGTACGTCATTTCCCAGGTCGCACCACCTGATGGTGAACAGTTGTGCCACCTGACATTAGTGATAACCGTGTAAGCTAATTAACTTGAAACACAAATTAACTCTACAGTTCATGTTACAATAACAGCAATAAATTGTTAATTTACTGAAAACAAAATGCCATTAACATTTTTGTAACACAGACATTCATTAACTAAAATGCCATTCCAGCATTTTGAATTCTTGGGGATAAAATTCACCAAACACATGTAGAAGGTATGCCTTTTGTCACCAAGATTTCAAAATACCACAGTATAGTATACTACACCCAAGCCTAGTAACATAGTAACTTTAAAATTGTTCATAGAAGTTTCTCTCTCTCTCTCAATACATTGCTAGTAGCAATATATTTGCCCTCTGCAGGTCAGATGACAGTCGTATCACTGTTTGCGTGCACCAACTGCTGCTATCTGCATACACAGACAAATGCAGTATGTACTCAAGGGTCTGCACACACAATGATGCATGGACCCTAACGGCTTTAGGAAAAGTGAAGTATGACCTACGCTTAACACAGCAATGTTTAATGGTGCTAGGAGGTGATGTCATTATATGCAATTCATGTAGCAAACTGGAATAATGCAACCAAAGACAAAATTCGTTTTCAACTGTTATCACACTCATTATTGAATTGTTGCTGCAGCCCTTGTACATAAAAATAATGAAAAAGCATGAGACTTGTACTTGTTTTTACCCTTGAATACACATTTTTCCACTGGAGTTCATGTACCCAGCCAGAAAATAAAAAAGCCTCCAAGCTTTTAGTCACTTTCATTTGCTATTCATTTAATTTATTTGGTTAATCGTTTAATATTTTTCCCCTTTTTGTCGGATTGTTTGGCCAAGCCAGTGTGGGTATATATACACACCATGACATTTGAAGAACCATACAATTAACGATATTCTCATAACTTATACATGGCAGCTCAAAACCACTTTGCTTTCAGTGTGTATGGGCAGTTTCCAGTATCATCCATTTTCTCTACATATTGTTTGCATTTATCTGGCAGTCGCCAATTCACATACTTCAAAGTATTTTGTCAACACACAAATACCATCACTAATTTATTATTGTCTATACATAATTTCTATAATGTGCTCATCTTTTGATGTTCAGGGTATCCCATTTGTGTACCATTTACTTTTTGTTTGCACTATGTATACCATCTTGGCACTATATTTACTTGTTACATTACTATTACTAGGGTTGAACGATTTATCGATTTCAAATCGAAATCGCGTTTTGAAAATGCAATAAGCAAATCGCAAAGGCTACGATTTAGGACATACATTATACAGCACGTCGGACCCAGGGTTTAAAACTGTAAGAATAGTTTTCCAAATTCATACCGTGCTCCCTATGTGACAGTCATTCTCACCAATCACAAGCGCCGTGCTCCTTATGCGAGTCATGCTAACCAATCAGAAGTGGCCCAAGGCGACAGAGTACACGCCCACAAACAGCAAACACGTGAAACCCAAAGAAAATTTTGCATTCGCGGTGTGGAAAAAATACTGATTCCGCTACTGAGCTATAAGTGAATTGCCTTCCTATTTCATGGTCTGAGATTGTTTCAGAAAGGTCCTATCATCAATAGAACCGGCGACCTCCTTTTAAACACCAGCTGCGATATACTTCACCTTTTGTTTTTGTTAATGGGAAATCATATTAGCATATAACCCATCAAAACAACAATGAGACAGTCGGTAATCCTCACAGTAGCAGAGTTAGTGACCCCCAGAGGTGCCGTAAAATCCATAACACAGTCGTGTTTGTCATATGTTTTTGTGCTCATTGATTTAAGTATTGATTTCCATAGATTAATCTTGTGAAATTAATCTTAATACCACAACAGTAATTATTAAATTGCTGGAGTGTGAAATGTTTATGGTTGTACCACTCTGGTGGCGTCGGTAAGAACACCAGGGAAGGCAGATGCAGTTCCAGACTTTACTGCATTCAATTAGGCAGTATGGTATTGCATTGGAACTCACAGGTTGGCCAGTGACTCCTACAGATGCACTGACGTAGTTGTACAAAGGGTGTGCATGTGGTCTGAAGAAGGAAATATTACATGAATAACTAAAACAATAAGAACATGGCGATATGGTCAGCTAAACAGAAATACAACCACTTATATGATCTCTAATCAGCAATCACATAACAGTACCGCCATCTACCGGTTAACATCGGTACATACTGAATAACTGGAATATTACTACCTTCGCTTAATGTATTATCCCGTCTCTCCTAAACATTTCGCAGTTAACGAGAACTGATTAACAAATTTAACATACAGGATATACAATAGCAACAATGAACACAGAATACAGAGAGTCTGCCTGCGATACATTTGGTAACAGATCTCCTCTGAGTTACACACTAACAACTTAGTAGTTAACCGCACTGCAATATTACACCAACAAATGTAATCGGTCCAAGGCCTGTCACTTACAGTTCGTCAGTGACACGCAATATTGCACCCCTGAGTATGGTAAGTAACTGGCCAGGATCCCTCGGCGCTGGGTAAGATGGTCCGGTGCGGTACAATAAGAAATAAACGCCGAAATCTCAAAGACGACGCGCCTGACGCTGTTCCAAGCGCATGCGCGTCAGCATTCCATTTAGAGACGGCCTTTCCAGCATTAATAAAATGACAGCCTCGCTCTAACACAAATACTAAAAGAACAGATCGCTTTAATTGTTATTACAGTTGGGTATGGGTATTGTCTTATTATTTAAAAGATATAAAAGAGTGACCCATATAATGTTTTCTCTTTTGTTTTATATTTGTCAGAGCAACAAGGCAAAGGAATAAGCTGCTTCAGTCGAATCTTTGGTCAGCTGCCTGGAGTGAGGCTTTCTGTTTGAGACGAGTCTGCACATATTAGGACAGAACAGCCACTCTTATGAACATTGCAGTCTGAGTGTTAGATTCACTGCTGTTATTAACACTAATAGTAATAACACATTAGCGCAAACAAAACGGCTGCATACACCGAAGTAGTTCTTTCTTGTCCACTGGTGTGAGAAAGGCAGTTCTAGTGTTATTAGAAGGGTAATCACCGTTACCTGCAAGATCGCTATTGTTTTTCTTTTTGCTGCATTTGTTCATTATTACATCATTTAACTTAACACACCACATCTTTAAATTCTCATCCTTGCATTAGAATACAGACCAATTAATATTTTGATGGTATCTCGTGTGGTAATGCTGCATCATATGTTTTAAATTTACTACACACTGAATATTCAACTGAATTTCGACATAAAAAATTATATCGCAAATCAAATCGTAATCGCAATGTCTGTCAGAAAAATCGCGATTAGATATTTTCCCCAAATCGTTCAGCCCTAACTATTACTGCACCAAGATGGTACCGCAGGGCAACTGCTCAACACTATTGCAAAGCTCCTATGCTGACAAATACTGAAAAGACTAGAAATACATTTTTTTAAATTTAGTATTGGTACCTGTGCAGCCTTTGATGCGATGGTTGGTTTGTCGTCCTCTTTTTCAGCTCTTAAGGTACATGGGACATGCTTCAATCCACCAGCCACTGGGGTGTCACACACCTAGGTATTTGAAATGCAAAAGAACACCATAACTGTTGTGTGGTTCACTCCCCCTATGCTTAAAGAAGGTATAAACATTTGTGGGAACTAAGAGAGAATTACAATTATGTTCAGTTTAACCTGCCCGAGATCATCTGGTGCGGACACTAAACGGAGATAAATCACTAAGAACATACCTACAGTTTCCATTAATAATTAGACAAAACTTACATAACTTAATTTGACATAAGCACTTTATTATTGTTATTATTTAATCTAAAACAGTTTCCAGCATACAAAAATCATCAGAGCCAACTAGGTCTTCACTGATCATAAAATCTGTGTCGGATTACATGTCAAAACCATGTAGTGTAACCCAGACTGAGGTCAACCCAGCCAAGTCACCCCAAAACAAAAAAAGTGAGAGAACATGGCGACATTTTATTGTGATAGCTGCAGATTATCTACCAGACCTAAATTCCAGTCCTTTCAAATGGCAAACTTTCAAACTGTCTATGCTTCTGAACAGAGGTGGAAATTTCAGGTCTGGAAAGTACAAATCAAGACCAGGATTTTGTTTCAACCAACCAGTGGACCATAAAAAGTCACACTTACAGTGTACTCCACTGGTTGGTTGAAACAAAATCCTGGTCTGGATTTGTACTTTCCAGACCTGAAATTTCCACCTCTGCTTATGAAATGACCAGCTCAAATGGACAAAAACATTTAATACCAATGACATTTAATAGTGAAATGGAATGACAGCAGTAGAAAAAAAGGTGGTTGCTTTGGCTGTAATTCATTGCTACCTGGGACAATGAATAAAAACAGACCTTTTAAATATCAGAGGTGGAGTAATGGGCCCTAAACAAATGCTCTGTCACTAATGAGTGTGAATAGCTAGATGCCTCAATCTGAATCAGCACATGCTCTTCAATTTCTCACACACCAGGAACAGGAAACTATACTCACTTCTCTACTGGAGTCCTGTTCATTAGGCTCTGCCATTACTCCACAAAAAAACGTAAATTGCACGTATGTAAAGTGCTCTTTTTATGTAGCACTATACATACGTGCAATTTACATTTTTTGTACTGTCCTAGTCCATTTATGTAGCACCATGGTCCCGGGGAACGTTATTTCATTTCACTTTGTACTGCACCAAGTATATTGTTGAAATGACAATAAAAGCAACCTTGAACAGGAAACTATACTCACTTCTCTACTGGAGTCCTGTTCATTAGGCTCTGCCATTACTCCACCACTTTCCATCCAGTTCATGTCTATAAGGTGTTCACTTTCAGCAGTATTACTGCCATTATTTATTCCGTTAAGAGGCTGTGAGAAAATAGGATGTTCTTGTGTGCTGTAATCCAATTCATCCAGCTCAGATTTAATCTGGTCAGGTAACATATGAGGAAGACACCCCACTTCTTCAGTCTTCTCCTCAAAAGGAAGTGAGGTTTGGAGGATCCTGTGTTCAGAAGGGTTTTCAGCACACGTGAGGGCTGATGCCTGCTTGTTCAGGTCCACGACTCCCTGCTCTGGACTGCTCTCATGCTGCTCGGGGAATTCCTGCTTAATGTCAGTCTGCTGAGGTTCCCTGTCCTCCTCCAGGCCGGAGTTACACTGCTGCTCATAGGGTTGTTGACCCTGAGGAGCCGCTCCACTGGAGATGGGGAGAGTAACATGGTGGGCACCATCTGTAGAAGAAGAGAGAGGATTTAGGCACAAGAAGTAATCATTAAGGCTTGCCATTAACTTAACAGATCCCATGTCCAAACATGCAGTAGTATACGGCATAAAAAAAAAGTTTACCCCTCCGTGCACAAACTTTTTTGGCTGAAAATAGCATTTTTTTATAAACCTTACACTTTTAGGGTGCTTGTCTCAAAGGGGATGAAGAAACAGGTCAATGCTTTATGTACAAGTAGCACACACACACTGACTGGAACTAATCTGTTATTCCAAGCCCTTTACCATGTTTAACAAGTTGTCAAAAAATGTGATCTGTGAAACGAACTTCGATCTTGAAAAAAAGAGACTGACCTATAATAGTAAAAAGTTACAGTTCATAAAACTAGGGCTGCAACTAACGATTATTTTGATAATCGATTAATATGTCGATTCCTTTTTCGATTAATCGATTAATTGGGGGGGGGGGCATTCGATTTCCAGCAATTTTTAATAACCCAGTCTGTCTTTGTACAAAGGTTGTTTCCAGCAACTCACAAAAAAACAAATGTATGCTACATTAAG
>JAODLC010000133.1:8712685-8726048 GCA_026781145.1 Hippopotamyrus pictus
CCATGAGCACAACACAACCACACCATGAGCACAACACAACCACACCATGAGCCCAACACAACCACACCATGACCACACCATGAGCACAACACAACCACACCATGAGCACAACACAACCACACCATGAGCCCAACACAACCACACCATGACCACAACATGAGTACAACACAACCACACCATGAGCACAACACAATCACACCATGAGCCCAAGACAACCACACCATGACCACACCATGACCACAACATGAGCACAACACAACCACATCATGACCACAACATGAGCACAACACAACCGCACCATGACCACACTTTTTCTCACCATTTAAAGCCCAGTTTACCCTCAATGCCTCCATCTCATTATAGCCTTAATCTGCTTCTCTTTAAGAAGCTGCTACTTTTTTTTTAAAAAAATGACTTGCTCTGTGAGAGTTATCTCTAGGAACTCACAAGCCTCCACAGCACTTTCTCTTAGATTTTATGCAGCAATGTGCATGGTCAATCATAAGCTGCAACCATGGAGACCACCCCCGCCCGCTGAACCCATAAACTGGAGGAGAGCTAGAGAGAGAGAGAGAGGGAGAGAGAGAGAGAGAGAGAGAGAGAAGAGGGCCCCTGCAGGACTGTGGAACAAGAGGCATATGGGTCAGAACTGGGAGCAAGAGATGAATGTGTGTGACCTGATATAACAGGGAGCAGGGGTGGGGGTTGGTTAACCAATCAGGTTCAAGCTGCAACCGGGTGGGTCTAAGTGAGGTCCACCAGGCCTTTCAGGGCCCTAACACACACACACACACACACACACACACACACATTTGTTTTCATATCTTTGTGGGAACCATCCATTCATTTCCTTAGGAAAACCGCTAATCCCATCAATGACAACCGTAACCCCTACCCAACCCTAACCTTAACCATAAATAATCAAACAAAATACAAGACTTTTTGGCATTTTTAGTTTTTTTTATTGTATTCACAGATTTTTGGAAAATTGAATTTCCCCTTGTGGGGACCAAGAAATGGTCCGCACAATGTCAAAATAACAGGTTTCTAGCACATTGTGGGGGGAGTTTGTGGTCCCCACAATTTAATATATACAAAACCCCACGCACCTACACACACACACACACACACACACACACACACACACACATGCTGAGGGTGGGGGTGGCCGGTGGCCGCTGGGTTCTAAGCAGCTGCTTAGTTGACTTATGCTTTGGGTCCTGATGACATCAGGAGGTTACAGGAGCCTGAGTGGGGTGAAGCATGTAGTTGGAGTGAAGATGGAGTGTCTGGGGCTGCAGATTCCAGGATGGCTGGAGAGGCGGAGGGCCTTTACCCCCGTCCGTCATCCAGGCTACCGGTCAGCTGGGCAAATATGCCATGCTCCAAACGGAGGCTGCGGGGCGATGCCGGTGGTGACGTCTCGCACCGGATGGTGGCCTTGTCCTCCCGCATCTCGTCCCTCGACACTGGAGACTACAGCAGAACATTAGGAGTTGGTACAGAGAAATCCCGCCTCCAGCCATCATTAGTCCCACCCCTCACCCAATCATAGTCCACCATCTCCCATCACAGTGCCATCTTACAGACCACCAGTGATTCCTACACCCCCAAGCTAGAAACCTTTTCCACTGTACATATTGTCATGAGCAGAGAGTGCAACACTTACTTGAACTTTCCGTCGATGTTTCCTTAAATCACTAGGCTGACAGCATTAAAGGGGAAAAAAGACAGAGCAAATTATGCATGATCAGTCATCCGAAATCTGTCACCTTCACCAAGAAAAACACCCTTGCCATGAATCGCTCGCAAGCAGGTATGGACAGTGCTGAGGGATGGAAGGGTTTTCAGGAGATAATGACAGTAAGCCAATCACAAAATGGCCCTCTTCTTTCTAGGCGTTTCCATGTAACAGAATCTTACAGCTGCTGGACTGGATGGCCTGAGTAAGTCAGGGAAATCTCCACTTATCCAACAGCTGGAAGAGGCCATTTAGATTTTGGAGTCTCTGAGGACTGGGTTGAGAAACACTGGATTAAGCCTAAACCTCATCAGAAGTTCTACAACGCCTGGTTCTTCACACAAAACTCATGACATCCAACTGAGATTAGTTGAGGGTGGCATTGACGTCACAAGGACTCACCAGGGTCATGATGCCCAGCTCATGGGCGGTGGAGCGGCCAGACAGCTTGGGTGTGGAGCGCCCGCTGACAGGGGGGGATGAGCTGGCGAGGGACAGGGCTGTGATGGAGGTGGGGATGGAGGTGTGAGGCCGGAAGTTGAGGTTCAGGCCATCCATACTGCCGCTGGTCACGCGGCTCTCGATCTCATCCACCCGCAGCTCTGCTGACTCCTTCTCCACCTGAATCATCCTGGCAGAGGCCGTAAACACAGAGCAACCTCAGTGTAACTTGACAACATCTAGGGTTGATGCCAACCCAAGGGAACCCACCAGGATGACCCGCAACAACACCAGTGACTGACACCAATACTGTCTCACAGTGGCTCAACGTTTTAGGATTTCACACACAGTGTCTTACACATGCAGTTCAGTACATGAATCTCATTCATATTGCTGAAGCCTCATAAGAGCTTTTGTGAAACGACTGTATAGAAAAGGTTAAACGCAGAACCATGGCCTGACAGAGCCTCTGACTGTTTAATCTGATAAACGTTAAGGGGTTTGCCTGTAAATGTCAGCGCAGTCAATCTCATCAGCGCAGTCAATCTCATCAGTGCATTCAATATCAGCAGTGCAGTCAATCTAATTACCACATGCTACACCAAGCGTCATCATTGTCTGGTCGCTGTGCATTCAGTTACGTGTCATATTTACCCTAAAGATGATAAACGAGAATGACGACATGATATGTCAATATGTTTTCAATACCATGGCGATATTATAGTTCTTCACACACACGCTCTAGACCAGGCTATGAGGCCAATCCTAGTCGAAATGCACCTGGTCCACCATGACAGTGTCTGAAAGCTGGATTACTGCAAACTGCCTAGTTTTCATTGTTCCTTGTTTTTGCTAGAGCCTCCAAGACAGCTGATATCATTTTTCTCCAACTGATCAAAAACAATGAAATGAAAAAGGTTTCTTTTGGACAGATAACAGATATCATTGTTCTAACTGTAAAAACAAAATGTTTCCCAACCCGGTCCTCGAGGACTCACAGTGGTCCGTGTTTTTGCTCCCTCCCAGCTTCCTGTCAGACAATCTGCATTTTTTTTCTCCCCCCAACTCACTACTAGGAGCTGGGAGGGAACAAAAACATGAACTGACTGCAGGTCCCCGAGGACCGGATTGGGAAACCGTGGTCTAGTGAGTAATCACCTGTTATCTTCTATTCTGGTCTTAATAAATTAGCCAGCATGCTAGCATGGCAATAAACATTGCCTCGAAAAGCATAGGAACATTTCTTGCCAAGATGTTAACTATGTCTCTTTGTTTTGCCTGGTTTTGCTTAAGATTTAGTTTAAAATTATATCTTTCAATTTTTTTAGCCAGCAAAACATGTTTATACAAGAAGACACCGTAACGCAAAGAGGAACTGAGCACAGGAGATCCAACGGAACATTCCAAAGTTTGCCTTGCACTTTTCGGCTCTCAGGATACATGGGTTAAGTTTAGGTCAACATTAAGTCTTTACCCACAATGGCACCTGCGAGTGAAACGGGACACCCACCGGATCTCCTCGTTGATGGCATCCAGCTGCTCCTGCAGCATCAGCGCCAGCGTCTGGGCGTCCGAGTGTCCGCTGGGTGACAGCAGGTCTCCAGAACTGAAGATGGTCTCGCGGTCCTCATCGTCCAGGTCGGACAGCTCGGGGTCACTCTCCACGAGGTGTGCCACGCCGGCCCGAAGGCTGGGCCGCTCCCAGTCCTGCTCCACCATTGGCAGGATCTGGTGGGAAAGCCAGTGGCATTGTTCACCATCACTCAAAGCAGGTATCTGCAGGTATCACAAATGGTCACTACACTACATATTAAATGAACATGTTCCTTATTTAGCAGATGCTAAACCAGCGTGTTCTACTAACCAGATAGCTAACTACCATTTTTCGACTGGCTAGCTATTAATTTCATTTTTGAAACATCTGGAGGGGGCAAGAAAATGACTTTTGAGTGGGGCCCCAGACAGCAGAGGGGGGCAGGGTCAAGGACCCTGCCTCGTCTGCTTTGGACACTCTTAGGGACACCCAGGACAGATATAACACACTCAATCACAATACACGGTTACTGACAGCACACACCAACGCTAACTGTACATGATATGTACACATGTGTTTTTGTCACCCTGTACTCCTGACCTTTTCTTTCTGAACCCTATGGCAAGAAATTCTACACACAATACAAGTAGCTGCACATCTTAAAGCATTTTTATTTTATTTTAAAAAGTTAAACTTAGCAAAATGGTGGCCATTTGACAGCTAGCTGGTCTCCGGAGAGCAGTTCATGCCAGAAGCAATTTTTCCTAAGATTCTTATTTTAAGATTCTTATTCTTTATTTTATCTGTTATTTTACCACTACGAAAGCGAGATCAGGTTTTCTGTTTCTTTTTTTTCCAGACGTTGCTGAAGAGGCAGAACTTACATATCGCACGTTTCCAGTGAAGCAGGAAGAAGAGATAGAGTTCAGTGACAGATACATTGTGATCACCGGCACCCATCCGGCATGATTAAGCGGATTTGCGGCAGCAGGCGGGGTGACCCGTGCGGGCAGGGTGACTGGGGTGGGTGATGGGGGCAGATGATGGGGGGCCCATTAAAACGCCCTGGCTTTTCGCTGGTCATAACACTAGCTGCGAAAGCCACAGGGTTGCGGGGTGTTTTGGGAGCGAGCAGGGGCATGTCCCGTTAGCACTGTCCACGCGTCCGTGTCAGGTGAGTGGATTCCTTCACAGGAATTGTTCTTAATCCCACAAGCATGTTCTGAGCGCCTGACTCACATAAGTGGCCCATACGGTCGCGAGGACATGCCAGTGACAGAGACGGGACAGAGGATAGGGGTTTTCAGGGACCACCGGCTGCATGCGCTAAGCGTGCTCCCAAAACATGGTGTGAGCATCAAGGAGCACTGATGCATGTGAATAGCAAAAGGGGGGGGTGGGGGCTGAAGGGTTTCCTAGGAATGGGAGGGAGGCACACGCCTGAGGCAAGACGCACAGAAGGGCAGCTCACGCAGACAGACACAGAGACACGGAGACGGACAGAGGGACAGAGGGACAGGCACACAGAGGGGACACCTTGGTGGGCTCATCCCGCAGTGCTGCCAGCCGCCCCTTCTGCGCCCGCCGGATGACCCCTGCCGTTCCATAGTGGTCCCCCGGGGACTCCAGCATGGAGAAGTGCAGGTCAGTGGCACTGCCAACCCGGGACCTGAATGTGGGCAGGGTGACAGGGACAGGAGCAGCCGCAGGGCAGTGTTAATCCCCGCCATCATCGTCATCCCGAAATGCCGAGGGCAGGTCAGCCCACTGATGTGGAGCTGAGCCAGCCGGGACTGTGTGCAGGAAGGATGTGAGGTTGAATCCCGAAAGATAAATCCCAGCTGCTGTCTGACGAAGCCTCGATAAACTGGAATAGGCCTTCGGTTATAGCCAAGGCCAGCCAGCATGGACAGGAAGGTGGAGGAGAAGTAGAAGAAGGAGTGAGTTATCGCTACCCTGCTGACCGGTATGCCCACTAGGCCCAAAGCCATCAGATGTACAGAAATGGACCCCAGGTTGCCATGGCTACATCAAGCAGTGCGCATGCGGTCACCGTGGGTGCAGGCCGTCCCCAAAGGCGGTGCTCCTCCTCTTCAGGTGGTCCACCTCCGCCCGAAGCTTCTCGATCTCTGCCAGGAGCCTCTCCTGCTCACAGGACACACCAAACATCAGCAAACATCATGGAGATGCCCAGGAGACACCAGGATGATACAGTAACCTTAAGGAAGGGGTCAGACCGACAAACATGCCAACAAAATACACTGACCTACAAAACACACTGACTTACTAAACACACAGGTTCCAACAGTATAACTTATGAACTGTGTAATATAAGCATATTTATGATAATCTAAAGACAGAAAAACTTAAATTTTAATTAACTAAAAAAAACAACACAATTCTTCCAATATCACAAAAAAACAAGTATTAGTTGCCTTATTCCATCCATCCATCCATCCATCCATTTTCCATCCCTCCATACCTTTGTGTGCTGGAAGTCCTCCAGCTGCTTCTGCGAGTTCTCCAGGTCACGGATAAGTGTGTTCTAAAGCAGGACATGGGACACAGAGCCAGCATCATCATTGATGACATCCTTTTCATTTAGCGTACATCTGGTAGCTAACAGACAGGTAAAGATGCTTCTTTTCACCCATCACTGAGTTGCTTAATCAGGTCAAGTTTGGGGGGGACACCCTGGATGGGACACACACACACACACACACACACACACATACACACACACACACGCTACAGCACAGCACATAGACAGAGCATGCAAACTCCACACAGCCAGGTGGAGGAGGAAATTAAACCCCCACCGGCAGATGTGAGGTAACAGTGCCACCCGTTACACCACTGTACCTCCCCCTACAGATGGTACTTCATATTTTGCCATAAATCGGTATCTATCCAACATTTCTTACACTGTGATCAACAAACTAAGGATTAATGGCAAAACTAATTTATTCACGAGGGTAACATCAATAAAACTTTTTATTAGCATAAATACATGTTGTTTTTTAATCCTTTGACCATCATGTTCCACAGCTGACGCATAATTGATTGAACACGACTGAGAAATTATACTGACTCTTTCCTTTGCGATTTTAATATTGTGATTAATTCAAGGCCTCATTAATGGCTAATTAACCTCAAAAAACCAGGCGAGTGCAAAAAGATGATGACTTTGAACCGGTGTAAGGAATTTGTATATTTTAACATTACAATAATTGTATGAATAAATAATTGGTATTTTTTTGTCATTCATTTAAATGTTAATTCACTTACAAATCTGCTGCTTTGTGTAGTTAAATATTTGACTTTACTTGAGGAGGAAGTCCGAGCTTAAAATGTATTTACAATATTGCAAAACATCAACAAACTTTAAGACAAGCTAAACAGGGTGGTGGGTGGGGCCAGTGCATGGAGCCAGTCACATGCTAATCACGATAGGGTGGGGCCGGCAGCCCACAAAGCCAGGTTTTGTGGCTGGGGCCAGTGGGTGGGGCCAGTCATGGGCCAATGGAGACAGGGTCGGGGCTAAGGCAGGGCCAGCATCTCAGAAAGACAGGTTGTGGGCGGAGCCAGTGAGCGGGGCCAGTCATGGGCTAACCACAATAGGGTGGGCTGAGGTGGGGCCATCAGCTCACAGAGCGAGGCTGTGGGCGGAGCCAATGAGGCAAGGCCAGCACCTCACAGAGCGAAGCTGTCGGAGGAGCCAATGAGGCGGGGCCATTAGCTCACAGAGCGAGACTGTCGGCAGAGCCAATGAGGCAGGACTAACAGCTCACAAAGCAAGGCTTTCGGTGGAGCTAATGAGGCAGAGCCTGCAACTCACCTTATCATCGAGCGCCGCCATTCGCTCCTTCAGGTGCAGCTGGAGTCGTTCATTGGACTCGGTCAGCAGGCGATCCACCGTGTCTGACAGACGCTTGTTGTGTTCCTCATTCATCTTCTCCCTCTGCCGGGCCTGGAAAGTAAGGGAGCCATGGAGGAAATAAGGAAGGGAAAGTGAGAGCAAGTAAGTAAAATAAGAACATAAAGCAGTGTACCAGGAAGAGGAAGAAGAAAAGCAAGACATTAAGAGGGAGAATAAGAAAAGAGCTGTGGGGGAGGCCTTCTTCTCATGTCCCTCTCAGAGTCGATGTCCCTCTCAGAGTCGGTGTCCCTATCACAGTCGGGGTCCCTATCATGTCCCACTCAGAATCGATGTCCCTCACAGAGTCGGTTTCCCTATCAGAGTCGGCGTCCCTATCATGTCCCTCTCAGAGTCAGTGTCCCTCTCATGTCCCTTTCAGAGTCGGCGTCCCTCTCATGTCCCTCTCAGAGTCGGTGTCCCTCTCATGTCCCTCTCATGTTCCTCTCAGAGTCAGTGTCCCTCTCATTTCCCTCTCAGAGTCGGTGTCCCTCTCATGTCCCACTCAGAATCGATGTTCCTCTCAGAGTCAGTGTCCCTCTCATGTCCCTCACAGAGTCGGTTTCCCTATCAGAGTCGGCGTCCCTATCATGTCCCTCTCAGAGTCGGTCTCCCTCTCATGTCCCTCTCAGAATCGGTGTCTCTCTCATGTCCCTCTCAGAGTCAGTGTCCCTATCACAGTCGGGGTCCCTATCATGTCCCTCTCAGAGTCAGTGTCCCTCTCATGTCCCTCTCAGAGTCGGTGTCCCTATTAGTCGGGGTCCCTTTCATGTCCAACTCAGAATCGGTGTCCCTCTCATGTCCCTCTCAGAGTCAGTGTCCCTCTCATGTCCCTCTCAGAGTCCGTGTCCCTTTCATGTCCCACTCAGAATCGATGTCTCTCTCATGTCCCTCTCAGAGTCAGTGTCCCTCTCAGAGTCGGTGTCCCTATCACAGTCGGGGTCCATCTCATGTCCCTCTCAGAGTCGGTCTCCCTCTCATGTCCCTCTCAGAATCGGTGTCCCTCTCATGTCCCTCTCAGAGTCAGTGTCCCTCTCATGTTCCTCTCAGAGTCAGTGTCCCTAGCTCACACGGTTTTCTGGAGCTCTCCTTCTGCACAAAGGGGCCTCTCCACTCTCCTCCATGATCTGAATAACCAAAACGCACATATTGCAAAGGAGAAGCATGCCAGCAACAGCTAAGTTGACAAAATGCGCCACTTCGGGGTTTGAGGTGCCAGGCACTGCCCGTGAGATCTGCACCGCATGGGAGTGTGCTAAGTGGATTAAGGATGAACGGCGACCCATGGTGCTTTGCACATATATCCTCAGAAAACCAGCAGGTGGGGCAAGACCTCACTCAGGGACCCTTTACTTTGATCTGTAGCACTGCAATCTGAGCTTGGTCAACATGGTGAAAAAAATAGCTGGTCTCTAAATAGCAGACTCTACAGTCTTATCTAAAATTGCAACAAGAACTATTACAGGAGGGCATCAGCAAAAGACACGTTCAGTCCCAGCAAATAAACGGCTCATAATGGTTTAATCTCTCCATTACCAAGTGGCTTTACAGGGCACCACGTCTCTCTAAGTTCAGATGATGATGTGGTTGACTGTCACCATGGAGGGCTGTTACTGTGGACGACTGTCACCGTGGGCAATGCAATCTCCGGGGGCACCAGGGGCTGTAAAATACCTTAAAGGCCAGATGACTCCCAGACACTTTTCATTTTCCCCAGAAAGATTTCAGCAAGCTGATGCTACAGTTTTTATCTTTGTTCGGTTTGTTTTATAGGGCACGGCAAAAATAAAAAACACTGACAAATGCACTGTGAGTCACGTATATTTCGTACATTCATACAATGGCATAAGAAAAGCACGCTCTCTAAAAGGTAGGATCTTATCACATAATTAGCAATAAATGTCATCTGATTCATTTTCAACCTTCAGCTGCTTTTTAGAGAACTTTAATCTGCAGTTTTATTAAGTAACCATAAGTAAAAAAAACAGATAAAAAGTCAAGCAACATGGGGAATATATATTGTGTGCGATATGACAAATGGTCTGCTATGCATGCAGCTGTGCCTGTCATTGATTTTCATGCAACAGACATATTCAGGAAACATCTTCCCTGTGGGCTGGAGTACTGGAGTGATTCTGGGGTGGGGGGGATTGCTCTCTTAAGACTGAAATGCAGACTCACAAAATGCCCCGACTAAATTCACAGTCACAGTGACGGAGAAAGCTGTCCCTCAATCGGCGTGGGACACACGATGCAGGAGGTTAGACGCCCCCCAGTGCACATAATCGCCCTTTGTGGAAAGAGAAATTTGTCACGTCTGAATTATTAAATGTCTAAATATACCGTGTGGATGCATATCAGCCGGGGGGGGCGAGGTCCTCTGCGTTTACTGATTGAGGAGCAGAGGGGGCCGCAGCAGGGACAGGGTCAATGCTGGAGGCTGTTGATCCCTGGGGGGCAGGGGGGGGGCACTCACCAATCATGCAGTTCCTCCTCACCCACACACAGTATAACAGAATAGTGATGCTTTAGTCTTTCTGCCTATGCTCTCTGTGAGACACGCAGACATGTGCACAGGTAGAGGTCAACTTGGGGGTCACAGTGCAGGGTCAGCTGGCATGCAGTGCCCGGGAGGTGGGGGTCAAAGGCCCGACTACAGTATCAGTCTGTGGGCCCAGGGTTCCAACCAGTGTTTACGAGCACAGCGTCTTAACCTGCTGAACCCCCTTGAGATGCTCAGGCATACACACGCACTCACATGGCCCCCTTCCCATCATGCATGTCAAGAGACACACCTCTCACACACACTCTCTGTAAAAGTCTCAGAAGACACACACCCAAGCGTATGGAGCGCTCTCTCTCTCTCTCTCTCTCACACACACACACCAAGGCATAAGAAAGGAGAAGAGGATGATGTATGTTATCTGTGAGCAGGCAACGCACCACCACCTGCAAATCGACTTTACTTTCTTCAGCTGTCTGTTCCAAACTGTCTCTCTCTCTCTCTCTCTCTCGCCACACACTTTTCCCAATTTAAGTTTAGTTACTACAAATGCAGCACACATGCAACAGCAATCTGGACCCAGGTTTGATCCAATTCTTTAAAATTAATCTGTTATTTTACATGTGAAGGTCTATCTTCAGCACAGAAATTTGTTGAAATCTCCAGGGGTGTCCTTACTATCAAGGTCACCAGAAGGTCACTGGATAAGCCCAGCGGTGCGAGTAAATCTCTGGGCAGATACTGGCATCCCATAATCTTGGCAGCCTCAGGTGCACGTCCTCTTACCCTCAGCAATTCCTGGTTCTTCTCCTCCAGCTGAGCTTCCAGCTGACGCAGACGCTCTTCGATGTTACCGTGACGTTCCTCAGCCTGTGAGAACACACCAGTCACCGACTGCGGCCAACGGCGGCCATTTACTGCAAGGGATGGTCTCAGATCATGATGGAGACCAAATATCCGCAAATGTCAAAACATCGAAACTTTACTTTGTCAGACACTAATCACATGGTTAGAGATGTGAGGTCAGGGGTCAAGTGGAACCAGAGATGGACAGAAATACATCAAAATGTATTTTGATATTTTGATAATACCCTATTTGGAAGTGTATCAAAATAAACTACAAAATACATCCACCAAATAAAGTAATCAAATTAAACTACAGTATTTTGTATTTTAAAAATACAAAAATACACTTCACATTTGTCTATTCTATAGCAGATTGTTCCTTCAGAAGCACCTGGACTCAAATGGCCAACCATAAAAGCAATATTTTTCACTGCTTAATGAGACACAATACAGTACAAACATGAAACCTAACAAAAGATCAAATATTCTGATGTGTCTTAAATACACCCCAGGTACTCGCGTGACACTCGGATAATGTCAAGTCACTTGAATGATAAAGTAGCATTAACAAACTGAGAAAGATTTGTTTTTAACTGACAAAGTTAAAAGTTCACAAATGATAACTTAAAGCAATAAAATATTAAATGAAATGACAAACACAATTCAAGCGCTTCACTCAGCGACATCTTAAAAGTTTTAAATATGAATAGGCCTGGATGGAGCATGTAAGTTTTGTTTCAGCACAAATGATCAACTACTGGCTCTAATGCCCATTCATTAAAATGTCTGAAAAAAAAGCAAAACTTCCTCCTTGTATATGAACACGCACATAATGTCAGCAGTTAATCAGTGTGGCCACTAATGTGATTAAAAACCAGCTAATGTGGTAATGTGGCTGACAGGGTCCTGATTCTGACATAAACACACATTTCTGTTAAAGATCCTTGCGTGTAACTTGTTTCTGCAACCATCAGAAACTTCATGAAAAAAAAATCGGTGGACGAAGTAACCAGGGCTATAGCAGGCACCACAGCGAACCCTGCTGGGCACTGTGAGCGTAACTCATAACAGCCCCCATCGCTGCAGTCCCCCCCGCCCCAGCTGATGAATAGAGGAAAATGACTTTTATATACCTCAGTGTTACTGGGTGTTTGAACTAGGGCTGCCCGGGGCAGATGGTTCAGTAAGAGTTGCACGGATCATCCAAACCCACTGAGAAATACCCCGGGCTTCTAGAAGGCTCTGTGCATCTGCATAATGGAATGATGGGGCTTTCTGTGACGTGCCCTAAATGTGAAAGCTCACAGCATCATTTAAGGAGACAGATACATATGCATAAGTGCAGCAGCAGCACTCACAGAGGATCTCATCCTTCACTGCCCCTATCCTCTACAGTATCTCATCTCCCTATCCTCCATCTCCTTTCTCTCCTTCCTCCTCATCTCCATGGTTATCCTTCCATCCCTTTTGCCTCCTTCATCCTCTACTCTCTTTGCTCCTCATCTCTTCACCCCATCCTTCCTTCCCTATTACCTCCTTCAGCCTCTCCTCTCTCTCCTTCCTCACCTCCTCCTCATCCTTCCCCCCGTTACCTCCTTCAGCCTCTCCCCTCTCTCTTTCCTCATCATCTCCTCCTCATCCTTCCTTCCCTGTCACCTCCTTCAGCCTCTCCTCTCTCTCTCCTTCCTCCTCATCTCCTCACCCTATCCTTCCCTCCCTGTCACCTCCTTCAGCCTCTCCTCTCTTTTCTCCTGGTCACCTCCCCCCATCCTTCTCTCTATCACCTATTCCAGCCTCTCCTCCCTCTCCATCCTCCTCCTCATCTCCTTCCCACATCTTCCTGACACACAGTGAGCCTGGAGCCATGAATGGCACCACGTCACCCCAGCTGCTCAGTGTCATGAGACACTAGCAGATCCAAGTCCTGCTTATTCCAGGATCTGTATCTGGCTCCACGGGGCTTGGCGGCAGAGACACCTCACACACTCTCAGCCCGGCGTTTACACAGCCACCTTCCCCGCCGACACAGTTCATATTACGCAGCTTTCATCGTATTTCTGCCCTAGAAAATGGAAAAATTAGCAATACGACCTGACTTTTATAAAGTAGGAAGTTGGTTTGCATAAAAACATCTGTAGAGCGGAAAGAAATGTATAAATATTTAAAAGTGATAAAAAGCAAAAATCAGAACTCACAAAATATAAAAAATATGTTTTTGGATGGATGCTCACATAAGAGCTACATATCCGGAAAACATTTAGACCAATCTGTGGAAATGCATCAGTGACAGGTCAGTCCCTCTGTCTCTATCTGTGTGGTGCTGTATCAGACTGTGGGGGGGGGATGCATTTATCAGACTGCCTGGGAGGGGCTTTATCAGAC
>JAODLC010000133.1:8750083-8760093 GCA_026781145.1 Hippopotamyrus pictus
GAGGGGGGGGGGGGGGGGGGGAGGACAGGGAGAAAGGCTGAGAGTTAGCGCCACGGTATGTGGCTCACGGCGCGGTGAGGGGTCAGCTGGCACATGACGGAGCAGCAGGCCGATGCTACCGTCTGTGCCCCCCCCCCGACCACCTGTTTCAGCTGCGGTCGCATGTGCCGGCCACACGAGGGCACTACGCTGGCCCGGGCTCATGTCCCCCAATTTGACAGTGGGGGGCAAACAGTTACTCCACCCTGTGCCTGACAGGCCGTTGACAGAGCAACACTGCAGTGTAGCCCCACCTCCTTGGGTTCCCCTCCCGTCGCTGCCGGCCTCTGATGTGACTCGGGGTTATTAGCTACCACAAACTCCGGGCCGGTATTCCAACCGGGTCCAAGCGGGATCCCGGGATGTTCCAGCGTTATCACCGTGACCATGACCGAGATGGCCTGCCTGATCAGTCATCACAGAAAATGCGTGGATTCCTTTCATAAGAATGCAAAAAATCTGGCACATTTGGATTTCTCTGAGTGCAAATCCAACCGGCGTGCAGCATTAAGTTGCTGCCGAAAGGGTGTTAAGGCATCAGACGTGGTTCCCCGGATCCGGTCTATGGACCTTTGGCTCTGTAGGCAGGAGTCTGGCACCTAACTGGAGCGGCTTAAGCAGTCGTGATCTGCTGAGATCATCTGGACAGCAACGGCTGCCGTTACCTTTAGAAAATCAGTGGTACAATAGTGCGATACAACAGGGGTCCCCCATTTGAAATATATGCTGCTGATCTATAAACCAGCTGCTATAAGTGTGGGGGGCACATGATGTATGTCAGAATCAGCTGAAGACATTTCACCTATTTAGCCGATGCTTTTATCCAAAACAACATACTTTTTTGTGAAAGCAAGATCAGACTATCTTGGGAGCAACTGTGGCCCTGTTCACACCCGGTATTAACATGCGACCTGTGTGACCAAATCACAACCGGACAGCGCTAAATACAGGTGTGAACACACCCAAAACGGAGTGAAAATGCATCAAGATCTGATCGCTCACGGAGTGAAAATGCATCGATATCCGATCGCTCAAACCACATTCGGGGGTGATCTGAGACACATATGGCCACATTCTTATAGCATTCCATACACCAAAAACTAAGTTTGAATCGACTGGGTAGTTTATTTAATATCGGAATGTCCCGATCCATTCACTCCTTTTACTTCACTTGCTCTGAGTCAAACGTATAATTCAACGTATCAGACAATACAATCAACCTCTTCGTTGAAATTTTCACAAATTTTGAGCTTTGTTGGTTATGATTAAAAGCTGAAATATTTATATTAAATATCATTAAATATCATATGGCAATCAATATAATGCATTACATACAGATCCCATTGCTCTTGTATAGAAAAGTATTAACCTAAGTACTCAAAGACCTTTTCAACATGTGTTGGAGCGGTATAAAAATGTATGCCTACAACGTGAAAAGCTGAACTTCATTGTGAAATATAGTTTGAATTATTTAAGAAATCACATTTGCATTATGTGAAATAATATTTTAAATGACTAGAATGAAAATAATGTTATTACAAAACACTATTTAAAGATTAAATGTAGGACACAAACGTTATTAAGAAATATATAATACCCTTTACGGAATTATTTAAAAATAAAAGGACACATTAATTATTCAAAGATTAACTTATTCATTTGTTTATTTATATTTATTTCATTTTGAGTATTATGGCATTCATTACAAAGATCGTAGGCAGTTCGTTTACCCTGGATTGCGCCAATAGCTTTTGATTTATTCTTCTGCTTTTAATGTTCAGAATATTCTGCATACGGAAGTGATTTACGTGCTTATTTAAATAAGATGCAGGAAAATGACATCCGATTACCAGTGGTCAGTCGATATGCATGCGCAAATGCATGTTAATGCATGTTAATGCATGGTATGAATGGACGGTATTTATCATTGTCCACTTGTGATCGGATCACCCAGGACGCATGTTAATACCGGGTGTGAACAGGGCCTGAGGCTAAGGGCCTCGCTCAAAGGCCCAGCAGTGAAATCACTCTACCAGCCCTGGAATTTTAACCAGTGACCTTCTGCATCCTGCTGGACCATACAGCACCCCCCATGGATGGAGATACAAGCTGAAGCTTGCTTAAAATGTACAGCGCAATTCAGCACAAACTGACAGTGGGGATCTGTAGCCTGTGTGTGTGTGTGTGTGTGTGTGTATGTGTATGTGTGTATGTGTGCGTGTGTGTGTGTGTGTGTACACATCGCCGTTTCCATCCTCAGGATTCTCCGGCTGTATTCTGATCACCTCTCACCACCGACAGCTCAGATTCAGCTCCCAAGACAAACTTGTAAAGAGACATGACCGAAAAGACCAATGCACCGAGGACGTTCTGCGATCACACGGGGCCACGTGCAACGGATGGCCAAAAGCAAGCCCAGTTTAGCCACATTTAGCCGTTGAGGGCAGGGGCCCAGTTCACGCGGTCACCAGTTCAGATACATCCAGTCTGTGTTTGTCTGTTTTTCCGCCTTTAAATCTGGGATGCTCCCTCTCCAGGTCAAAGATACACAAAGATATATGGAAAAGCTGCCCTCTAGTGGCCCGGTGCAACAAAACAGACAAATGGAAGATAAACGCTCAGGGTTACATGACGGGAGGAAGGCGACGGTAATCCACCATTTTGTTTATTTGCGCTCACGCGGGGCATCTGGACCAGAGCAGCTGTCGCGGGGCATCGGCCACTGGCGTCCTCATGTCGCAGCGGGGGGTGAGGGGGGGTGTCAGGTGACGGCCGGGACAGGGCACCTTCTGCCTGCGTCGGCCTCAGCTAGCCTTGCACGCTAACAGCGTCAGTCTTTCTGGGTGACGCTGAGGCAGGCGGGTGCTGGCACGTAATTAATACCCCACTCTGAGTACAAAAGTGGCAGCTTTAACCCCAGCAACCTGGAGGACAAGGGGAATAAGTGAATAGGTCCAGTGGTGCTAAGGTGCATGCCTGTGTCTGTTTTATGCTCTCGTTAATGACAGAACTCTGCTCGAGTACCCATGGTGCACTTCTGTTCCCACCCGCAGCAAATGTAGCCATCCAACACGATCCGTTTGAGCCCCAGAGCTGAGACCAAGCATATCCTCTCCACAGCTATAAATTCCTGTCAGGCATCCAAGTTTGATTACCTGAAGGAAACAAGACATCTCGGGGCAGCGATAAGGCACAAGAGGGGACAAAGATGCTACAACGAGACAGGAAAGTCCGTGGCCACCCTATTCAAAGCAGGACCCTTGAGTTGCAGCCTAACAGCCGTGTGTCTCTTCAAAGCCACACGCAGACAAAGCCCTATTAAATGAACGCTAATCGAATAGGCATGTTACTTAATTAAACCCACATTTAGCATTAGCCTCACCGCCAAAAGAAAGGCTATTAATGAGATTAAATAGGCCATTAAGCAAAGAGGTGGTGCCAATGGATTCCTCAGTTGTTAAAAGGCCACGACCAAACTCAAAATGAATACTCTGATATTGTATCAGGCATCTGTAGTTAATACTGTTTGCAACATACTTTAAAACTTATTATGAAAGGTCATTATCAGATTAAAGTTCTATTAACATGAATCATGATATATAAATCCAAAGAAAGGCCCACAAACTCCGCCTCCATGAAGTTTTTATTAAACACAAGTCTTTGCAGACTCCCTCCTATTTAGACAGTCACTGCTCTCTAGGGATCAGCAATGGGCATAAATTGTGGGAGGATAGGCGGTTGTAAACCCCCCCCCCCCCCCCAATAATCAAAACCGGCCAATACAACACCCTGGACCCTCTTAAATGGGTGGAGACCTCAACCCCTTCAATGCTCAACCCAGATTTATGCCCTTGGGGTCAGCTGTAATGGAACGAGCGCCCTCTTGTGGTCAGGAAGCACAATTATTCAATACAGTGAAGAAAACTTCAGAAAACGTAATAAAATTAACACCATAAACAAAAAAGTGTGCAGGTTCCTCCTGACATAGTTTTGCACATTTATATGTCAAGAAAGTCTTTTTAATGGGATGATTTACAACTCTGTGGCACTACATTAATTATAAGGAGCCAAATTTCAGGATTTTTACTGACGTAATCTTGGAAATACTGCTCACCAGGAGCTGTACATATCCTGGGATTCAACCGTGTGAGCCTCAGGCCGAGGTGCCAGGCCTGCTCGATCGGAACCCCAGCCCACGTCCAGGCCTGCTCGATCGGAACCCCAGCCCACGTTCAGGCCTGCTCGATCGGAACCCCAGCCCACGTCCAGGCCTGCTCGATCGAAACCCCAGCCCACGTTCAGGCCTGCTCGATCGGAACCCCAGCCCACGTCCAGTTCTGCTAGATGTCTGTAAGTTACAATCTGACAAGTCTGCCATCACGTTTGCGGGCAGATTTCATTTGTGTGTCGCAACACTTGTCAGACAGTTATTCCCAAGGGTGGACAGGAAATACCCATCCCGTTACAGAAATTCTGCGCTTCTCGTAAAAGGAAAGAAAAATGTGATTCATCAGAGCTGAAAAAAAAAACACAGATCATGGCTTCTTACAGCAGAGCGGATCAAACAGACTGACGAGGGGATAAGTGAGTGAATAAAGGCTGGAGGAGAATACGAGAGACAGGGCCCTGCAACTGTGACAAAGTGGCACCGGCTGTAAAGCCTGCTGTCCCTGTGCTGGCGCTCTTTGCCGCATGGAGCTGCCGGGCTCTGACTGGAGAGCAGAACATCGCTCACTCCAATCTCACGGTGTCATTTAGACTAATCTCGTCACATTAAGCCCCAACGTGGCTGGCAGATGCCAAGGTTAGGGAGCCACTCTACACCCTGACATGGAGCTGTGATGTGGCCCAGCCCTTCATTCTGACCCCGCCCCATCCATTAGCCCCACCCCTTAATTCTGCCTCAGGGGACAAATGTGGAGCTCCCTTCACTCCCCGTGAGGCTCTCCCCCCCTCAGTGACCGGTGTTGGTGCGAAGCTGCCGTTTCCACATGACTGCCAAGATGAGCATGAAATGTAAGGAGGATTGTGAGTCTTCTCGCGGTAAAGACCACAAGCCAAAAAAGCCCCGGAGCTCATCCTCAGAGACAGCCCCCCTAACCCCCCACCCACACACCCAAGACTGCAGCTGCTCTGTGGACCCCTAAGAGGGCAGAATTGTGGTTTAAAGAACTTGAGACTTTTGTCACCAGTGTTTTATCACAGAAGCGTACTTTAATCCAAGTGTCTAACCTGAAACGTCAGCGAGTTGCTCAGGTCGCCATGGAGAAGCTCGTTTCCCGATTGACTACACTTGGCCTACGCTTGACAGAGACACCCATAATTGAAGGGCGTTTAACACAATGACTCACCGCATTAGCTTCGATTTTACCAGTACAGTGAACAGTGAGCGCAGTACTTCCTGATGGAAACCCCCCACCCTCTGTGTGTAAGAAAGCCTTGGGGGGCCTACCTCAGACCTTCAGCTTCCCTCAGACTCATAGGCTCCTGAGGACTCTTAAGCCTTGTTCATACTTCACTTTTCTGCATTTGTTTAGTGCACTTTTGGGCTGCAGTTCATACTACATTTGGCTGCTGATATGGACGGTCGCACACAGCAGTGGTATTCCATCCGAGCAGGAGAGGGCAGATGTACAAACACAAATATTAACAGTGTGGTAAAATGGTTATATTTTTATTAGCAGTTTTAAAGTGATTAGTCAAGGCTTGGGCATTATTACAGTAATAAGCACAGCGTTTTGAAATCCTTACGACAAAATTAGCTGGGACCCCCAACCCCCCATCTGTTTGGTGAATTTTATCACCAAGATTTCAAAATGTTGGAATAATGCTGCTTTTTGAAAAGCTGCGACGCTCGTCCCTGAGTAGCAGAGTCCTGGCAACTTGTGAGAAGTGGTGGTACGATAAAGATTAAATATCGCAGTGCCGGTACTGCTTAATTCTTATTACGTATATGACGACTGCGTACATGATCCCGCATTTGCGCTTGCGACACCCCGGCATGCACCTCCTCTTTACCCCGACCTGCAGAACTGTCGTAAACGTGGAAATGAGTTACGTTGTGAACCTGCGGTCGATTACTTTGCCTCTTACGTTGAAATTCAGATTCAGTTTTTTTAATGCGACAACTGCAGATTCAAATATATATAATTCATATTCAGTTTCTAGTAGCACAAATATCAGCCCATAGAGGTAGCCCTCAATGGCCACCACAGGTATCTCGATGGCGGGTCTCCCTACTTTGCACATTACTGACTGCGCGAGTGCATGTAACACCTATGTTAGATTAGTTTGCACCCTTCCCGTGTCAAGTCCAGTTAAGTTGGAAAGTTCCTCTACCCTCTGTGAGAGAAAAAACAACCTATCAAACACATCTACTGCTGATACCCGATTGTTGTCCATGTCACCTGCTAAGGCAGAAATATTTGCTACAAGCTCTTCTGTCGCTATTACTCTAAATGAACAAATCTGTTGAATGCTGGTGAGGCCCTAAACAAGGAAGTGATGTCGTTAATGAAGGTCCGCCTTGATGAGTGGTCTGACAGTTAGGAATTGCAAATTGAGTTTTCCCCTCCAGCACGCAATTCAGTGTTTCTCTATTTATTATTCAAAATATTTTGAAATGAATTAAGGATTGCATCAGCACTTTGCACATTGAATTGCCGGTTGTAAAATGTATTTTCAAATTAAATGCTCAGATTAAATATGCATGCTCAGATTGAATATTGAATTGCCAATTGCAAAATGAATTGCTATTTGAATTTTTGTGCTTATAATCTTCCATACAGTATATCTGGATAACATGATAAATTAGATATGCAGGTACCTCCAACCCTCCTCATACAGCTGCTCACCATAGTACAGCAACAACTATTCTTGTTCTACTCTGACCTGTGAAAGTCCATGCTGCTACGTACTGGAAATGCTTAATTAATTATCTTGCACATGCTTGGCCAATGTGGATGGATGTGCAAGGTTTCTGCTAGACATAAAAATCTGGGCTACATGCACACCAACCGCAGTCGTCCTCAGCTAACCCCTGATTATGAAATTTATGTCACGTCCCCTCGTCTACAAAGGAAAGTGCAGACGGAAAAAAGAAGTATGACTTGGCCTTTAGCCTTTCTCAGCTTCCCCTAGACTCTCAGCCATCCTTAGAGTTCCGGGCTCCTGCGGACTCTAAGACTTCCTCAGACTCTTAGGCTCTCCAAACGCTCAGCCTTCCAGAGAATGTAATGCTTTCTTAGACTCTCTCACTTACTCAAACTCTCAGGCTCCCTTAGACTCTTAGCTGTCTTCTAATTTTTAGCCTTCTTCAGATTCTCCGATTTCTCACCTCCCTTGGACTCTCAGGTTTAATCAGACTGTCAGCCCTCCTCAGACTCTCAGGTTGCCCAGGACAGTCAGGCTTCCTCAGAGTCTCAGCCTTCCTCAGACTCTCAGGCTCCCCAGGACTCCCAGCTTTCCTCTGATTCTTAGACTCCCCAGGACTCCCAGCCTTCCTCAGACTCTCAGCCTTCCCCAGACTCTCAGGCGCCCCAGGACTCCTAGCCTTCCTCAGACTCTCAGGTTCCCCAGGACCCCCAGCCTTCCTCAGACTCTCAACCTTTCACTGATTCTCAGGCTCCCCAAGACTCCCAGCCTTCCTCCTACTCTCAGCCTTACTCAAACCCTAGGGGTCATGAGGACTGTCAGCCTTCCTCCAGCTCTCCTTAGTATCTCTTCCTTCCCATCTTCTCTGTTGCCGACGTCGTCCTCAAGAGCATCACATAGCCTTAAGTAAGATGATGATTCATAACCAAAAGTCTACAGCCCTTGGGGTGGGCCACAGTGTCATCATCATCAGTACTCTACTCATTTTAATGCTGGCTTAAGATAAAATGAAAATTATGAGGGTAGATGTCCTGGGCCAGGTAAGGTCAGGTGACAAGTCACCTGTAATAAAACAGGTGGGCCAGACCTCGCACCCAGGTCATATTCCTGTCTTACTCCCTTGCCTCTTGCCCTCTTATGCTCATGTGGCACCAGGTCCAGCCCCATGCCCAATCCTACCCCCATTCTATCCACACACATCCTTGTGTTAGCTCATACACTTCCCCCCATGAGCAGAGCAGGTCTGCCAAAAGCAATCAAATATTATCTCAGAATTTCCATTAAAAGTCAAGTAGCACTGGTTAACCCAGGGGTGGCCAATCTTATCCGCAAAGGGCCGGTGTGTATGCAGGTTTTCGCTGCAACTCCCTAATTAGATTACTAAGTAGAGGACTGATTGGCTGAAGAGTCCTCACACCTGGGTTTGAACAGCTGACCTACAGGTTATCCCAAAAACCTGTATACACACCGGCCCTTTGTGGGTAAGACTGGCCACCCCTGGGTTAACCTATATGCCAGTATCCTCTCTTTTTCATTATACTGCCATTTTGTAAGTTAGCAGAGTTTCACATATGTCAAAGTTATTCAACCAGCTACTGAATATATTAAAAATTATATTATATAGAATAAAGATATAGTGTAGAGAAACTACAAGGGTGTGTTCACAATCTGATAGTCATTCATAAAGAAGATGAACTAGGAGAATGCCTGTTCACTCATTTTATCAAAAGAAACAAAGTGAAATGAAAATATTCATGAGTACAGAACAGAAAAGTAGTGGATGATTCTGGAGCCCTGTTTTATCCCTCCATCCATCCATCCATCCATCCATCCAGCATTACTGCTAACTGTCTTACCAGCAGACACTGTTTCTGGTGAATAACATCATTTTGATTCTGATTGTGGTTCTGATATGAGTCAGAAATGCAGCACTGGATTTAGGGGGGGGGATTATGTACTGAAACATTCACATTCAGACCCATATTTGTAGCTCAGACAGAGTGACTTGAGGGTGGTGCTCTTGGGACAGCGTGGGTATATTTTAGGCCACTTGGGGCATGGTGCTAGGGGGGACAATGTTTTGCTTCTTCTTGTGCAGAGTGATCACAGTGAAACCTGAAACCATGCCAAATGGGGGTGGGGGTGGGGTGCCAGGAAGCAGAGTGGCACCTGCCCCAGCCCCTGCTCTTCAGTACACTGCCCCCCTATAAATAAATGTACTGCTGCAGTACCAGACCCAAATTCATGACTTACCCCACTGGGATTCAGTGCGTGCCCCAGTGAATAATCAGTTCAAGTCAATGTTTATTTATGAGGTGCACAACAGTATGGCAAACAGTGGTATATGGAGGTAAATGCAGATAAGAATTATGTAAAAAAATCGGAATAATTATGCAAAAGACCCAAACCATGTCACCTATTCACCAACTATTCACCTGCCATTCGCCAACTATTCACCTATTATTCACTTACTATTAATCCCTTATTCATTTGCTATATTCACCCACTATTCACCTGCCATTTGCCCACTATTCATCCGTTATTCACTTGCTATTCATCCCTTATTCACTCACTACATTCACCCACTATTCACCCACCATTCACCCACTATTTTCACCCGCAATTCAGCCATTATTCATCCCCTACCACCCACAACCCACCCACTGTTCATCTGCTACCCACCCGCTATCTACCCACTCTTTACCCAATATCCACCTGCTACTAACCAGCTCTTCACCTGCTCTTCATCCAGTATCCACCCTCTGTCTACCTGTTATCCCCCCACTATCCACCCGCAATCCACCCGCTATTTACCCACTATTCCCCAACTATCCACCCGCTATCCACCTGCTATCTACCCGTTATTCCCCAACTATCCACCCGCTATCTACCCGTTATTCCCCAACTATCCACCCGCTATCTACCCGTTATTCCCCCACTATCCACCCGCTATCTACCCGTTATTCCCCAGCTATTCACCCGCTATCCAACTGCTATCTACCCGTTATCCCCCCACTATCCACCCGCTGTCTACCCGTTATTCCCCAACTATCCACCCGCTATTCACCCTCTATCTACCTGTTATTCCCCTACTATCC
>JAODLC010000133.1:8760929-8785606 GCA_026781145.1 Hippopotamyrus pictus
TCCCTCTATCCACCTGCTATCCCTCCTCTGTTCACCTTTTATTCCCCCACTATCCACCCGCTATCTACCCGTTATTCCCCCACTATCCACCCGCTATCTACCCGTTATTCCCCCACTATCCACCTGCTATCCATCCTCTGTGTACCTGTTATTCCCCCACTATTCACCCACTATCCACCTACTATCTACCCATTATTCCCCCACTATACACAAGCTATTCACTCACTGTCTACCCGTTATTCCCCCACTATCCACCCGCTATCCACCCACTGTCTACCCGCTATTCCTCAACTATCCACCCGCTATCTACCTGCTATCTACCAGTTATTCCCCCACTATCCACCCGCTATTCACCCACTGTCTACCTGTTATTCCACCACTGTCCACTTGCTACCCAAGCAGATGCTCCTACTCTGAACAATCTACAGGCTAAAAATGTATTAAAAAAACACAATGATGGCAGTGATCTGTGAACAAGAGCATGAGAATGGGATCTGCACTTAGTGGCACTGCTAAAAATGTCCCTGCACGTGAAGGCTGGTGTACTAAGCAGAGCATGCATCGGGGGGGGGGGGGGGGGGGTCGTTACACAAAGTGAGAGGCAATGAGGGGGAAAACTGGGCTGTGCTTGCACCCCCCCCCACCCCCACGACGACCCAGATGGTGGTGGGTGGGCTCGTCGCCGGTCCCCGCGTAGAGCCAGGATGACGGCCCCGTCGAGCGAGGGGGTGGGATTTATTTAAAGACACCGCGTCGCTGTTGTATGTAATGTGTGCCATCAGGTGATGAGAGCGCTTCCCGCCCCCAAAGCGAGGGAGCGTCGCTGGAAGGCAGCCAGCAGGTGGTCGGACATGCGTTATGGAAACAACCGCCCCCCCACAAACTCAAGAGAGTTGGGTAAAGTGAGCCGTGTCATGGGCGAGTAGGCTGACTCCCCCAACCTGTGGACGAACTCACGGGAACACAACACATCCCACAAACTGTCCAGGTACTGTGCCGCCGGACTATGGAAACACGAGACAAGAAATATCTGATTGGCACAGCATCTTCACCACATATCATCATACTGTCTGTACGCAGATATTCCCACTAGATGCCAAAAAACAGCATGCAATAAATGCTATATGATTAGCAAACAGATGCAATACATTATTACTTTTGACACAGTTATTAAAATAGCCTATAATACTCTTTAAAAGCTAGCGTTATTATTATAAATCACTACATGTCTCCTCCCATGAGCTTTGAAATAAAACACTTCAGCAGATCATATGCATGTTATTTAACAGACCCACTAATGTAGTGACTTAGGTCCCTCTATGATGCCATTTCATCAGGCAGGCCACAGGGACGCCTCTGTAATATGGGTTTAAAAAACAGGGCCAATGTGCTGCTTCAGCAATCAGCACTGTAGCCTCACACCTCCAGGTGTTGGGGGTTCAAATCCCGCCACCAGCTCTACGTGTGTTTGCATGTGTGCTTGACAGGCAGTGAGGTAAAGCAGTTTCACATGTGTATGTGTGTCCTGTCATGGACCTGCATCCTGGCTACTGGATCATTTCATTTTTTATATAATAGGTCTTCTCTGTTGTTTTACTGTGCGGTTCACTGGGGTGTGACAAATGCAGTTACCAATGAAATGTATTATTATTATTATTATTATTATTAATAATAATAATAATAATAATAATAATAATGATGTTATTATTATTGCTATTACTATCTTTATTATGATGCCGTGTGCTGCCTTGGATATGCTTCAGACTAACAATGAGCCTGTTCTGGATAAATACTTTGGAAGATGGATGAATTTAAGCTTGTAATTTCAATGACTCGATCTTATATGATCATACTTCAAGCTACTTATATTATTATTATTATCATCATCATTAATAATAATAATAATAATAATAATAATAATAATAATAATAATAATAATAACCAACGGTACTTGAATGACATCAATGAGAGCTACGGTAATACTTCACACTGCCCCCCGGTCCAGCAGTCTGACCCGGGGGGGACTCCATCACTCCAGCGGCACCTGCCGGGCCTGCTAATTGCCACACAGACGTCACCCGTCTCACGCAGCCCCACGTCCCCGTGGCGTCGTGCGCCAACACCGAGCCCCCCCCCCACCCAAGGGAGTGCCGCAGTCGCCTCAAACCTGCCACACCTGCCGGAGAAACACCCACGGAGAACAAAACCGCGAGTGGCTCCAGCCTGGGGTATGTAAACCGTCACATACGTCAGATTTTACATTAATCAAATTTACACCCCCACACTATTCAGATCCCCTTACAGCAAAAAACACATTAGAAATACATATTACAGAACACATCAAATAAATGAAAAGATGTCATTTTACTTATGAGCATATGCTGCATCTCTGTGTTAGTGCTTAAGTAAACCTGATCGACAAACCTAAGCCTGATCTACAAACAATCAGAGGCCCATCAAAAGCCACACCCTCCATTTTAATTATCCAGGACAGGATCGCGATGAGCCTGGAGCCTATCCCAGAAGACACAGGGCAGGAGACACCCAGGATGAGGTGCCCAGTCCATCACGGGCCACACGAATCGCACAACACCGGCATTTTTAGAAACATCTAGTCACCTAACCATGTGGTTTTGGAGTGTGGAGGCAGAGCCAGGCTGAGAGAACACGTAAACTCCACACGCAGAGGCGTGGGGGGGAACCGAACCCACGGCCCTGGAGGTGTGAGAACACAGCACCACCCACCAAGCCACCGCCCCTCCTGCCAGCCACACGGCCATCCCAAGCATCTGCACACCATCGACAGCTCCAAGGGGTCACAGAGGTCACCCGTCCTCAGACCTGTGCTCTGGCGGGTTTGGCCGCCGCCCGACTCAACCCGCGCGGGGCCTGGGGGGGGCAGATGGGCCGTGAGGAAGTCGCGGCAGCTGCCTCACGACCCAGGCGTTTCCTAGGAGACGGTGCTCTCAGGCAGCCGGAGGATGCAAAGGGAGGAGGCTGACAAAGGCTGGCGCTGCGACAAGCAGAGAGGCAGCTTTGGAAATGGGGACGAGGGACAGAAAACTGGGGACAGAGGTTGGGAGTGGGCACCGCTGGCATCGAGAAGGCCGTCTCTGCACTGTACATCCTCCTGCTGCCTGTCCCCATTACGGTCATGGCCCATTAACAAAGACTCTATCACACAGGAGCTGGGAATACAGTGTCAAACTCCATTAACTGTTTATACATCTGGATATTCAGTGGAGTATTTAAGGTAAAGAACCCAACACATTAGCACTTCCTGGGACTTGAACCAATAACCTTCTGGTCAGCTCACACTGCTGATGTACTGCTATTATCCATGGCAGGAAATCTCTGAGATAAGGGGTTGCCAGCCACTATTAAATCGGGGACCCACAGCACTAATGGGCTTTGATATTTCTCACTCTGGGATGGGGTGGTTACAGCACATAATTATACTGCCATCAATTTTTTTAAATATGTTTCCCATAGAACCGTGTTTGGACCCACAGGGGGTCATGGAACAGCTAAAGTCCCCCCCGCTTAGGTCATCTGAGTACAAGGTCCCCACACAGGGGACATCCTGGTGACACACAAAAGGAGTCAGAAGACTGAACAGCTCACTCACTGTGGAGTCGCTTCATATTCCGGTGGCAGTTTAAACCCATCCCCAGTGCAGTGCCCTGGACATCTTCCGGGGGGGGGACGGAGGGTGTGGGCATTTGGTAAAGTTTCAGCGACTCCTCAGTTTAATTGTACCTTCTCACATGCTGATGCAGCCTCACTATCAATTACCCACGACAAGGGCTCATTACGGCGACAAAGTGGGTGATTATACCGCCCCCTAGGCACGAACACTTGTCATGGCGATCCAGGGTATGGGGGTAAATGATTGTCTCCAACATGATCTGATGAAAGACCGCAGAACCACCATGAGAATCCACCTCTGCCCTCTGGGATCCTGCCCACACTTCTCTCGCAACCGGGACCCCCTCCTGCTAAAGTGAAGTGGGAAGTGTAGGGAGGCAATCCAGGGGGGGGGGGGGGGGGGGGGACAGCCTAGGGCTCCAGGCAGACAATGCAGATGAATCAGCTTTCTGAACATATCTATCATTGCCTGCCCCTCCCCCCACACACACACTTCCATTGTATTTTCCATATATCTGAAACTGTCACAAGACTTAATCCCTCAGCAGACGCTTCAGATCAGAGCTGCAGGTCTCATGGGTTCATTCAGCCAGATATTCTGGGAAATCAATTCAGGTTAAACACCTGACTCAAGGGTACAACTGCAGGGCCCATGTGGGATTCACCCCATCTTGATCTCTAAACCCTGGCAGCAGGCTAGCCTCCCCGAATGAACCTGTTGCATTTTTTAATGCTTCATAAAGCATTTTTTAAAACAAGCGATGCATTAAAAACGTTTAAGAGTCTTTAGACCTGCATGCTGCTATCCGCCAGCTTAACGTGTTTCTTTAAGCTGTTTCTCACTTCTCCCTCAATGCAGCGTCACCTCAGCTGCAAAAAAGGTCAAGGGGGGCCGAAAAGAAAAGGAAAACGTGTAAATAATGCTGGAGATGGTCTGATTAATCTCTCACTGGCTGCCATGGTAACGGTTTCCGTTGCATGGGGATCGGGGAGTGGTCTATTTTTAATGGTGGAACAACATGTCGCGTCTTTGCCTACATTTAAAGACACACCACTGTCATGTGTCCCTTTCTGAGCAGGAATGTCACCGGGACTGTGACATCCCAGACAGACAGATGCTACCACGAAGGCTGCATGCATAGGACGGACTCTCCTGCTCTCCCCCAGCCACATTGGGTCTGTAGTTGCTGAATCATTCAATGACTCTAACGGGGCGGAAGGCCACCAGAGCATACCGTCCAGCAGGGGGCAACCTACAGGAATGCCAGATGACTTACACATATGAGCACACTGACAAAGACACCCACACATATATTCATACATACAGACAGACACACACACACACAAACACACACACAGCCGTACAAACACCCACATACGCATACATACATACATACATACATACATACAGACAGGCACCCACTGCACAGACACACAATTTCACACGCACACACCAACTCTGGCACAAACTGACACAGACGCAGATGCACACACAGCATAGGCTGACATGGACACAGACACATGCAGGACACAGATGCACATAGGTACAGATGCACATAGGTACAGATGTACATGGACATAAACACTCAAGGAGAGACACTCCCTGCTCATGATGAAGAGGTGATGAGTAGATGAAATGAAGGGAGATGAAGGGAAGACGAGGAGGTGATGAGGAAACGATGGATGTATCTCAATACCAACAACGCAAACGGTCTTGCTAACTCGCATCCCGAGAATGAACGGCATCCCTGTAAAAACAATTGCAGTGATCAGAATGGCCCAGTTTAACACGTGTTATGATGAAGCCGTTTAATAAAGATGGTAGAAAAAATGAGACACGTCTGTAAAGTGGGTTGGTTTAGGAACTAGGCTCATGAATGACTGGGTCAATTTGAAGCCACCTTGCTTCTGGACTGCACTGAAGGCTCACAACCTCAATTACTCTGAGGCAGATATGGTACTAGTGTTGGTTCATTTTGATTGGTTTGATTGGGTGCAATGAATTATGGGGATTGGTGTAACTCAGCTCAGTGCAACCGATGCTTCCTTGATATTTCAGGCAGGGTAACAATGACATTCTGGGATTTTTACTGTACTTCTGTACTTGAGTATTGGAACTGAAAACACAAGCAAGAGCACAAGGACGGTCAAGTACACATACTGAGAAACACCCCAATGAGGAGATGATGCGGAGATGACAAGATGATGAGGAAATGAGGAAAAGATTATGAAGAGATGCCCCTGGTGGTGGCTTCCATTACTGCACAGTGACAGGATATAAACTCCACTAATACCCCTAGTGCAAGTTGCATAAGCCCCCCTGGGGGGTCAGCACCTTCCTCATGCACCCTCAGATTACTGACACTCAGCTCACGCTGAAAATGAGCTAAAGCATCCTCACACATAACCGCGGCAGTGCCATGCCAGGTCAGCTGTCGGGGGGCAGCTAAAAATGCTCAGTGACCTTTATCCTCATTTTTTTGGGGGGGTGGGGGATCACAGTCCAAACTGCCCCCCCCATGTTTCGCTTTGAAGCGAAGCATCTGCTAAATAAATAAGTGTAAACGCAGTGCTCAGCTTGCGAACTGGAGCTCTTTCATGTGTGCCACTGGATTGGGGGGGCTGTCATCGACGTCCCTCATACAGGCATGCAACCAGTCGGGGGGGGGGGGAGGTCAAGCCCCAACCCCAGCCCACCCCCCCCCAAGGAGATGACAGGCAGGAAAATCACAGACAAACAGACAGGACCCTACTGGAAGTGTCTTATCCTTGGGAGGGGGGGCAGGGGGGCACCAGCCTTTGGCGGTGTTATTTAAATACACAAGTGCCATCGCACAATAACAGCAGCAGAACACGCTCAATCTCTGACACGCTAAAAGAGTATCCTATACACATGTGATGTTTTGTTTAGCATTACCGTACCACCACCCAAGCCTGCTTACGACATCGGCTGAGCAAAACCCATCCGTTTCAGGGAAGCTTCCAGAGACGTGGCGATGCGGCGGTCTGCATGAGCAGCTGGCGGGCCGTCTGCAGGTCCCGCGAACATTCGCGGCCGACTTGATTTGACCGCATTTCAAATGCAAACGGTACAGCTCGGCGCAAACAGTCAGCGAGTCGAACTCAGCCTCCATGTCGATCCCTTAAACCACGACTCGTCAAAATGTAGATTCACATACATTCATAGAAGGTGAGCGATGCGGGTCTGACAGAAGCGCAATGTTACTGACTGCTGGTCACCTGACCTTCACCATCACAGTGTTTCACATGATCCTCACGAGGAGGAGGGTGGTTAGAGTGTGCCAGCTGAAGCTCGCCCAGGGGTGGCTGGCGGTTGCTAATTGGACGCCCCCTGAGTAGGTGGCGCCCTTGGCTGCCACCGATGGGGCCTAACGGGTTGCCAGGCCCTGCTTGCGACTCAGCCATCACTGGCTATCTGAGAGTGTAATGCAGGTTCACTGTGTGTGGGAAAGACAGGCTGGGGACGTGGCTCGTTTGGCTGTCAGACAGCAATCTGCCTGTTTCCCGAGGGTGCTGAGAAAAGCGGCAAATTACATCCTCAGATCCCTGCATCCCGTGTGTCTGCCCACCAGCCAGAAGGCCGAGGCTTCCCATAATCCTTCAGGGCTGCTACTTCCTGACAGCGGTAGCAAAGGGGGTGAAAATGTAACAGTTCAGATTATAAAATCCAAAAAAAGTTCACAACAAGTGTTACTGCATACTAGTTTGATCCGAAAATCATCTAACAAAAGTCAACATCATAATCTTACATTCATCTACATACAGTGATCTATAATTGCTTATCCGGTGCAGACTTGCAGTGGGCCTGGAGTCTATCCCAGAAAACACAGGGCAGAAGGCAGGGCTACACCCTGGACAGGATGCCAGTCTATCCCAGGGCACCCACACTCACACACAAAGCCACATACTGTGGGCATCTAACTGCATGTATTTGGACTACAGGAGCAAAGCAGAGTAGCTGGAAGGATCTCTCACAAACACAGGGAGAACCCCCACACAAAGCCAGTAGAAGGAATCAAACTCACAGCCTCAAAAAACACAGAGAGAACACCACAACCAAATCCAGGAGTGGGATTCAAACCCACAACCTCACAAACACAGGGTGAACCTCACAACCAAAGCCAGGAGAGGGAATCAAACCCGCAACCTCACAAAGGGAGAACCGCACAAACAAAGCCAGTTGAAGGAATCAAATTCACAGCCTCACAAACACATGGAGAACCACACAACCAATGCCAAGAGATGGAATCAAACCCACAACCTCACAAACACAGAGAAAACGTCACAACCAAAGCCAGGAGAAGGAATCAAACTCACAACTTCACAAACACAGGGAGAACCTCACAACCAAAGCCAGGAGAGGGAATCAAACCCACAACGTCACAAACACGGGGAGAATCCCACACACAAATCCAGGTGTAGGATTCAAACCCACAACCTCACAAACACATGGAGAACCCCACACAAATCCAGGAGAGGGAATAAAACCCACAACCTAACAAACACAGGGAGAACCCTACACACAAATTCAGGAGAGGGATTCAAACCCAGAACCTCACAAACACAGGGAGAACCCTACACACAAATTCAGGAGAGGGATTCAAACTCACAACCTCACAAACACAGGGAGAAGCCTACATACAAATTCAGGAGAGGGATTCAAACCCACAACCTCACAAACACAGGGAGAAGCCTACACACAAATTCAGGAGAGGGATTCAAACCCACAACCTCACAAACACAGGGAGAACCCCACACACAAAATCAGGACTGCAAATTGAACCCATAACCTTGAGTGTCCGGCAAGTATGCTAACCATTACAATACAGCAAAACACACTGAGCAAACACAAACTATCAGTGATTACTCTACTAGAGTAAACTTCTTAATCCGACAGGGCTATAAATAAATACCTATAATTTTATTCCTTATATAACAGGATGAGACCTCACGGCAAGTCACTAGGAAGCTTTCCACAAAATACCAGCATCTTCCCTAAATTAAGGGAGAAATTTTAAAAATACTCTCAGTCGGCTTAAACTGTGAATCTGCTAAAATGGCCGGCTCAGAGTGACACACCTGAGAGCCTTTCATCTTCTCACCCATGAAATGTGTCCCGTCACCCCCTCAAGCCGCAGTGCACATAATTCTTCAGCTACTTCGGGCTAATGGGCCTGTCGCATTAAGTCGTGCATCACAGGTGTTCGGGGTGCAGAGGGGGCCTACGAGTAAGATCAGTCATGTGGCTGGGGATGATGTCCCCAGAGAGAGTGGAACGTGATGGCGCCCCTGAGGACGCATCTCATACAGTCCACAGTCAGGAAGGGCGGCGGGATGGCCCCGCAGATGCGGCACGTGTAAGAAGCGCAGAGTGGTGGATCTGAATCATAGACTCAGGTGAAGTAGTTGTGCTATTAGCTCGTCACCCAGCTGCTGACCTCGCGGAGCGTAACCATCAAAGCCGATACATCTTAATGCTGCCTGGCACAGAGTGGGAGTGATGTTGATATGTGACCATTTGGCACAAGGTTACAGCAGGTCAGCAGCACTGCTCACCGCTACTCGGGCCCCCTATTGGCCACAAACAGTCACTACACTATATACTAAACAGATTCCTTATTACAGGCATGTTCTGCTAACCAGCTAGCTAGCTACCATCTTCTGACTCTACTCGCTAGCTAACGGTAATGTTACCTGCACAAGTATTCATCGTCTATTGTTCAGTACATCATTTAGTACGCGCAGGCCACGGGTGGAACCTAAATTCACAAGTAGATGTTCAACACGTAAAACATTATGCTAATTGTGGCTGTGTGTTGGTGGCTCAAAAATTGTCTCATGTCACTTAAATCAGTAGTTTGGGAACATTTTGGTTTCACAAAAAGTTACACCAACACTGGATAGAGCAGGGGTCACCAACATGGTGCCCGCGGGATGCATGGGCACCAGGATGCCCCCAAAGACCACATGAGTCGCCCACGGACTAAAAATAGCACAAATCACCGGTGAGCAGTGTGTAAAATTTAATTTTATCCTGTTGCTATTCTTCTTTAATCACATTTGCATTTATATAGATTTGAAAATGATAATATCTCTGCAAGTTGGTATCTCCATGGCATTTAAGACGCTTTTGCTAGGAAATTCAGACCAACTAATAAATAATTATGACTCTAGGGGTGTTTATCGCTACAGATTTGTGGTCATACTCAATAGAAGAGAACACGGATTTAGACAGAATTTTGTTCAGTATGATAGTTATGTTGTTCTTACAGTATGGTTACGATTGTATGTATGTTATGATGGAGCTGTGAACCCAAAACCATGGTTTGTACTGAACCATGAATTCCGCGTAGCATTGCAGCCCTACCTGCAAGCATAAAGCAATCATATCCCAGCGGTGCACCAAAAGAAAGAAAATCAAGGAAAGTAAGTTTTTAACAGAAAAGTTACAGAAGTGACTTTTTAAGTGGGAGCCTCAGAAAGGACGTACCCACCCCTGTAGCGGGAGAGTGTCACGCTGGGGCAGGGAAGGAGTGCATGCTCGAGGTGACATGAGAGAAAAAGTACACCATGGGACAGTGTGTCTTCTAACCTGAGGCAACAGAAGAAGAACCCATAAATTAACCTGTATGAATAGCTTTGTCTATGATTAGAAGGTTGTTGGTTCAAATCCCAACCACCATTGGGTTTCTGAGCAAGGACCTTAACCCCAATTGCCTCACGGACAGTCTGACAATGATATATAAAAAAAGCATGAAGTTTTGGATGAAAGTGTCTACTAAATAAATACATAAGTAAAAGTATTACCCTTATCCTGGGTTCAGCAAGCATGACTGGATGGGAGCCAGACGAGCGTCATTTCAAGATGAAAGCAACAATAAAACCAAGCAGAATCCCTGCAGCTTGCAGGCTGACGGAGTCACGCTGAGACAGATCCCGTGATCTCCCGGGATCTCATGTAGATCCACCTCTGTCAGCACGATTAAAGGAGACGAGATCACAGTCTGCTTCAATGGGCTCCACTATGTGCACCTGCACCCGAGCTGTGACAGTGTCCATGTCCCCGACGGCCGGGAACTGCAGCACCGGCTTGGCTGCCACTAGGATCGCGTCTAACGTGTTGCATCCCAGGAACCCAGATGTACTGCGGATGAGGCCTCATCTTCACTTCCAGGCACGATCAGTATCCCAGCTTGGCTTTCATACATCGCAGCCGCTCACTCCCTGCAAGACTCATATAATTGTATGTGATTTGAATTATTTCACTGAATGGGCAGCAATGTAGCCACAGTCCCTGTAATTCTTTCTATCCGTCCTCGACCTTGAATCCTCTTACTCTCTCTCTTTCATCGCCTTAAAGTCCATCTGTAAATCTAAAACGAATCACTTCACTCTTAAATGTAATATGCTCCCATATCTGATGTAAAACGCTTTGGGGCAACCTGGGGAAAAGGGTCTACATAACGGTAATTAAACTGAATTTAATTTTAAAGCTAGACTTGATAAATGAACCACGATGGGAAAACGATGAATGAAACCACAAGGCTTTCTCAGCAGAATGCTTCACCAGCTCTACTGTTGACATTGGCAGCACTGATAGTTTCACTGTGTACAACAAAGCATTGTGGGATATCTGTCAGAGACGGCTGTACATCTCGTCTGCCAAATATCACCTACGGATGACAACTGAAGCTGAAGCCCAGACGAAAGACACCTAATCCCCGCCAATCTCTACACTCCCTCCCCCCTCACCTCCGTTTTCGACGGGAGAGACCAGGATTGGTATCACCTATCACCATTGGCCCTTGAAATTCGATTATTCCCAGGAGTGCTTCTTTTCCTAAAAAGGCTGTATTTGGACTTGCCAACCAAGGACTCTGATAGATAAACATTCTGTAAGGTGACTCTTGCTGCATCTTGGTGGATGGGGGAACATACCATTCACAAAGAGGGGAGTTTTTATTTTCTTCCCCAAGGAATTAGCAGCCCTCACTGAACAAAACGGGTGATGGCCTAGAGGACGAGCAATACCTTAGACTGCTGGCTTTGAAGGAAACACATGAATTAAGCCTGTTGGTATTGATTTATATATTCTGTGATTATGTAACCACACAGACTTAATGTTTGACGAAAAATGGTACCATTGCAATTTTCCTCATAGGTTGGGGCCAGTGTAGCAGCACACATCTCATGCTCACATGGCCGACAGTTGTCACGCTACGGGAATTAAAGTCTCGAGTACAAAGTCTGTGAGAAACCACAGAAAAATCAGAACACTCTTGCGGTCACAAATAAGTGTGAAGTTCGGTCGTGTATAACAGAACAAGTGACAGCTTCCCACTGATCCTGAAACACTGATCCTGAAACACTGATGCCAAAACGCTGATCCTGAAACGCTGATCCCGAAACGCTGATCCTGAAACACTGATCCCGAAACGCTGATCCCGAAACGCTGATCCTGAAACGCTGATCCTAAAACACTGTTACTGTGTGTTTCCTCCATGGTCTCACGCCCATACCTGATCAGATCCCCCTGCCTCCCCACCGCTTGCCAGGGGGGGGGGGGCAGGCTGGCATCTTCACGTGCTAAATGCGGCGTGCAGATCCGCGATGGCAGATGGCCTGCCCGGGGTTAGCAAGCCCTCGCGCGGCAACGACACGTATGCTAATGTCATTAGCATTGGGGCCCTTTCACTGGGCACTAGGGCAGGTGCGCCCATCCCAGTGTGTCACTGCATATGTTTCCAGTCCAGGAAGGTTATCATTGCTCGTGTTTGACAAGATGGGGGGGGGGGGGGGGGGGGCTGAGGAAAGCTTTGAAGGGTACAAAAGGTGAGACTGGAACAGCAATCTCCCTAAGCATTCCTAATACCTTGTATTATTAACATGCATTTGTGATAATAGTGTAATTATTAAAAGCAAGCTGAACCAGTTCAGGATAAACCCATGAAAAAGAATCTATTGGACATCTGAATGGACATCCCCTGGCAGGCTGTCCAGCCAGAAACGTTCCCTCAGTTTATAGTAGTCTGACTCAAACTATATTATCCCTTTAAAAAAGGAGTCACCGTAAACTGGCAGCAAACAAGGCTGGCTGAGCAAACTGCCCTTCCTGTACCCAGAGCTGGGCTGAAAAAACACCTTCAGCCATCTTGTCTAAGCGAGAACTTTACTGTAGGTCAGGCTGCAGAGCTGAATGCCAGTGCTATGTTCCTAAGTGGGATCTGCCTCCCAGGCCTAATTAGCACCAAGCAGCTCATATATAACAGGCAGCTTTCAGAGCCGGTGAGAAATGCTACACTTTGACTACTTCATAATATGGCCACAACATCCGGGAAGGACAAATTCTCTGAATTATCCCACAGTGGCAGTTTATTAATATGCTAGATTCAGCATCAGAAGCCACTAGTTGAAATGATTTTAGATTCTATCAGACGCTCATCACTTAGATTGTCTTCCGGTATGTGATGTCATTGCTGAAATAAAGATACACGGGGCCATTCAGCTAAATGTGTCATGGTGGTTCAGGTGACCACCTGGCCAGAACACAATAAAAAAGAGGCGGGCCTCCTATGGAATTCTGGGATTGCAGTCATTATTCTTTCAAAATGCCAGGTGACACCAGCAGCTCAGCTGTGACCTTTTGTGGGACGTTAAGACCCACGTGAGCCTGAAGCCAAGGCTGTTTCACGCTCCTCAAAATGCTAGACCACCCACCTCACCCCCTAACATAACGTGCAGCCCCTGTCACGTCCCAAGAGGAGCCGTCAGGGATTCATGTGTAGCTGAGATCACCATGCGGGCGCGATCTTCACCTCGGAAGCACCTCCGCACAATTTCTCTGACGCCGCCAAGCGAGATTAACCCCTCCCGCCCGAAAACGGAGCACCTAATGTACTTGTCATTTACTGACGAGCTTCCAGGCTACTGTGGGAATCAGCTGGGTCCGACTTTGTGAAAGTGCAGCAGCACGGCTGTGAGAGCAAGGTCTTCGGAGGACATCAGGATTTCCTAAGCGATTCCACGCATTACAAACGTGAGCGCGGAACATCTGAGGATTGCCGGTTCAGGGAATAAGTGCTCCTGGCATATCTAAGTGCACAAAAGACTGCATACAGAAGCTGCTCACACGCCTGAGACTTTCTCCTTATTGGTTTAAGTCTACCCCCCCATACACCTGTGAAGCGGTACTAAAGCCAGTGATAGCGTTTGCCAGCATCAAACCTCGCACCTACATGGGGCCCTTCAGGTCTGTGGGCTCCCTGCTGGTCACAAATAGTACTACAGTAAATATTAAATAAGCAGCATGTTCTGGTAACCAGTTAGGTCATCTGGTTCTACTCATTAGCTATGTATGTAGTGTGCATAGTGGGGCCCCTTAAATAACAAACCCACCCCTGGCTGCAGCATGTGTGTGTGCACACACACAAACACACACACAAACACATACACACACACAAACACAAACACACACACAAACACACACACACACACACACGCACATACACACACACACACAAACACACACACACATACACACACACACACACGCACATACACACGCACATACACACACACGCACATACACACACAAACACATGCACAAACACGCACATACACACACAAACACACACATACACAAACAAACACACGCATACACAAACACACACAAACATGCACATACACACACACACACACACAAACACAGACATACACACACACACACACACACAAACACAGACATACACACACACACACACACACAAACACAGACATACACACACGACACCAGACACCCGTCTAAACAGCCTGTCGATATATATTTTGACAGTGAAATGGGTGCTGGGGCATCCAAGGGCGCAAACACTCAGAACACGTGTGGGGGCTGAATAAACTGAAGGTAGGTGGGGGTGGGCAGGTGTAGGGGGGCCCGAAGTGGCCAGATTTACCAAACAGCTGGTCAAACGAGCGGGCGTTTGACACCTGTGCCGCCTCGGGGCTGGCGTGCCATGCTATTTCGGAAACGGGGCGTCAGGCAGCCGCCACATGATCCCCGACAAGCGTATCCTTCCCCTGTGATGTCACGCTGTAACCCAGGAAACCGCGTGGGCCTGCAGGACACATGCAATCAAGCGGCTTGAACAATTTCTGACACTAAAATAAACGTACAACAGCAATGGATGCTACAGTGCAGAAAGCGACAAAGTGCTGAGGAATGGAGCCCAGCAGGAAATGCTAGGAGGCACGGGGTGGGGGGGTTATAATTAGGGTCTGTCAAACTAAAGCCTCTGAGTTAAAGGGGAGGGGGCGGGAAGGCCTTCACACGGCAAATGTGTCACGCGATTTCAGGGCTACGTGGCATTAGCACGCTATGATCGATAGCAGCTTGGGAGGTTTAACAGCTTAACTTGTCAGACGGGATGTCAAACAGCAGAAAGGTGACCTTTGACCCGCCATCACAGAGCAAAATTCATCCCAATGAACTTAACTTCACGTTTTCCGTCGCAATTCGTGCTATAAGACTTTTATTTTATTTAAGATGTTTCACTCCTTTGCCAGGCCATGGTACCAGAACGAGCCAAGACGGAAAGGCAGACACGAGGCATGATGTCACCTCAGGTGCTTCCATGGCCCCTCCCCCTACAAGCCTGGCAGAAGGAAACCGCCGCTATCGATCACGTTCATCTATCACGGACGGCACGGCCCCTGAAGGCAAAGTAGTGCTGAGTGGTGCAGAAACGGAGAGGGGAGCGGAAGGGGCGCGTCCCTCCAGAGGACACCTCTGTGTCACTCCAAGGAGAGCGATGCCAGCCCACGGGCGCTACGTGATACATGCGGAATGCTAGAGAGCACTCCTCTTACTTTCCTGGCGTCCGGGATGCCGCTGGACTCGCGGGTCGCAAACCCATGATATACTGGTGAGATGGGATGTCAAACAGCACCAGATCTCAAAGGGGAGGCATTTTGAAACACTGATGCATCATAAATTATTAATCACATTGATAACTGAGGGAGAAACTGCTAGAATATTCATAGAGACCTCTGCGCCATAGCACAAAAGGGCACAAATATTGATTATTAGTCTGACAGCAGGATCTGGAGAGCAAATTGCACCCCCATCCTCCTCCTGGGGTAGCTATAAACAAACAAAGCACTAAGGTCTTTGTGGGGTAGGGGCGGGGGGTTGGAAAGCCGGGTTCTGGTTACGATCAGAGTTGCGGGAGCAAAAGACAGTGAGACTGGGGGTAGGTTAATAATTTTTTGAAAAGAACAAACTCTATGTCATTGCAGGGCTTTAGATAACAGACGCCGACTTTTCAGCTCTATACATGCCTTACCTACGCCCACATTTCGATAAGGAGATTAGTAATATGCCTAAAATATTAATGAGAGGCGTATTGTCATACCCAAAAGTTAGTAATCTGTATTAATTCGGTGTATCCTTAAGTTTATTGAATTCAGTTAGCAGAGCACACCACATGTGACTGTTTTGGTAAATCATGGAAGCGATAAGCACTGACGTCAAGAAAGAGACAGTTCAGCAACCACAACATCTTTCAAATGAGGCGAAGTTGTGGATAAACAAGGTTAAGAGACATTGGTGGGTGGCAGTACTATTTTGCAGTTTAACATCTATTTTTCTTGGTAAATATAGTTTTCATTTTTATTTCAGTTCACAAATTATTATTATTTTTTAAAATCTAGACTCGTTTCAAGTTTAGTTAGGATAACAACACTAGCTTCACCAAGCCCAACATGCATGCACAGTGGCACCGTCAATCAATGCAGAATAAGCTCAGATTGTATCTTAAACATTTTCTCAAACACTTATTCAAGGGAAATTTTAAGGTAACAGGCAGACAACTTCATGGCTTTAAGAATGAGTGTATTTAGCAGCTACAACGACAAAAGGTGTTATAAAGCTCTCAGTACTAATGGAAATTTAACAAACATGAACAGACAATTTACGGTGGTTTCGCTTATTCCGGCAGGCCAGAATAACGCCTATACGTTTCCCCTTCAGGTGCTCCTGCATAGTGCTGGTGCCCCTTTAGTATGCCATTGAGCTCCGCACAATGTAACACCACCTTTTTGTTTTGTGATCATTTGAACTACTCCCATAATTACGTAGTGATATTAAATGAAAACTTTAGTTACAATGAACTGAAGCATTTTAGAAACCAAAAAGGTAATTTCATTACAATAATTTTGAAATACATGTCTAAAATATTGATGTCGATGCAGTTTGAGCATTGACGTCACTGACTATGTCAACTAATCGCAGCAGCCCAATTTTAATGACTTATCTCATTTAATGTAGCACACTGGAGCAGAATCAGTGACTCTGGGTCTGTCTTTTGACGTAACTCTGGCTGATGATCTGAATGACCTTTATCGTGGAAAGCTTCCCCCCCATCACCAAGGCCACAGTACAGCCCCCATCTCCTCCGCGGTGCTTGGAATTGCACAGGAGGGGCAGCCTGTAATCATTCAAACATCCACATCTTAATTAGCACAGCCTTTAAGGAAGGCTACACCCACGTGTGACATTGCTGCGTGTCAAAGAAAAACGCCTCTCGGTGTTTGGGAAGTACATGCTCGGGACAACCAACGCTACCCTTAGCAGCTCTTCATGAGGATCTAGGACTCACGGACTGCGGGGAGAGGCAAGTGAGGAACATGGGGTACTAGGACCATAGGGGCGCAGGCAAGGCATGCAAGAATCTTAGGAGGCACTGGGACCCACAGGCCTCTGGGTGGAGCAAGTGAGGGACTAAGGGGGACACTAGGACCCATAGGCCGCCGGGAGAGACAGGAAATTGTCAGGAAATTGAGGGGACCTTCAGGCCCCCAGGTGAGGCAAGTAAGGATATAAGGTGTCCTAGCATCGGGTGAGCCAATTGAGACCCCTTCGGGCACTAGGATCCACAGGCCACGGGCAAAGCAATTAAAGAACTGGGGGGGGGGCACTATGACCTGCTGGGTCTTGGGGCAAAGGGAGTAGTGAGGGAGCACTAGAACCCACAGGACGCCAGGCGAGGTAATCAAAAACCTTTGGAGCACTATGACCTGAGGGTTGTGGGCAACGCAAATGACAACAGGGGGGCACTAAGATCCACAGGCCGTTTGGTGAGGCAAAAGAGGACCTTGGGGAAGCTGGGCAAGGCAAGCAAAGAACTATGAAAGGTGGTAGGACCCACAAGCCACAAGGCGAGGCAAGCAAGAAACTATGGGGGCCCTAGGACCTGCAGCCTGCCAGGTGAAGACTGTGAGAAACGGGGGTGGGCCACCGAGGCAAATCAGAAACTTGAGGGCACTAGGAACCATGGGACGCTCAGTGAGGTAAGTGAGGGACAAAATGGGAGGGCACTAGGACCTGGAGGCTGCCAAGCGAGGCAAGTCAGGCACTTGGGGGCACCAGGAACCATAGGGCTGCCCAATGAGGTACGTGAAAAACAAGGTAGGGGCACTAGGACCTGCAGGCAGTTGAGTCAGTACTGATTTTCAGTTTTATATTTATGGCATGAAATTTTCAATTTTCACTAGAACCAATGAGCCACAGGGTGAAGCAAGCAAGGAACTAGGTGGGCACTAGGACCCGCAGGCCAGGTGAGGTACACGAGGAGCAGGAGGAGGCACCAGGACCAGTGGACCACCGGGTGAGGTACCCAAGGAACCTGAGGGACACTAGAACCTGCGGGCTGCCAGACAAGGCAGGCAGACTGTAGGGGCACTAGGACCCGGTAGGCAGGGAACTTAGTGGACACTAGGACCTGCGGACTGCCAGATGAGGCAAGCAATTAGAAGGTGGAGCACTATGACATGCGGGCAGTTGGGCCACTTCCGAGTGCTTTTTTTCACTTCTACATTTATGGCATGAAATTTTCAACTTTGCATTTAGAGCACCTTCGTTGATAAAAACAAATCCACCGTAATTCCTGTGGGATTTAACAGAGAGCCTCTCTAAGCCTAAGTCTAACCCTCACCCTAAGTGTCCCGTCTTCCTGGCAGGGGACAAGCAACATCTGTCATTCTGCTCTAAGTTACCTGGGGCTGCAGTCACGTTCACTCATGCATGCCTCCCAGACCGGCCCCATCCGTGGCGCTACCCTTTTTCGCAGAGTACTGTTTAAAGACATGGAACAAAAATTGGCACCTTTAGGTAACGCCACACAGAAAAGGTTCAAATAAGAATCTTGGAAGAAATGTGAAGAAAAACGATCAACTCCGGCACACTCCACAGCAGGCAGAGACATGGTAGATCACTGCTACATCCCTCTAATTAAATCCCATCATTAAAAGCCCTTCTGCTTTGCATTATTTAAAACGCATGCCGGGATCCCGGCTGCACCTCAGAGTTTCACCCACTCTGCTAATCTGCCCCACCGCCAGCTCCAAAAGTGCCCCACTTGGGGCAGAGGAGCTGGGGGAACAAAGCAGACCACTGGTGCCTCTACGAGGTACCTACTCCAGATGATATCTACACCCAAGGGGGGTGGAGGCGGGGACCTCAGACTTCAAGGGCTACAGGAAATAGCTCTCAATTAGCGACTGACACGCACCTATGGCCGCCGATGAGATTTACAGCCCAAAAATAAATTACTGCTGCCACATGCGTGAGCTTGGAAATTAAATGGAAATGTAATCCCAGCAGCCCTTGAGAACTGGAAGCTGATGGTCGAGTTTGTGAGGGCTTAACTTTGAACCTAATGTGTTCATCAAGACGCGAGTACCCAGCATATTACACCTTTGTCAACAAGCTCTCGTTTTCTGGACGAAGGAAGTGCCATATTCCACGTTAATTAACGTGCTTATTGCCGGATGTAGCCCGGAGTTTTGAAGCCTTCCCAGAGAGACCAGTGTCTGGCTTAAGCTTGTTCATGGGAGCCGACAGTTCTGGGTCACAGTCATGAGAATTCGACACGCTACTAGAGGCACGTGAAGACCGGCATTCCGCTGGCGTTCTCCCGCCCGGAGGAGACGCCTCGCTTAGGAGTATTAATCATCACCCCGCGTTAAGCTTTGCCGTCAAACAGGCCTTTTTGCTAAAGCGGGCGATTAAAGAGAGAGAAGTTGTGTTGGCCATCAAAGATGGAGCGCGGGGCATGGTGCACCTGTTATCGTGGTGAGATCAGACACCTAAAGATGCAGGCTGAGGCAAGCTAGCTGCACATTTCTGGTTAATATCGATGTTAGAACAATCGGAGAACATAGAGGGTCACATCGCCTTGCCATCTGTTCTGACAGACTCTTGAATTTGCACATCTCCATTTCGAAGCGTCATCTCTGTAAACCTAGTTTAAAAATGCTTTTTTTTTTGGTTCAGAGCCGTTCCCAGCCATCTGTGGCCTTTAGCCTGTTTAGGCTGTGCTGCATTAGCTGGGGTGCCTCGAAAAGGTGACAGCTGACATTTTCTCGGTGAGAAGCTCCCGTTTAACCCTAAAGGGAGGTTCTGCAGCTTGCCATTTTGTCGCTGCACCCCCAGGGACTATCAGGCTTGCTTTCCTAAGCACAAGCTACAGCGTCTTGCTTCACTACAGCCTGATGGCTTCTAGTAACGAAATCGCTAATCCATTCTTACTCGAGAGATGGCATGCACTGTTGTGAGACCCCCAGAATCGTACTTTCTGCAGAAAAATAAACAAATAACATGCAAAACTGTAATTTCACCCATGTGAGGCTGAGTACCTCGTCTTTACCTGAGCTTCTTTTCTCACTGCTAGTGAAGTTCGCATTCAGCTGTGAGGCGTGGTAGCACATGTGCGTTGCCAAGGAGATACCACCATGGGGAACCTCGTCGCCCAAAGGCGTCACAATTAACAGCTCGAGACGCCCGCAGGCATGTCACCTGGCCGGCAAGCATGGGGGGTGTCTGATGTCTTCCAGGCGAAGGTGACCTGGAGGGGATCACAGAACCTGGAGGATCAGTGAAGCACAATCCAGAGCTTTAATCAGCCATCATCCTTGCCCCAAAGCCCCCCACAAACAGGTGGCAGGGCAACACCCGAGAGTTTCCACAAAGATTCAGAAAGATGGCATCCACTGTGCCCGACGTCCCTGAATGTTTCTCTCACGCTCTTTATTGTCTGCTTTAGTCATTTTATGGTAGATCATTCTCATGTTTTAAATGTACAAGGGTCGTTCACGCTACCTTAATATCTATTTGTGTTTTGTGATCAATTTGCATTTACTGGTGGCCTGCAGGGCATGCAAAGTAAGATTTTCATTGCATAATTGAGTGTTGACTGTGATGATAATAAAATCTTGAACCTTGAATCGTCCATACAGTGCCACACAAAAATATCTAAACCCCTTTACCACTCACGCATGGTACATCCCAAATGAAATGCTCACTTCTTCTACATAAAGGGGCCACCGCGAGGTACTCCCAAAAATAACACAGCAAGGGGATCTCTATTATCCATGGCCATCTCCGTGTAAAACAGGCAGGGCCTCTTCAAGCCCCGCAAGGGAGGAGCGCCTTTAGCAGCTGTGAAGAGCCAGGACGAGATCATTCATACGATGTGGGCTCCGTGGGCCTCGTGACGTCAGGAAGCATGATCAGCAAGAATTTCCAAGACCTCCGTTGCGAAGCATGCCAGATGCTAATGGGGACATCGAGAGAGTCCAGAAGCATATAGCATGAGCAAAGTTGACTACAACTGCAAGAGACAGACCCGAGTACAAGGACCCAAGTACCTTCAGTTTCAGTGCTGGACCATCTTGTTTAGAAACATGGCAACTTCCACCCAAGTTCACAATCCATCATTTCATCATTAAAGAAAATTCAACCCAACCCAAATGACCACAGATTCTTCCAGGTGACTCCTGGAAATTAATACACCAGCAAAATTAATTAGCATGCATACATAAATATACATACCAGTGACTTGACTTAAGAAAAAGAACAACAATCTAAAAAACTTAATTTAGAATTTATTGCTACTCAAACGTTTTAACCCCCAGACACTACCCTTTCCATTTCTAACTACTGTTACTGTAGTTACCCTGAGCCACAGGTTATATTAGAAATACCACGTTTAGATGTGCTAAATATTGTATCTTCCCAGTGGCAGTATATATTTTATCAGAGAACAGAAAAAAAACTGAAACTTTATGTATATAAATTGTCTCCAACAAAAATTAACGACCCTGCGAGGGTAGCCGATAATACGGTGCCATTAATCAGGAGCGGCTCTCCAAATCGGCCGGAGCAGAGCAGCTCACCTGCGGTAGAGCCGAGTTGATCTGCCTCTGAAGGATGTCCCTTTCGTGCAGGGCGTCCTGCAGCTTCGCCTGCGACTGGATCAAGGTCTCCTGGGTCTCCCGTAGCGACTCCAAGAGCTTGTCCCTCTCGTCCAGCATGTTGACCATGAGCTGCTCAAAATTGGCGTCCGGGTCCGAGCCGTTCTGGGAGCCCCCCTGGGAGCTCATGGCGTCCCCCTCGTTGATGGTGGGCATCACCTCGCACATCATCCTGGAAAACGTCCAGATCGCGCAGGATGAAGCTTTACCGGGGGTACAAAACTCTCTAATCCATTAACGCTGCCCATCCGAGAAAAAACTTCCCCTGGGGTGCCGTGCAATTTGCATCAAAGCATCGCTGCCGCAATCAGCGCCGATCGAGGCGTTCAGTGCTGTGAAAATGACTATTAATTCCTCTGGATCCGGTGCAAGGACTCCTGTTTTAGCGAACCCACCCGCCCAGCGCTTCGCTCCTCCGCTCATTTGTAACTAGAAACTGAACTGATTGATGTGGGTTTATCAGTCAAGGAGCGGAGGATGCAGCCAAGCCCCCCGAAAACAGCATTTTCCAGGTTTGGGTGCTCCGATCTCCGGATCTTCTTCCAGAAAACACCCACCAGTTGCAATTAAGGCGTCTGTTAATAGAACGGTGAAATGCAATCTTATTTTATGAATATTTTTTGCGGCGTCCTCCCTAAATCCATCTGCCAGCCCTCCTTCCCATACCGAAAACTACACTCCTCCCTCGCTTCACGATCTCGTTTTGGCCGTTGTCACCGGCGCTTACGAAATCAGCGACTCTGCTGCATACAATGACACCATCTACTGCGCTTAGTTCACCGGTGTGGCCCGGACACGACACGCCGCCCGGCTGCCTGCTATCCAGAGCACGCCACGCACGCGGCCGGGACGCGCGCAAGGGACGCGGGAACGAGCACGCGGACAGCGGTGAGAGTGCACGGCGAGAGTCCCCGCATCAGCACCACACGCAGGCATAACTGTGGAGCAGAGTCATCACAGACTGCGAACCCTACGCAGCGCTCCCTGGCGGTAAATGATTTTAAATAAAAAAATAATCAATAAAATCGGCAGCTGTTAAAACTAGACGAATACGGGCGCGCCTAGAACAATCTCCACAGGCCAACACAGTTACACAGAGACCCACTACGACGAAATAAAAGCTAATACAAAGGCTGGGGAGTAACAGAAGGCAGCGCTGTATCATTTTAATGTAAAATGGCCAAACTTACGTAAAATATAAATCTAATATGTTACAGGGTTGCCAACTTTGGTTAGCTGACTGGAGTGGGATTTTCATTTCGCGACAAGTTTGCGCATGTATTTACATGTATGTAACGTTACAGTTTTATTACCTTGCAAATAGTCCGGAGGGATTGCAAACTACCTTAATGCTTTTAATGTAGCTAATTTTATTTTTTTGATGGAATAATATAGATAATAAAGATTGCCTGTAAGATTTCTTGCGTGAGCGTGAGAGTCTGAAGGGGTGAATGTCACGCCAGATGCGTGAGAGTTGGCAACCCTGATGTTAATTGAACAAATGTAGCTTGTATTACGAGCGCATAACTTGTTAGATATTTTATTCCAACATATATATTCTCTCCTTTATTCTTAAGGAAACTGAAGTCAGTAAAATTGAAAGTAACGCAGATAATGGATGCTTTGTTACAAACATTACCCCAAAATCATAAATTAAACATTAGTGTGCTTTCTTCAAAATCGTAAAGCTAAATTGGCTCCTTACGAGCCAAAAGGAATTTCTAAAAACAAAACTACACATACATTTTAGGAAGTCTAAATAAGTGATGGTTTTCATTATTTGCCTAATTTGTCTAATAAAATTTGGCTGTTCTCGAGGTGACGTAATGCGATGGGGAAATCTCGCGAGATCTGACACGAGGTCGCAGCGTCAGTTCCATGATGGCTGAAGATCCCGGAGGAGCCTATTTCAATCTCTCATTTATTTCCTTTCGTTTCAGCTTATCTCTGCTTGTCTTTGAGACATGGCAGGAACCGCGGTCACGATAAGCGGACGTAGATGCCCACTGCCGTCATGCCCAAGAAAGGGAACCGAAAACGGCTGAAATTCAGACCCGAGGATGTTTGCTCGGAATCAGGTATTAGTTAGCATGCTAGCCGGCTAATTGGTCGGCCGGTACTATTTCGCTGAAGGACACGCCCTCTTCATTAAAGCAGTTCGTTTCCTAATACATTTTTTATTTTTTTGTGGGTTTGTTTTTGTGTATGGAGTTTATATATGTTTTATAGCTTATGTTAAAGTTAGATGCAAACGGCTTTGGTTCTCTTGCAGTTACTGTGGCCGACTATGCCAATTCCGACCCAGCCATTGTAAAGTCCGGAAGAGTGAAAAAAGCTGTTGCTAACGCAATTGAAAAAGAAGGTAACGATAAAACGCGTCATTTATTTACTTTGCTAGCGACTAGTTGTATTAAGAAGGTAGATTGAACCAAACAGAGGTAATAAGCTGGCGACTCTGTGTTGTACTAGGTTTGAGTACCTGATGTTAGTTGTAATAGGCTGACTTTCATTTCCAGGGCATAGTTACGGAAATATTAGATTAGAATCAGCTTTGTCACTACACAATGTACATGTACTCAGACAGTGAAACGCAAATGCAAAATAGCCCAAAAGCACTAGAAATAGCTCTAGAATACATACATACCTGTCAAATAAATAATGTACATTTGTACAGTGATATGTGTGTGTGTGTGTGTGTGTGT
>JAODLC010000133.1:8785706-8796234 GCA_026781145.1 Hippopotamyrus pictus
CAGTCCAAATCAGGAAATGGAACTGGAGTTAGAATTTATATCTCCCTGAAAATTGAATTCAGTTCCAGTTCTGTTCCCCATAGTTTCTTTTTCCAATCCCAACTCCAGTTCCATTTCCTGATTTGGTTTGGAATTGATGAATGCATTCCGGAATGGCCCCTACCCTGATATATATATATAAATGTGTGTGGGGGGGGTATTAAATATATGGGTATGTATAATGTATATACAGTATTATAGTAAGTTAAAGGGCAAAGACATGTGTATATCCAGTTTGCACCTTAAATCTGATTATTAAAAGCTAGATTTCTGTCCCTGTCATGTAACCCCTGCTATTTTCTAACTCCGCAGTGAAATTGCTTTGTGGGCTTGAAGCATCCCAGGGCCCCGTGCGTGAGGTGTTATCATCCGTGGTCAGTGTCAGCTGCCAGCCCTGTGATAGCAGTGAGGAGGCGGAGCCGGAGGATGGGGCCGGCGACATTAAGAGGACGCGCAAAAAGAAGAACAAGAGACTGAAAGGCAAGCTGAAAAGAGTGCCATGCATCGCTGCTGGCTTTTTAATGCCTAATGTTGATCTGGGTACCATAAGCTGAGATCAGCCTCTTAGATGGTGATTAAGTCCCGGAGACTGTTCTGCACTGCCCATTTTGAGAACCGAGCTCTGTACACTAACAGAGAGCCAGCGATGTGACGAAGGACGAGAGTATCCCATCGACATCTGGCTGATACTGGCATCATACATCCGTCCAGAGGATATCTGCACTTTTGCTTTGATCTGCAAGAATGCTTGGACTGTGACTTGCACTGCTGCCTTCTGGACCAGATTATACCGGAGGTGAGAGAGCCAGGGGGCTTTCTTTTACAGCCATCCAAGTCTCGTGCTGGGGTCCCTACCAACAGCTGAACAAATTATTAATGCCCTGTGGTTGCTTTGAACACTGTCAGCGGTGCCCTGTAGGTGTAGTTTGTCGCGCTTAGGAACTAATTCATCAGATGGGCGATTCTTAAATTGAGATCTTAGTGTTTGCTGTAAGTGTCACATTTAGTATCACATTTTGCTTTGCAGGAAAGTTCTCTTGCAGTTACCATGTACTTTTTAAAATGTTTGCACTACATTTACTTTGTTTGCACTATGCACACGGTCTTTGTACCTTGGGTATTTGGCACAATATATATATAATATATATCGCTGCACAATATCACATTGCAGTTACGTTAAAGCTCTGGTCTCTCCTTTCCCATTCCCCAGGCACTACACCCTGGACGTGCAGCTGCCCTCCCGCCTGCAGCCAGACTCCATCGGGAGGATGCGCTGCCTCCGTGCTTGCGTCATCCGCTCCCTCTTCCACATGTATGAGCCCTTCAACTCCCGCGTGTCTGCCTGCCCCTCCCTCCCTGAGTCCACCCCCACCACACTCCTCAATTCCAAGGTGAGCCAGGAAGTCGGCTTTTGTTTTTAAAGCCCGAAAGCTATTTTGGTAGTGTGTAATTTAATAAAAATGACCATACTTTGATCTCTTCTCCCCCAATTCTTTTAGTGTTTGCTATTTTGGATAAAGAAGATTGTTGGAAATAGACCAGAACCAATGTGGGAATTTAATTTCAAGTTTCAGAAAAAGGTGGGTAATTCAGGTGTGACCTGGCAGAGTATTGAATGCACTTGAGTGTCCGTAAGGCGTTCTCGCCATATTTGCACAGCTTTTCCCTGGCTGTTCAGTTTTTTTCCTGCAGTTCAGAGACATGGTTCAGTTATCTGGGATCTATAGGTCGTTGTGATTATAACCCTGTGTGTGTGTGTGTGTGTGTGTGTGTGTGTGTGTGTGCGTGTGTGTGCGTGCGCGCCTGGCCTGAGGGTGTGGCCTTGCCCCCATTCTTCCTGGCATCGGCTCCAAGCTCGCTGTGACCCTGTACGGAAAGAGTGGTTATGGGAGATGCTTTAAATGGATGGAAGTCATAATGATTTTTTGCATTTCAGCCTGCCAAGTGTAAGAACGGCTGCAGGTCGGTGCTTCCACTGCCCAGGCAGTACGCAGAGGTCCACGCCAACCCAGACTCGGACTGCTACCTCCTGCAAGTCACCACGCTCAACTTCATTTTCACCTCTGTTGTCATGGGCATGACACTCTCCCTGGTATGTAAATATGTCGGAAAGAGGAAAAAAAAAACTCTGCATCGAAAGCCGTTTGTTCCTTTGCGTAGCTCCCTACGTGCTGTGAAACTAAATGCTGCGGCGCTCCTCTCACTTCCTCTTCCTGGTAGTTCACGATCAACGTGAGCACGGACATGAGGCACCACCGCGTGCGCCTGGTCTTCCAGGACTCCCCTGTCCTCCAAGGGAAGAAGCTGCGTGGGGAACAGGGTGTCCAGGTGGTGCTGGACCCGGTACACAGTGTGCGCCTCATCGACTGGTGGCACCCACAATACCCCACCTCCGCAAGCACCTAAGCCCCCATCCTCCCTTCTGCCAGTTTTATGCCACCCTCCTCCCCCCCCCACACACACACACACAAACATGATGTAGGATTAAGTCTGCTCCATGCAGAATGCTAAATGTGTTACGTGACGCATGGCTAAGAATGACTGCGGTTTAGTGTTTAAAGCAAAGCCCCAAGACCCTTAGGAAAATGAGGTCTGTCTGCAGCAAATAGCATTAGAGTTAATGTGGGATGCCAAAATCTAAGTCTAGAGCGCCATCTGGCTGCGATGTATAGTTAGATCCAGGAATGCTTGTTGAGACAGGTTTTATAGTAGTGCTATCTATGTTTTATTTTTTTAGGTTTGCTCCTTAATTAGTACATGTACATTTTGTATTGACTATACTGGGGGATTTTTTTTCGGGAGAGCAGTAAAGGTGGAAATAAAACCACAGTTACTTATGTTTTGTGAGGTACAATGTGCTTTGAATATCCTTGTCAAATAGTGCAGAATGAGGGGTTACTGGGGGCCCACAGAAATAATAATTTTACTTTGGAATTATTGGGTCCATTATTTAATTGCTTTTATTCTCCCAGTTCCCTGATTCAGTGCTGCCGTTTGGGAGGACAAGAGAATTGCAGAATCGGAGCTATAATATGCACTGAAGTTTTCTTTGGTTTTAGGGGTTTTTTTTCTCCTTGAATTCATTATTTCAGTATACTGAAACATTGGGTGGTTTTGATTTAAAAAAGAAATCATGCATGTTGTGTGTATGGTGCATTCAACAGGTTTTGATCTTATGGAGTTTGTGCTGAACTCTCCGTTCTGAGTTCATTCGAGTGTTTTCTCCATGTGCTGCATTTCTGCAGATCTTTTTCCATACAGATTGCTGCTCCGTTTCTGAGGAAAGCGCAAGTAAAAAGGAAATGCGGTGAATGTTTGACCAGAGTGAGCGATCAGCCCCACCCCCCTGAGTTTCCAGGTCCCTTGCCTTTTATTTTTTTGGCCCTCCAGATTGAATAAATTTGTGTTTAAAATCTGCTTATTTCACCACTGGTCATAACTGCCCCCCCCCCCCCAAAGGGCTGGTTTACTCTGTCAGTGTACTTGTGTGATCTTGAAATGTAAGTGTTGTGCACAGAAACACTGAATAAAATTGAAGTCTGAGACATCGTAATGTCTTAGTGGTGAATGAACTGTAGCTTGAACTCTCCACAATTATAAACAGAAGACCTTTTTCTGTTAGCATGGCAGGTCTTTTGTAGTCCCTGCAGGACCATCTTCATGTGTTCCTTGCATACTCTACTCCTGGATACATTTTAACTTGTTTTTAACCCTATCGCTGTAACAGGACATCTTGATTTTGAATGCACGGTGATTGCTGTCGTGCACTTGGGGTGTCCTTCAGGAAAAGCCGGCTGGGAATTTCCACGATGCCAAGGGCAGTGTAAATAAGCACAGGGAGCCTGAGACGCCCTTACTAAAGGGCGGCCAGGCGGTGGAAGTTTACACTCAGGAGAAGTGTGGGGCAAGGCACTTGTGGTCGACTAAAACAAAAGGGTGGTAAGGATATGAGCACCATCTGTTGTGTAAAAAAAAAAAAAAGGAAGTGTGTAATTTAGCTATACAGGCTGTGAGTACGGAGGACTGGCAAATGCGTCTGAACTAATAGATATGCTGATCACATTATACCTTCTCTGCCACATGTATGTGGGAATTATTTAGCTCCAATGAGTACATGACAGCAGGGTTTTCAGAGTCAATATAATGTGGGTCCTTTTCTCGAGAGTAGGTTTGTTTTCAGCACTGTTAGAGACCAAATCCCACCCCCCCCTAAAAAAAACACACATGGTTCTCCTGCAATATTTGTAAGGACATAACCATTCCCAAAGCTACAGCCTTGTTGATTTTCTGGTATACTGTGTAAGCACATTCAGTTAGCCTGAGGCTTTGAGGAGACGCTTGGTGGTGTTTCTGCTCATTGTGGAGTGTGGTAGGTGCTGTAACTGCATTGGTGAGTCATTGCTTGTATGATTTACGGAAGAGTAATAAGAACAAAGCAATAATGGAGACAGGCAGATAGAGAGACAGATAGAGACAGACAGATACAGACAGACAGAGAGAGAGACAGACAGTGGGTCATTCACCTGCGTTCTATGAGGTTTTGAGTGCGTAGGCTTTTTACTACGAGCGCAAGTTCACATTCAACACCAAGCGAAGGAGATCTGAGAGCCATAACGCTGGTTTTATAAGAATCTTTTCTGTGTGTTTATTTAGATGGACATGTGCACCCTGGTGTGGAGAAACTTGGAGAAAAGAAGCACCATGTCTCTGTATATGAAGCAGCCGTGTGGCTGGGACTGTCCTGCGTTGTCAGTCACCAGGCAGTGATCGACAGCACACCATAATCCCATACCTTGCTGTTTATTATACCTGTTCTTCCATCACTACTATATTATGCTACTTACTGTTCTATATCGTACGTATGTATAAGTACTTATTTAAAATACACTTTGAATATCTACTGTATATCAGTGTATTACGCAGATGGTACTATAACCTCGCATATTAACGTTAGTTAAAGAAGGCGCCACAGAGCATAGGTTTCTGTGACCTTAGCTACAAGGCCACCTTACTTTCATCAATGCAAATAAATTCGGGTAAGCATATGAAGCGTCTTTCAGGCAGAATGAGCTTTCCGGTAGGTTGCACCTGGGCGCCTTTGGTGAGGGGGTAGTTTGCGCAAATTGCGGAACGGGAGAAACTGCTTTAAGATCGCAGTTTAATCAGGACACTCCAGCTTGCTCTCTCTCTCTCTCACACACACACAATGTGTGTGTGTGTTCCTGTGTCTTTGTGTGCCTGTTAAGAATCAGAAAACTTTTATTATCCCTGAGAACATTGTTTGCGATTACAGAATGCACATTAAACCACCACAGAACAGACAAAAATAGAAAATACACAGTACCACATATATCGATGTCTGTATAAAAATAAGTATAACACAGAGAAATGATGATAAATTGGTAGTAAGTGTGACGTGTGTGTATGTGTATATGTCAGTCTGTGTATCTGTGTGTATTGTGTTGTGTCTATCTGTGTGTGCGTGTCTGTGTGTACCTGTATGTGGGTGTATCTTTGTGTCTGTGTGTGTTCCTGTGTCTTGGTGTATATATGAATGACTGTATTTGTGCATGTCTATATCTTTGTGTGTGTTCCTGTGTGTTTGTGTATATGTGTGTGTGAGAATGAGAGAGAGTCTGGTACTGTGTGTGTGTGTGAGAGGGAGAGTCTGGTTCTGTGTGTGTGTGTGAGAGAGTCTGGTTCTCTGTGTGTATGTGTGTGAGAGAGAGTCTGGTTCTGTGTGTGTGTGTGTGTGAGAGAGAGAGTCTGGTTCTGTGTGTGTGTGTGAGAGAGAAAGAGAGTGGTTGTGTGTGTGTGAGAGAGAAGTTCTATGTGTATGTGTGAGAGAGAGAGTCTGGTTCTCTGTGTGTTTGTGTGTGAGAGGGAGAGTCTGGTTCTCTGTGTGTGAGAGGGAGAGTCTGGTTCTGTGTGTGTGTGTGTGTGTGTGTGTGCGTATGTGTGAGAGAGTCTAGTTCTGTGTGTGTGTGTGTGTGTGTGTGTGTGAGAGAGAGAGAGAGAGAGAGAGTGAGTGTCTGGTTCTGTGTGTGTATGTGTGTGTGTGTGTGTGAGAGAGAGAGTGAGTGTCTGGTTCTGTGTGTGTGTGTGCATTTGTGTGTGAGAGAGTCTGGTTCTGTGTGTGTGTGAGAGAGAGAGAGAGTGAGTGTCTGGTTCTGTGTGTGTGTGTGCATTTGCGTGAGAGAGAGTCTGGTTCTGTGTGTGTGTGTGTGTGTGAGAGAGAGAGAGAGAGAGAGAGAGTCTGGTTCTACGTGTGTATGTGAGAAAGTCTGGTTCTGTGTGTGTGTGAGAATCTGTATACGTCTGGGTGTATATATGTTTGTAGTGTGTCTGGGGGGGGGGGGGGAATACATTTCCCACAATGCAGCCTAAACACAGTCATCGGTGGGCGATAATGTCATGAGCGCGTACAGGTGACTGGAACGCAAGTTACAGTGTAACAGCATCAGGGAGCGCTGCAAGAAAACAAATAGCGACCGCGGCGCTACAGACATGTCGCGTCGGTAAGCCGGTCCCAGCTGTCAAGGAGCCACAAAAAGACGCTTGTCCGCTGTTCCTACGGGAGATCCTACAGCCGGGGAGAAGCGTCGGAGCGAGCGGCGGCACCGCGGAGCCGAGCGGGACCGAGCCGAACCGGAGCTCTCCTTCGTACTTTCTGACCTTCAGCGGGTGAGTGACACGGCCGGTCAGCCGGCTTTACCTACTTCTACGTTTCGCTAACCGGTAAACTAATGCGGGACCACATCTATTTTTAGTGACTTTAATATCAAAGGCTAATTAAATCGCAGTCAAGCAAGATGATTGCGACCGTTATGGAGTTCAATAAAGTAAAAGTCATCTGTTGCTAAGTAAGCAGCAACTGCACAAAGTGCGCATGAATTACCTGCGTTCCTATTTTTCTATAACTAAAGTTAGAAAGTTCTACATTGCTGACCTGCTGTTTTTGTTGCCCGTCAGTAAATCTTTTTATACAGTTTGTTTCATTTACTCGTCATTTTATATCGATTTCATTCAAGCATTGAGCTCAAAATACGCGCTTAATGTTAGAATAAGATTTCGCATTAAAACGAATCTGTGATTTTTCTCTTTGAGAAAATTCTTGTTGTATGTAATGGTGCAAACGCCCATGTATAGTAATTCTGACACCCCAGCAGCTCGCAAACTTGTTACATGTATCACTACCATGATATATAAGCTATTCGAGATCAACGTGCTGCACTTAATCCCTACTGCAAGACGCGAAAGTCCTGGGACTCGACCCGAACCGCCGAACCGGACCGCCCTCTCCGCTTTCCCTCTACACACATAACGTAATATATCCAACAAGTTATTTTTAACATCGCTCAAGATGGCCACTGAAAATGACTTCATAGCTCAGGCCATAGATCTGTTTCTATTTGCTTTGAGTTGTAATGCCGGCGCAGATCGAGGCTCGGCTGAGCCGCTTACATCACCCGGCAGGACGGGCACTTTAAATGGACCTGCCGACTCCGGGTGCTGCTCCGTGCTCAAGATGTCCAAGTAAAACTGCTTTAACTTAACATCAGGCTTCAAAGGTCATGGTTTTGGCACTTTTCCTAATTATTGCGTGGATTAAAAAAAAGTTTCTCTTAAACTATTTCCTGACATTAGTTTGTACAATGGGGGCAAATAAAAAAAGCATTTCAATATTGTAAAATATTTGTGTTATTCTAGGGTGAAATCTGAAAAGAATTATGGCAGAGATGCCCACAGCAGTACAGAACTTATTATTTATAGCAAAGCAACCATAAAAAAGTAAACTTTTAACTAGTGTTGAGACGTAAATCTTGCACAATATAGTACGATTTCACGCTAGTCGGAAAGTTTTGATCATGAGAAAATCTAAATTTAGAGGAATTATCTACCAAAACAGCACAACGCCCATTGTGTAATGTTATGGCTTAATGATGAGCCATCCCAATATGACCAGGACCTGGGGCCCATCATAGAGGGTGGGTGATACAGTACATACTTCGTTTCATCTTGGTGACCATGGTGCAGCTGTGGCTTTGCAGTTATTTTCTGATCATGTTATGGTTAAAAGCATTCAAACGAAAACAAGGTGTCAGCAAATGGGGTCTATCTGGAGGTGAGGTGGGCGCCACAGACGAAGCCCATTGGTGTCCTTGTTTTTGTTCCTCTTTTAAGGACGTAAGTTCAGAGTCCAGTCGTATCTGCATTGCGCTAATTTTTTTCTGTTATACTTGTTGATAAGTTTGCAGGAGTTCAGAATCTGGAAAAGCCAGAGAGAAGACAAGAGGTGTGTTTGTTTTGATGTTACTTAGTGACTGAAATCAGATAGCATTAGCTATTGGAATTACGAGGTGTTTTTTGAAAAAACTACTTGGAAATAGAGACCATACCACCGAATTCTGCAGGTATCTCCTACTGCCGAATGCTGTAGGTACCTCATACCGCCGAATGCTGTAGGTATCTTGAATCAGGGGTGACTGTTTTAGTTGCTGTTGTGTTGAGACCTCAGTGTTTTTCATCATGATTCTAAAATTTAATTCCAAATTTAATTCAATGTGACGCTGAAGAAATTTTACTCCTTTCAAAATTACGCATTTCTGCATGGAGTATGTTATTCCTAATTAGGTATGAGTATGTTTTCTTTAATTTGCTGTCTCATTTATTTACTGCCGTCTCATAGCTTTGGATGTATCGGTCGAATTGACGTGATATTTCTGTGCAAACGCCTGAAGGATGCTCTTCATATTTCGGTCTTGTATGTAATATGACTGAAACCGAGGCCACCTGTACCTGTAGCAGCTTTCGTGTCTCTTTCTGAGCAAAGTGATGAGAAGATGCATTAGCGTCCCAGCAGGATACACGACGGTCCCTGTTCTTTCGATGGCTTTGCCTGCTCAGTGATAATGCAACTTATCTAATCCATTTATAGACCATCTCGTCTGTCTCTTATGAAGACACTATTCTATGACCCCTCTCACCTCCCTCCCCCGCCCCCCCCCCCTTCCACATGCTAGTTTGATGGTGCGTGGAGGTTTGGAGCGTCGCTCGGGCTTGAAACGAAACATCTGGACCATGAGTCTCATACATCTCCCTAAAGTTGAAGGGGCAGCTTCCTCCCAAAGCGTCAGTTTGCCTCTGGCTGCCTGAGGTTGAAAAGCCCCTTTGCTGCAGGGCTACAGTCTCCATGAGGCTGAAAAGGTTTGGCGTATTCGGGTGGCAAGTGGGCTTTGCCCTCTGAGGATTCTCTCTTGCTGTAGGCCACCGTGTTCTGATTGGGGCAGATCGCATTTTTTTGTTCGTCCACCCTGTGTGCTTCTCATTTCCTGGCCACGTTCTGGGCGACTCTGCATTCCTGAGTCGTCGTTCTGAGTCTCCGCCACGCCGTAAGAAAATGCCTCGCTGACTTCTCGGTCGGCACCCCACCTGGCGAACGTGCAAGTGGCTTCGCAGCCACGGACTGTCGCGCCCCTGATGACCTCTGTGGGCTGTCCAGCCCCGGCACAGCCTGTTGTGGTTCCTTAGTCACCTGGCCCCGGGGCCTGGTAAGTGGCGTACCGTAGTACAGCATCCTGTTTACTCCACAGCATCGAGCCTGTGCTTCATTAACCTTTCATCCGTTGGTGGCTTTGACACACTCATCTGCGCCAAGCAGACACTCAACCCTATAATGTGCGATGTCTCCGAAACAGGGGCTGCTGGGAGAGGTGGAGGCTCCACGAGTGACTAAAGCCTTCCAGTTTAGTCCATCCTTAGTACCTCCACAAAAATGAAGAGGATCCTTTAGACCAATGTGCCTTCCCAACATCAAACTCACTCCTACGCCGTTGCCCAGAGAGTCCACGTTTTTTTGCTCCCTCCCAGCTCTTGACACACCTGCACCAGGTGTTTGGTGTTTTTGATTGGCTGGGAGCTGGGAGGGAGCGGAAAGGTGCAATGTCTCTGGGCTCCCCGAGGACTGGGTCGAGAAACAGCGCTTCAGAAAGTTACTGCTGGAGAAACACGGATATGTCACCCGTTCAGGGGCCGATCCGGTTCCAGCCGGAATGGGGTCTCCGAATGTGACCTTGGTTTGTAAATCGACTAAAGGGAGCGGTTAAAAGGGTTACTAAGTTGTCTAACCGCTGAGGTGTTTTTGCAGGCCAAGGTGTGTGTTGATGATTCTGTCCTGACTGAAAGATCAGATATTTTGGGGCAGTGGTGTGACTCTGTGGGTTAGACTCTGCTTGTAATCACAAGGTCGTTAAAATCCCAGGGTCGGCAGAGTGATTTCGCCATTGGGTCCTTATGCAACTGGACGTCGCTTTGGGTAAAAGTGTCTGATAAATAAACAAATGTAAATGTCAGAGGAAGATCCTTGTCGTGTTTCACAGCTCCAGTGTGTTGGTCTCATTCAGAAGGGCATGTTTCCTTGGTTCTGTGGCATTATGGGTATTCTGCTGAGCCCCCCCCCTTGCAGTTCTCCTCTTGGTGGTGGTAGTGG
>JAODLC010000133.1:8808733-8842864 GCA_026781145.1 Hippopotamyrus pictus
CTCATCCGTAAATGCCGCTCACATGAGAGTAAATTACCGCAGAGCATGACCCTCACATGACTTTTGGAATTTTTTTGTTTTTATTTTTACACTTTTTCACCACCGCTATGGGTAAAAGAGAAATGAGGGCCAGCAGGACCCAGGACCACGGCTGAGAGTTAAAGGCACTGTAAAGGGAATAGTCACCAAATGACATTCAAGGCTCTGTTGAGGGTGTTACTGAAGGTGTTGTTCTCTGTTAACATGATAATATATGTTTGCTTCTATCCATTTTCCAGTGGGGTGTTGGGGGTCTGGAGCCTATGCCAGGCTGGGCTACATCATGTTTTATGTGATAATGTTGTATGTTTGCATCCATCCATCCATCCATTTTCCAATGGGATGTGGGGGGCCTGGAGCCTATCCCAGGCTGGGCTTCATCGTGTGTTATTGTTTCTCACTCCCTGACCGCTGCCTGACCTCCCCCCAGTGACCACACCTTTTGGGCTGGACTGCTCCTCCCTGGCGGCCCGCCCCCCGCGCCCCCCCGCAATGGCGTCACGGATAGGTCTGCGCCTGCAGCTCATGCGTGACCAGCTGCAGCAGGAGGAGCGGCGGGAGCGGCAGCAGCAGCAGCAGCAGCAGGTTCTCCAGTGCATGCAGAGCAGGCCACCCCTGCCGACCACGCCCGCCATCAATGCGCCCGCCCACTACCAGCCGCCAATGCAGGTGCCCATGGAGGTTCTCATGGTGAGTGGCCAGGAGGGGTTGAGGGAAGGACTCAGAACTCGCGCATGGTTAGTGGAATCGGCCCGTGGGCATGGCCTGAACATCAGAGTTGGTAGCATGTGAGGAATGTGACAGGCACACTGGCATGAGGGAGGGGCTTCAGTTCAGGGATGAAACGTGGCATTCGCGGGAGCGTGGAACGAACCGCCCACGGTTACAGCCGACGCCCAGAGATGACCCGTCTGATTCCCGTTCGTCTCTTGCCCAATTGCACTGCTGCGCTACCTTACCTGGACAGCACAGAACCAAAGAGAACACAGAGACAGAGCTGGTGCTCACGGAGCCATGTGGGGTTGGGGAGGCCCCCTGGTGGTGGGGTTTAGGGGGCACAGGTGCGGCATTAATCCCCTAATATGGCAGTGCGGCTGCAAAGGTAAACCTTGGCAATGTCGCTCAGGCCACCTGGATCCCCACGTGCTTCTGAGGCTGGTCGTCTGGGAGAGGCAGGCAGAAGGAGACAGGGACCAGTGCGTAACGTAGGGGAGGAATGCGGTGGGACAACAAGCAGGCTCGGAAGTGAGGGACAGCAGATATATCTGTGACCGGAGACAAAGGCAGGCGGGGGCAGCATTCCGACCTGATTCCGTAGGCGCTTCTGGAATGTTCTTATCGGAGAGCTGTAGGCGGCGTGCTCTAGAAGAGGTTAAAGCCATCTTTTAAAAAATGCACTGATCTGGTCGCCCTGGTGTGGATGCAGCACGTGTTTCTGCGAATGACCTCACGAGGACACAAGTGGGACACTAACAGCTCTTTAACCCTGTATCCACTGAGTGATTCCCAGAAAAGGCCAAGATCAGCCTAGATTAATACTTATATTAAACATACGGTAATTAGCGACAGGAGGAAATGATGTAGTGTCTCTCACTTCAGCACGTGTGTGCGCAGTACAGTTTATGTTTCAGGGGATTACAGAGGTTCTGTGAATAAGATGGAGTTCCTGTTGTGGTCACATGAGGATGAGAGTCTTTCCTGGGGGGGTTACGCTGCCCAAAGCCACTTGTCGCACTTAACAGCAATGAGAAAACACGTGTGATGTGACTGCCTGTCTGGGATAAGCAGCAGGATCGTATGCGCAGCAGGAAGGATGGGGACGTTGCCCACGTGCAGCGGTGAAAGGTTACAATAATGTTTTGTTTTCTACAAAATTTTAAGAAATTAGAATGAATATGCAATATGAATGAAGCCTTGGTGTTTCCTGAAGATTGTGTTTTTCCTATAACCACTGAAAAGCCCCTCAGCGGGTAAGTCAGGTGCATAAGCCCCGCCCTTAGCCACGTCATGTCTGTCCGTCAAGCTGTGTCACATGCCTTAGGCTGCAGACCCAGTACCACCTAACCATGTCATCTGCCAGGGCTGTGCCTGCTGCTCTTCACGCTAGGGGATTTCAGTCTGGGAACCCCTACCTACTACTGCATGAAATACTACTGCATTAAGAACTGGGGACTGATTATACTGACATTTTGGCAAAAATTGTTGTTGTCACTATTATTATACATAAAGAATTTTCAGTTAAGCAACTTCCAGAAAGCGCTCCGGCTGCCCTCTGACTAATGTTTTTGCCCCCCTCCAACCCCCGACAGGTCCAGACGAATCTGGAGAATCCCACCGACTACCACATTCGCCAGTCCCAGCGGCAGCAGGTCAAAGAGTACCTGTCCACCACCTTAGCCACCAAGCAGGTGGTACAGGCTGTGGCGGGGGTGCAGCCCTCGCCCCCAGCCCCCCCCCCTAGCCGGCAGGCCGTCCCACCTCCCTTGCCTTCTCCCCGCCTGCGCACTGAACAGCTCATCAGCTCGGTGGCTAACAGCATGCCCAACAGCCCCATGGCCATGCTGAACATTGGCTCCAGCCATGAAAACGAGGTACCCGTCCTTAACAGGCACATGTGATACTTTTCTGCCAATAGGGGGCGATGTGTAGGACTTTATCTCGGTCGCATCCTTAGCCATCATACATGTGCACCTTCACTTGTGGAGTCCCCCTACAGCAGGGGTGGCCAATCTTATCCGCAAAGGGCCGGTGTGTATGCCGGTTTTCGCTGAAACTCCCTAATTAGGTTACTAATTAGAGGACTGATTGGCTGAAAGAGTCCTCACACCTGGGTTTGAACAGCTGACCTACAGGTTATCCTGCATACATACCGGCCCTTTGCGGATAAGATTGGCTACCCCTGCCCTACAGTGTCCCCACGCTGTCTCTGTGACTCTTGCAGAAATAATATAACACCTGCAAATGGGCCTCCAGGCTCCCGATGGCCCTGCTTTAAAACAGCCCACTCATGCGTTAAAATTAACAATAAACACGCTGCAAGTGTGCTGAGGTCACCATTTCACTTTATATGGCTGAGCAAGAGTAAACAGTCATTATCGATGTTGGTCCTTTCAAAGACCAAACCATCGCTTATGCAGGTTACTTTGAGAGTTGACACATGGTATATTACTCACGGATTGTAAACGACACACACCATGGACTGTAAAAGGTGCTATAAACAAACAGCGAAGTGTTCGCTCAGCCAGGCTGCTGCCCGCATGGCGTTGACCTGCTCAGACCCTTTCCCCCGCCTTTGACCCTGTGCCAGAAGCACAGGCCAGAGCCTGCCCAAAGGTTGAAGGTGTTAACTTCACTCTCATTGCAGTTTAACTGCCCAATTATGGCTGTGACAGTGTAATTAGAGTTTAAAGAGTTACGGTGTGCGCTTAACAATGCAGACTTTGGTCTCTGCTGGTCTTCGTCTGTGGCAGTCTGCAGTGTGGGTGAAACCTGTCAGTGCCCAGAGTGCAGGGACATGATCCAGAGCCGGCAGCATGCTACACTCTGCTAAAGCCCAGGGCTAACAGGCTGACATTATGAACCTGGCAGAATGATACGCTCTGTAGGCTAAAGCACAGGGCTAGCAGGTTGACATTATGAACCTGGCAAAATGATACACTCTGCAGGCTAAAGCACAGGGCTAGCAGGCTGACATTATGAACCTGGCAGAATGCTACAGTCTGCATACTAAAGCACAGGGCTAACAGGCAGACCTTGTGAACCTGGCAGAATGATACGCTCTGCAGGCTAAAGCACAGGCCTAGCAAGCTGACATTGTGTACCTGGCAGAATGCTACAGTCTGCAGGTTAAAGCACAGGGTTAGCAGGCTGACATTATGAACCAGGCAGAATGCTACAGTCTGCAGGCTAAAGCACAGGGCTAGCAGGCTGACATTATGAACCTGGCAGAATGCTACGGTCTGCAGGCTAAAGCACAGGGCTAGCAGGCTGACATTATGAACCTGGCAGAATGCTACGGTCTGCAGGCTAAAGCACAGGGTTAGCAGGGTGACCTTATGAACCTGGCAGAATGCTACGGTCTGCAGGCTAAAGCACAGGGTTAGCAGGGTGACCTTATGAACCTGGCAGAATGCTACAGTCTGCAGGCTAAAGCACATTTAAGGACTGAATGCCTCACAGCAATGCAACAAGGCTGTCCCATTACAAAGGCTCCTTCAAATGTCCTCTAGAAACATATCCTTCTTTTCCGGCTCCGTGACAGACACACCCAATGGATCCATCTCAGCCTAACATATCCCAAGATTCATTGCACAGAGGTACAGTGGGTGTATTCTGGGTAGGCAATAGGAGTGGCACTTCTTAACTTCAGGTGGGAACAGCTGGTGCCACATATAGGAAATTATTTGTAGGCCAGACCGTCCCAGTCTCTACCTTCGTAGATCACATTCAAGATGCAGCCCCTGAAATCAGACACAGCCCTTATGAACCTGGAAGAATGCTCCAAGCTGCATTTAATAGCACAGGGCTAGCCGGCCGACCTCATAAACCTGGCAGGATGCTACGGCCTGCAGGCTAACGCACAGGCTAAAGTAATAAAGTAATGAACCTGGAAGAATGCTCCAAGCTACATGTAATAGCACAGGGCTAGCCGGCCGACCTTATGAACCTGGCAGAATGCTACGGCCTGCAGGCTAATGCACAGGCTAAAGTAATAAAGTAATGAACCTGAAAGAATGCTCCAAGCTACATGTAATAGCACAGGGCTAGCCGGCTGACCTTATAAACCTGGCAGAATGCTACGGCCTGCAGGCTAACCTACAGGCTAAAGTAATAAAGTAATGAACCTGGAAGAATGCTCCAAGCTGCATGTAATAGCACAGGGCTAGCCGGCCTATCCTATAAACCTGGCAGAATGCTACGGCCTGCAGGCTAACGCATAGGCTATAGTAATAAAGTAATGAACCTGGAAGAATGCTCCAAGCTGCATGTAATAGCACAGGGCTAGCCGGCCGACCTTATAAACCTGGCAGAATGCTACGGCCTGCAGGCTAGCGCACAGGCTAAAGTAATAAGCTAGCAGGTATACAGATCTGCCTGAAGGCTACATTTTACAGGATGACGAGTTGGCCTGGCGCATTATTAACAGGCTGTTGCAGCGCACAAGTTTCAACCTGTGCCCGTAGATTTATGTTTCATAGGTACCAGCGACAAATACACAACAGTGATGCTGTTCCCGTAATTAAATCCTTCCTGTGAAATATGGTTTATTTTAATAGGAGCACTCTAAACTTGTCCAACCTTTTTTGTCTTTGAGCAGATGGATGACGTGATCGATGACATCATTAGCCTGCAGTCAAGTTATGATGACATGCAAGCATATGCTGACCCAGTGGTCCAGATGTCCAACACCGTAAGTACAGCGAATGCGCTAGGCATTGGGGACGCCCAGCCTGGCATCTTTTTTGGATTGTTTTCCTTGTGAAATGGAGAAATCGCTATGGAGACTATGCCAAAAGGACAAAAATGAATCAGGACCTCGGTACGCCTGTAAACATCTCTCCCTCTAACGAGAGCCCCTGGGGCCCATTTCGGCCCCCGATACGTAGCTGAACTCAGTCTTTGTGAAAGTGGCCGTGGACAAAGGGACGCCCTGTTCTCTTCCATAAAAAGAGTTTGCCTAAATCCATACGGCTGTTTTCCACCCTGAAGCGTAAGAGTGCGGTTGTTTTGCAGAGACGAGTGCTTCGTCTGCCTTTGGGCCCGTGGCTCTTCTGTGCTATGCCCTAATGTTCTTGCTGGTGTACACGGGGAGGACGCCTCTCTCTTTAAGCGAACACTTTAAGTTATTGGCGTGAAGCTGCCAAGATGTAGCACTGCCCCATACACAAAATTTAAAACCATGCTGTGCCGTGTAAAGCCAAAAAAATCCAATGGCAAAATAATCGCTTTAGAGCTTCGTTTCGGGGAATAATCTCAGTACTTTGCTCCAGGTTATTCGAAGTAACTGCTGTGAATTAACAATTAAGCCACATCCAGTTAGAGTTCAACTTGTTTACAAGACATTTGTTTGAAAGGGGGCTGCAAATGGGAGGGAAAGAACAGGCTGAAAGTCCAGGCAGGGGAAAGATCACTTTTTTTTGCTGAGGGCCAGTAGAAGAGGGCAGGCTCTAGACATCTCGGGGACAGTGTCTTAGCGGATGGGGACACCGGTGTCACGCAGGGAGAGCTGCAAACGTGCCCAGAGTCTAGCCAGGATGAAGGAAGCAGGGAAGACGTATGCTATTGTGGAGGTAATCGATGGGGAGAGGATACAGCTGGTAAGAGCATTTTGAAATTGCCAAAGGGGCCACTGCAAGGGGCAGCAGCTGCAGGGCACAAGAAAAGTCTCTGTTTGCCCGAGTGGCTGCTGTTTCTCCCTGCCGCCCGGCAGGCTAACCTGCACCAGCAGTGAGATTTACCTGGGGGGCTTTTTAGCGCCGTCCTAGGTGGCCGAGAGACGCTGTTGTGATGTTACTCTGCTGTGATTTGTCATCTTCTCGACTTCCTGCTGAGTCTGCCAGTTCTCTCATTGGCACATTCCTGGGAATCGGTGCAGTGGAATTTAGGGATAGTTTTCTGCAGACGAGCAGAATCCTTACTGCGTCTCCCGCCTTTTGGTGTTCATTCTTAGATATAGAGCTGTTTTGTTTACGTAACTGGTAGTTACTCCGGTATTGATTGTCTCTCGTTAGCGATTAGCCCATTGAACGAGCTTCTGCTGAGGCAGGGCTCTCAGAAGCTACTCTCAGGCACGCCGAGAACGCAGTCAACATCCTGTGCAAGGAGTTTTATGTTTTTATAAACTGAAATCTGTGTCTTTATATGGAAGTTTTCTTTCTTTATGCTGAGATTAACTTCATGAATGATATCAGCGTGCATGTGCAGCAAGAGATTAAAATCGATTCAAATCTTAAAAGGTGTAAATAGCTCTGAGAATCTAAAAGCATTGTTTTTTTTTTTTCTCGTGCAGCCTTCAGACACGTTATTCCTCAGTCAGGACCTCTCGCAGTTCTCAGAATTCTCACATACTTCTGGTACCCCTCTTGTGTAGAAAGCGAAGGGTTTCTCCATTGCTGTCTGAGGTCTCTCCGAATTGCACCTGTAACTCCAGCATTTGCATGCTTTTGCCCCCTTCCCATAGCAGCATGCTTGGCTGCTCCACACCGTGCAGGAAGGCATGAGACACCCCCCCCACCACACACACATACACACACCTTAAAAGACATTACAGCTCGCTGACAGTGCAGGTCGTTAATCTTTACACGCCTCTCGCTCCGTGCTTTTCACCGGCAACCTTTGCCGATGCTGCACAGGTGACAGCATGGGGGCTCCGCTGAAAACCCCCCGGACTTGAGTCCGGCAGGTTGGTGAATGTACGCCGTGATCCTGACATTGATTAATACCGACCCAGTTTGCCTGTCACCTCGGCTCTGAGAGGCCGGGCCCCGATTCAGAAGCCTAGATGATACATTATCTGTATCTGAATGGCTACCTATCCGTCAAGGCTCATTAGGAACCTGTATGCCACTGCACAGTTATACTGAGGCACTGAGATAGAGCACAAGATACGGCAGGAATAAAGCAATAAATGGCGGTGATAAGAGATGACCCGATAGTCAATCATTCCTCCGCGAGCTCATTCTGCTTGACGGTTCGCTTTATCTGCACGTTATCATCTCTGAGAAGCTCTCTACTAACGATACAGATGTAGCACAGCATGTTTCTGCGTACTTTTGACGGAGTTACTTCACCGAAGCGCTGCACGACGCCGTGGCACGTTGTACATTCTGCTCAGATTTCGCTCATGGTGACACCGTTGAGCTCCTGCTTCAAGGACACTTTGGTGAGATTTCTCAGAAAAGACCCAGACTGACGTTCTGTTAGCATTTAAGTTGTAGGAGCTTCTCATCAGCTGTCTGTGAGCAGCATCCTGGTAAAGATTTAAACTGTTTGGCAAAAGGTTTTGTGAGTTTGATTGGCTGCAGGCGTTTGACTACATCTCTCTCTCCCTATCTCTCTGTACCTGTCTCTCTTTGTCCCTGTCTTACTGTCCTTGCCGCAGCTGCCTCTGTCCAGCAGCCACCTGGACGTGTACACGGGCCCAGGTATGACTGGGCCGGCCATCCCCATGACCAGTAACTCCTGCCCCGCCAACCTGGCTATCAAGAGAGAGATGTCGGGTAAGCTAGCCCAGTGTAGCGCCATACATCTGTGGGGTGTGGCACAGAACTGCCTGAATGGGCTAGTTATACACCAGGCTTGGTACAGCTTAGCCAGGGATAATGTTTGGGGTAAATCATGTTAGATCATCAGTTTGGGTCCCATTGACCCATGTTTGTTAACACTGTGAACAAACTGGTGGCCTGGTCCTAAGCAGCCCACTTTAGCCTCATCTATCCTGCAGCCAAGTAAGAGCAACTCTTCAGAAACACAGAAAACTAACAAAAGCCGTATTGTAAGTTCCTCCCCCCTGTCGAAGCAGGGTTTAGTGGCCAGGTGCTGGGCCAGACTATCATTTTTAAGAATGAGAGCACTCAAGAAACAGTATTTGGTGCCTCGCTGGTCTGGCTGTAGTGCGATCTGGGGGTGGGCTTGGTGACCGTATCGCTATGCTGCAATGACTGATGCCCCAATGAGACTGAGACCCATTGCAGCTCTCGGGAGTTGGCAGTCTGCATAGGGCACGCCGGACACCGACTGATATCTCTTTCCTTTGCTGCAGATGACGAAGCTCGTGCTCTGGCCAAGGAGAGACAGAAGAAGGACAACCACAACCTGAGTGAGTCTGCCGTTCCTCATCGGGATGACCTCATCCCGCTTAAAGCCGCCTCCAGCATGCTGGAACATAGCCAAAGGTTTACGGCCCCCAACATGCCGTTAACCTGAGGGACTGTGCTGATAGCGGTGTAACGAGGGTGCGATTGCCTTTGACAGCTGTCAGGTAATCAAGGTGCAGCGTTATTGCCATGTTGGCGTGACACCCCAGCCTCTGCATGTTACACGGTTACCGTGGGCGGAGGGAAGCTGCCAGACACTGGCTGCTGCACGAGACGCTTATGACTGTGTTTACATGTTCAGCTTGTGGAGAGAACCGGGCCTTAACATTAACAGCTAGCTTTGGGTCCATTTGGACATCCAGTGAAGCTTGTATCTCATGCCTTTTGAGGTCTGAGCAAGGCTGGGACCAGGGGGACCAGGGGTGGGTTTCCTGTGGCTCTGCCATAGTCGGGGCGAGTATAGGGCATAGCCTGGTAGCCCTTGGCTGACATTGCTGTCTCCTCTGCTTTGCAGTCGAAAGAAGACGAAGGTTCAACATCAATGACCGCATCAAAGAGCTGGGAACCATGATCCCCAAGACAAATGACTTGTAAGTTACCCTTTATCCTTAATATTGGTGTTGTTGGCCCTTCAGTTAAAACCTGAGCAGGTTCTCCTGCTAGAGATGTGGACACATGATATAGTTTGAGCATGGAAACAACTCAGGAAGAGTTAAAGTGAACATTATGCAAGTCGGTTGGGAGTGTGGAACCTTTACTTGACATGTCTTAGGGACATGGCCCCGGTTCATGTATAACCTGCAGCCCCCCCCCCAGGGATGTGCGCTGGAACAAGGGCACCATCCTGAGAGCGTCGGTGGAGTACATCAAGCGCATGCAGAAGGACATCCAGAGAAGCCGCGAGGTGGAGACCAACTTCAAGCGCATGGAGCTAGCCAACAAGCAGCTGTGGCTGCGCATTCAGGTTCGTGGTGTGTGAGCAAGTGGCCGTATCGAGGGGGTGGGGATTGCGCTGTCAGCCAATGAGCAGTGCCCTTTCATTTACACCCAGCTTTGGGTACATTTGTGTCATTTCAGGTCCTTGTTGTCATATAATTTTGATTTTTGGGGTATAATCAAAATGGTTACCATAACGTCAAAAAAAAAAAAACAAGCCATGCAGGGCTGAGGCACAAATTAAACCACCAGAATCAGCACCGATTAAGAACTGGCACCCTTTTCCTGTGATAGTTTCTGATTGGTAGAGGGGCAATGCTAACAACCAATGACATTCCTCCTTCTTCATCTATCTCCCAGGAGCTGGAGATGCAGGCCCGGCTCCATGGGATTCCCAGCAACTCACCTTCAGGCATGGGTGGGGCCGAGCTCCTGGGCTCCTACGTCAAGCAGGAGGGCAGCCCGGAGGAGGCGCTCCACCAGCACCCGCCGCCCCCAGCGCCCCACCAGCTGCCCCCGCTGCCTGGCCACGGCCCGGCCCAGCCGCCCTCGCTGCAGTACCCACCCATGGGTGGTCCCCAGCACTTCGACTTCGCCCCTTCGCTGGACGCATGTGACGGCGGCCTCAACTACCCTCCGCCATGCAGCGCCAGCAAGAAGGGCGAGCTGGGCTTCCTGCTGATGGACGAGCTGTCACCCCTGGGCGTGGGGGACCCGCTGCTGTCCACCCTCTCCCCCGAGACGTCGGTGGACAGCAGTCGGCGGAGCAGCTTCAGCATGGAGGACTCGGACATCCTGTGACACGCACGCACACACACACACACACACACACTCTAACACACGCACACACACACACTCTAACACACGCACACAAGAACACTATATGCACTCACATGGAATCTGGTACCGCACACACACACCCAAATGTCATCGACACACCTCTCTCATATGTGCAAAAAAAAAAAAAAAAACACACACAATAAACACATCTAGAAAGATTTAAATACAGTCATCCGTCAACTTATGTCCTACTGAGTAACATCTGATCATACTTATCTCCCATAAGAGCCTTAAAATTTATCAAGAGTCGTCCAAAGCAGACGTCTGCCATAGTAGACATATTTTACCACGTGTGCGGCATGCGGCAAGAACCAAAACAATCGAATTGCACTGCCACTATAAAGGTTTAGTTAAATGGTGTGATATTGTGTATTATGTTATACAGTAAGTCAATGGATACCCGTATAACATAAGACCTAATACCCCACCCCCAGTCCCAAGAATACTGACATGTGCCACACACATATGCACACAGACAATAAATACTGTCCCTGTCTGTCTGTCTGTCTGTCTGTCTGTCTCTGTCTCTCTTACTCTCTCTTTCCCTGTCTTCTTGATATGCAGCCGCACACACAAACACATGTAAACACACCAACTCAGAGGCCTTCATACTCATGCTCACCCTCGTCATCACTCCAAGTCCTCTAGCCCCTGTCGACGCCTTTCCGGCTCCCACAGATCGCGCCAGAAGGCCGCAGGAACTACAGCCTACCTAAAATTCCCCAATGCCTATAGCATGGATTTCAAACAGATGAGCCTTGCAGAGGTCAAGGTCCAGGATGTAGAGGTCAAACGAGAACAACAGAGAAGATCATGGCAGCTTTTCTTCATGGTTACGTATGTAGAGCAGGGAGGCCTGAGACGTCATACCACTTACCGCCACAAACTGTGGCGGATCAAGAACCACTTTGTCATTCATTTGGTTAGCACTCCACGTTTCACTGAAAGTCTGTCAGGAAACTCTCAGGTCGGAACCCCCAGGAATGGAGTGCCCTCCAAACAAAAAACACACAAAAAAAAATTGCTGGGCAGGTTGTAAGCCACTGCTCAAATGAACTGCGATGAGTGTGGAGAACAGAGAGAGGATGGTGTGTCCGTTAGCATGGGCTGTTAGCGTTGGTCGTTAGCATGGGCCTTTAGCATGGGCCGTTAGCATGGACCGTTAACATAGGCAGTTAGCAAGGCCGTTAGCATGGGCCATTACTGTGGGCCATTAGCATGGGCTGTTAGCATGTCCCAGAGATAAGGGTCACGCACGTGGGTCGTTTAGCACGCACATTGGGCTGACTGGCAGCTTGTGCCGATCACTGACTACAACACCGAATAGCCGTTGTGTAGCATTCTGAAAATCTTGCTGTGTACCCGTGGGTCTTTTTCTGGTTGGATTGTTCGGTCTGGTGGGCACACTGTAAACACATCGTCGAGGAATTGTAAAAAAAAAATAATTAAATAGTAATTAAATGTGTTTGTTCTGCTTTGAAATAGATTGTCATTTTATTTTTCTCCCAAAGCACTGGAAACCTATATTATATTATTGACTTTATACGAGAAGGATTTTATGAAGTGACAGTTTTATTGAAATGTTTTACACTGTCAAACCACTTATGTGTATTTTGTTTGTATTTGTGGTTTTTATTTTATTCTAAAGTGACCTTTTTTATCTGACTATAGAACCATTTAAATATGAAGATATTTAATGCGTTAGACTATAGTATATGGAATGTGGAGAGCCATATTACATGTAAAATATAAATTTCTGTTTCCAAAGGAATGTTTAATCTTATTTGGCAAAATTCAAAAATTGTAAGATGTCATTTTTATATTGATTTGTTTTCTAAGTCACATAGTTATTTAATGAAGAGAAAGGGGTTTTCGAGGTGATTTTATTGATTTATGTTACCTGTGTTTTGCGAATGTGAATTTTATCTACTGTACAGTGAGGTCATTCTTCTTCATGGTGCCAGTATCTGCTCAGTGCCTTCTTATTAAAAAATGAATGCTTTTCTTTCATAAGCCACCAGCTGTATAGATGAAAATTTGTTAATGTACCACTCTGTTTTTTATGCATGGGCCATTTCATCGATCTGTTTTTTTCCGTTTCTTTTCAAAAATGAACAGGAAAGTGTACAGCCCCGCACTCCCAAATTCCCCATGTTCCAGATGCAAATCTTTGACTTGGTTTTTAAAAAGGAGAGAGGCTACGTCATTAGCCGGACGCGTCTGTTGGTTTTGCGCTGCTTGCACGACGGACGCCCCAGGAATGAGAAGGTTTGCGTAGTGAATGCTGCCCATCCTAACCCTAATGCCGCTCCTGTCCATTTTCCGGCGCTGTTATTTTCCCGGGAAGTTGAGAACCTGTGATTGAGGTTTGTTTGGATATAAAAATTATCCGAAAAATTGCACTGGACGTCCCCGGTTTCTTTATTCTTTGAAGATGTGGGGGTTCGCTTTCCTGCTTTGAGTGAGTATGCGAGTCAGTGAAAATATGGAACAGTAAAAACAGGCTGTGAAAACCCTTCGAATATATGAATACAAAACGCTACCAAGCCAACACGTAAGATTATGGCATAGCAGGTGTGCGGGGATGCCAGGCGTTCTTGGTGCTGGATGCACCATTCTGTGCACCTATTGCTTGAAGGGATAGTGCTCTGAATCGTGGCCCACCAGCGCAGCTATTGAAAAGTCTACTTCAGGACAACGCAGAGAAAGGAGGCACATCAGTTCACACAGGTGTCCATAAGGGGGCAGTCTTGATCAAAATGCTGATGGAGAGCACATATTCACACAGCCAGACTTAAAGGCAGGTTTAAAGTCAAGCTGCACTTCAGAATGTGCCTCTGACCTCAGCCATCGCGATAACAAGATATTAATTATAATTAATTGTTTTAGTTTAAATACGAGTAGTGAAGAAACAGATGGTTATTTTGAGTCCTTGGAAGAATACATCTCTACAATAAAATATTCTGGCTAAAATCATGCTGTTAGTTGCGTGAGTTAAAAAAAACTCCCCACTAGATAAAATTCAGATTATACTATTTGCGTTGTATTAATTGTTATATATAATAATTTAATTTGGTATTAGTCATTATTCATTTCTTACTATAGTTATACATTGAACATTTTCAATACAGCCAGCTGGTATAAAACATTAACACGAGTATAACTAATTATAAGAAGTTTAAAAGTAAATTGTTCAATGTACGAGTCATGGGGGTTATCCGTGGATTTAAATGAGCAAACGTTACAAAGGGTCTCATTTGAGGTATTTGTTCGGTAGCAGCACCGGCCAATGAAGGCGCCGGGTGGAGGGACTGTACCCCCGAGTGACGTCAGTCGGAACGCGGATTTCCCGAAAGCACATATATATGTGATACAACAATTGTCTTAGTGATTCCAGGAACTGTACGCATGTTAATGAATCGTAATATCCATAATAACGTAGCCGAATTTGTACTTTGTGCACTTATAGAAAGAAAGAAGCCTATGACCAAGATTTTGATCGACGATGATTGCTTACAGAGAAAGGGACTGATTTACACACAATTTAGAAAAAAATTGTTAGTTTGTAATCTGTTGAGTCATTTTACTGCCTTTCCTACTTTCCAGTGGTTATAAACTTCATTCTGCGCTGATGTCTATTCCTCCGTTTAAATGATAGACTAATCAGACACTATAATGTTACTAAATTTACTGCGCTAACGCCCCCGCCGCTGTTGCGCCATCTAAAGACTGTGAAGTCTGTGAATCCAGATGTTTTCCCTGAACTGAATCAAAAGCTGTCTGGATCACTTCGCAGGATCCAAATACCTATTGCTACTCCAAATAGCTAATTGCTGTCAGATGACTCATGCCATTATCTTTAAGCTCCCAAGTTTAAACGGGCTCCTCCTACAGTGACCAGTAACTGGGCAAGAGGGTCTCTGAAAAGCTCCGTTAATATTGTGGCTGGGCCAGACAACCATTTTAAGAGCGACCGATAACGCTCCATTCTCTGTTGTCTGGAATTCTTTCCAGTTGCACTGCCTGTTTTTTCCTATTTATTGCATATTTATTGTTTCGTTTCGTATATTGCGCTGTCTTTTGTCTTGCTTGTCTTGGCTTTTTTGCACTGCTGTTTGTCAGATTCTCCCCCATAGACCTGTCCCCTCCCCTTCAACTGTGGCATACGAAATTCACTGTTCTTCGGAACACATGTGACAAGAAAAACTTGAAACCTGCATATCCCTTTGACATCTTTTTTTACAGACTGGAATGGATGACGGTGTTACAATCCGAAATCCTTTGATCGAGCGCTTCTCTGCACACCTAATGAATAAAGTATGCTTTGACGGGATACTAAGCGTGGAAAGGTTTATGTACACACAGCTACCACAGTTAATATAGTCTGGGCGGTTTCTTTGTGGTTTATTATTGTGATATGACTGTGCACGAAGCTGCACGTGTGGAGATGTATACTGCACTGCGTTCACTGTCTCATTCGTTCACTTTCAGCCAAAACTATGCTATCTGCATCAAGAGAAAATTGGATTTCTCCCCACTTACCATATAAGTGCGGTTACAATCACGTCCCTGGAATGAAATCTGAAACTGACAGATTAAAAAGAGAATCTGATGTAGCTGTCCACACTTGGTTCAAAACCATGTCTGAGAAGACACGACCTTCCTAGATTAATCGTTTTTTATAACTTGAAGAAGAGAGAGATGAATGCTACTCCCGAGAATCTTTTTGATGTCATATCCACGCTCATGTCTGAGGTAGTCCATCTTTTGTATTTTTGTAGCGGATTGTGACAGACTGCCGACTTTTTCCACCAAGAAGCCCGTGCGGTGTCATGATAAAACATGCAATGCGCGGGAATGACCTGCGTTTCCCACCTGTGCCACTAGAGGGCACGGGAGAGCCATCTGAACACACAATCCCAGTTTTACACGCATCTCAAAAGAGAGCTTGTCTAATTTATTTCTTTAAAAAACAATTACAGAAATAGCACGGCAATGCAATTAACCTATTTTTAAATACAATTTTATTAGGACAGTTTATTCCAGATAAAGAGAAGCCTAAAATAGGCTAATTAGAGTGCAGTCATTACAGAATCAAGCTAACCGCCTCACTCGAAGCAAGTGTATAGTTAAAGATTTTCATTGCTTAATGAAAGTTAATCAAATACAGAATTCAGGAGAAATAAGATGGGGAATGAGACGTTACACTAACAGACTAGGGACTGGTAGTAACAGAGACTCACATAATGTAGGTGTTTGTGTCTGTTCTTCAGTACAAATACAGACCATATGGGTACAATTAATTACAATTTGAATGGCAATACACAAATTTAGATAACGATTAAGGCATAATAAGCTTCAAATATATAATAAAACAATGGTCTTTTGACTGTGATGTGCTGAAATAATGTCGTCTATACAATTCAAGAAACATTTAAAACATTTATCTTGAGAAATATTATTACGAGGAAAACACGACTGGCATCCATGAATGAATGAAACCCCAGTGTCTGGTCTCCTACATATTAAGGGATTAGTTTTAGAAGAAGTTTTCCCAATTTCATTTTGAGGGGTTGTTGGGAAGGAACAATTATTTGATGTAATCTAAATTAATTGAAAAATTAAGGTTTTCCCACCCCCACAAATCTTCACAGTACTGCTGCTGGTAGATGCAGGAGAGGCTTAACTTATTTAATTCAAAGCAATGCACATAATTTCCAACCCCTGGCAAACTCCTGGAATCAGGTGATATTTTTGCTCAGCAACCCTTGACCTCAAGCTGTACTCTGCCCCCTGGTGGGTATCTATAGTATTTAGGACACAGCCGTATGGACCCAGTGTCAGATGTTCAGGTGCACCACAAACCACTGGAGAGAGAAGAGTCCGGACTCGCAGGCACACATTGTACTTGCATATAACAGAAATAACGTGCTGTAATTTAGATCCTGTGACTTTTTGTAATTTTGCCCTGTGCAGTTGTAGTATGCGGTGGAATTGACAGCCTGAATGGGACGGTGTGTGTTTTTCACCCAGAGCACATGGAGTCAAACGGCCTTTTAGGCGACACTGAAGAGGGCCGGATTGTTCTGACTCCGTAAGCCCCCCCCCTCCCCCCACCAAGCGGCACTGGGCCATTCCCCCGCTTGTTCTTTATGATGTTAATGGCCTCCCATAACTAATAATTCCCTGCAGATTTGGAGTGCGGTGATTTTACGGGCTCTGCGTAGGTGTGTCATCCGAACGCTCCTCAGAGGCTCTGGAATTCCCGTCCTCACGCGTCTCGTGGCCACAGGAAGGGAACGAAAGAAAATAGCATTAATTGAGAGAAGCCAAGGTACTCGCACATTTTGGCTCTGTGCTCCAGAGGTCCGAGAGCGGCCAAACAAACCTCAGATTTCCAGATTTTCATTTGCCTTGCGGTCCAAACAACGGCTCGAGTGAGCGCCAACCACGCCAGAAGGATTTTCAGACGGGGTAAGGACAGAAGAACAAATAAACATTGAGGAAAAAAGGCCAGAGCAGAAGCTGACAGACCATTTTGCTGCCTCTCGATCGGAGCACATTTACAGCAGTGCCATTCATGTTGGGGAATATGTGAGATTATGTCAAAGATGCACATTCCTCGAATTGCTGGCCTCTTCTCCCCACAGTTCAGCTCAGTAATGCCCTTCTCTGTTCTGTCCCTGCTTATTTCTTGTTCATTCTCCCATTCTCTTTGTTGGCCCCCCTCCCCCGCCCACCTTTCGGCCGGTCAGCCTGTCTGCTGTGGGTCACTGTACTCACTCTCTTGCACCACCAGCAGTGGTCAGTACAGGCATCGGCGGCCACCCAGGGCGCCATCTTCTGAGGGGGGGGCGCCATCTTCTGAGGGGGGGCGCCATCTTCTGAGGGGGTCATCGACTTAGCAGGCCACTTTCTTTGTCAGGGGGGCCAGCGGTGAAGTGCGGCAGGCGATGGAAGCCGCTCTCGAACCTGGGCCACACAGCTGCAACACTGCCGCTGTGGTGAGTGTGCGTCTGCAGAAAGGCGGGCTCACTGATCAGCCTCAATGGGGATGCAGAGACTGAAAACCTGGCAGACTCTGCTGCCGTCGTAAAGGAAGGCCTTTTATTAACACCAAGTGACACTGAATCTCACACGTAGCTTTTCTTGAAAACTTTCAGTATTACTTATTGATCCTTCCGTGGCCATTAGCTGGTCATTCATCACTGCCGTTTTACGATTGGCCACGATTGGTGGGGCCATATCTGCACCGTGATGCACCACTTGAAATGTTCCCAACACCAAAAAGTTTCACTGGATCCCCAAAGTGAAGGTCAATCACGCCGTCTGTCCCTTTCCTTTATTATGTGATCGATACGCTTATCATCCAGCTGCCAGCGTTATCCGTACTTATACTGTCATTAGTGCTCTGGTCTCTTGCTCGTCTTGAAGTTCTTCAGAAAGGGATGAATGAAGTTTAAAAACAAGCGAGACGACTCTGACCAGGGCAGGGAGCAGGCAAACTTTCCGGAAAGGTTAACACCGCTTTGTGAACAAAGAGTGGGCCTCTTTTCTTCTCTCCTTGCATTCCTCTGACTCGCTGACACTTTCCTACATATTTAATACTTTTACCTGACTTTTTTCAACCCTCAATCTTAAAAAGGGTCCCACACTGGCAAGGGTGACAGCGGCCGGCCTTGCAATATGAATAATTTCCTCGCATTAACATGGTGAGAGGTGCTTTTGCCTTTTCATGTCTGGAGAATTGAACAGGGGGGAATGACATTGTTCAATCTCCGGGTGCACTTGGCTCTTTATCGGTTGCAGATCAAAATTTATTCCCAGGATGCGGCCTGCGACCTGCCTCTGACTCCGGAGGTTTTTTTTATAAGCCTAATTAAGTAACAGGGATGAAAATGGTGAAATAAGAGGCCAATTTACAACTCACAAAATGGGGAGATCAAATCAACTCATGAGCAATTAATGGGAAGAGTGAGCGAATAAAGGAGTAAGCTATAGTGTGGAGGGTCGCTTTTAAAGCTGCACTCTGCTGCTATTAAGGATTAGCCTGAAGGTCACGCAAAACCCAGGATGACCTTGGAGATTAAGACTGTCTCCGTAATGAATACAGGGAACCTGGAATAGGCACGTCCCTCCATCGCATTAACGGGGGGGGGGAGCTGTTAGGGGCAGTGGGAGAAGACCCTTTGCGAGGACCCCCCCGTTCCTATGTGAGGACCCAGGCTCAACCCCAGAGGTCCCGCATGCTGCCTCTGGCCATTCAGAGAGCAGGAAAGGAGTCTGAACACCGACATTATCGTCCAGGAGGAATGTCGGCCTTCCAGCCTGGGAGACACATTTCTATCACCAATACCACGGCGGCAGCAGTTACCAAGGGCGGGGGTGGGGGGGGGGGGCAATAGGAGGCCCACTGGGACATGAAGCAGGCCAGCACACAGAGGTAGTCTCCTCAGCTTTTGGGAGGGGTGGGGCGTGAATTATTTTATTTGTGCAGTTTGAACTTGGTGCGGCTTCTCAGACAGGAGCCCCACCCTCATTTTCTGGAGGCCTCCTGTCAGCTTCCAGCTGTGTTCCCTCAGCCCCCATCTCGCTTGGTACCCCCCCTTACCCAAACAAAGTGGTGCGTAGCGAGAGCCGAGCCGCATTCCCCCTGACCCCGGCGCTGCTGACGGCTGCGAAAGTGGGGCACGTGCGGTAGAGTGCATGCATGTGAGTGTGCGCGTACACGCATGCTTGCATGTTTGCCCACCGGGCCAATAGGGGGAGGCAGCGGTCCACAGACGGGTCTCCTCCAGGTCAGTTTTCCCCGAGAAGCATGCAGAGGGCAGGAGGAATACAGGATACAAATACATCTTATATACTTGTGACAAAAAAAAAATCAAATATGTCACTTTAATCCCGTCGTGGGCAACAGACAGACATGTTAGCGCAGAGCAGCAGAGGCTGGCATACGCTTGATTAGGAGTAAATACAGAGGAACGACAATTCTCTCACATCTAGTTGTAAATGTAGTGGCGCAAAGCCTTTATCTCTAGGTGACAGTGGAAGCCTCCACAGATTACATTCAGAAGTCAAGCACTCAGGAAGATTCGAGAACATCTGAGAGGTTCAGTTGGACGGCAGATTCTGCAGCCGTCCAAACCAGAGGCTGCGGCGGCAGCAGTGGTTTCACCATGGGGCTGCTTCTCTCCAGATCTTGAGGAAGTATGAAGTTACTTGAAGCACAGCGCGCGCCATGAGCCAGCGTAAACACAAGCCGTCTGACCCATGGCTTGTGCAAAAGCGCCTCTCATATTTATTCAATTGGTGCTTGACCCTCGAGGCAGTGTGAGGATGGAGAAACCGTTATGCAATGCCTCTCCTGGCCAGCATCTCAAAGAGCGGGTTAAACTCCTTGTGGGTATCTGTGGCTAACAGAGTATTAAGGACATCTCTATCCGAAGGGGGCGGACAACAATCCAGAACCTCAATGAAAGTCAATCATGGAGCTGACCCAGTGGAGAGAGGGTCAGATTCCATCCGGTGTCGGTACTCCCCCTACAGAATTCAGTTTACTGTAGGTTCTGCAGACATCCCCTTGCACCACCCCCCCCCGCCCCACCATTCCCCACAAAGAGCTCTTTGACTTAGTAGAAGAATTAGCTGGAGATTGGGGATCCGGCTTCTGGTCCTAAGAGCTGTGATATGAGGTGATGACTACCAGCAAATTGTCAGATCCTTCTCCTCAGCCCTGGAAGAACCGACGAGGACTGTGAAATCCACCACCCTCCCTATGGGAAATCCACTTTGCAGTGAAAAATTCAATTTAGCTAAACTGCAAGACGGATTTTCATAATCTACGGGCTGGATCTACCGAGAGAGGCTAAATTACAAGCTGTCAGTCAGCGCTGGACATGGTCAGTGGCTGGTGGAGGTCCTGTGTGGGGCACTGGTCCTGGGCATGGCAGGTGGCAAGGAGGCTTAAGATGGGCAGGAGATTGGAGCTTAAGCTTCAGGAAATGAACAAATGGCGAATGCGTTTACTTAAATGAAAAGCAGGGCTGTGCAATCCCATAGGCACGGCTGTAACACCAACACTTTATCTCCCAATGCACCCAATGGCCACAAGGACAAAATATCTTAGGCCTTTTCAGGACAGCTTCACCATACCTTACATCACCCTGTCCTACTGTCATCTTCAAACATCTGCCCGTCCTACAGGAGAGCTTACTGCGTATGGCATCTTCTCAGAGGACGACCCACTTAGGTGACAAGAAGGTGAAGATCCTCTAGCATCCACCAGACTCCACATTGTGAGTGTTTGGATCTTCTCCCCCCGTTGTCTTCTTGTATTTTTTCTTTCAGTTTTTCCCTTTTCACTGTTTTATGCAACATTTTCTATAACTGGTATAGTAATCGTTTGCCACGCACTCTTGTCAAATGCGTTGGGAGACTATGTTGTTAAAGATGCTACATAAGAATAAAAAAAACACCAAAAAGCTATTAAAATATGTCTTTATTATTCAACTGAAGATCTTATGCTCAAATTATGAGAAAAATCTAACCTTTCACTGAGGCACATTTATCTGAAGAAATCCTCAAAAAAAAAAAAATTAACTTTTTTTTCTCAAAACACACATGTGTCACAATCATTGGCACCCATAAAAGTTTTCATGAACAAAATCCAATTAACATATATTCACGGGCATATTTTACCTTTACAAGCACACCTGGGTTTTCAGAAACTCTTGAATGGTGATGTGTGACTTCCTGTTTCACTGGGGTATAAATTTGAGGTCACGCACAGGTCAAACCCCATTGGTCACCCATTAACATGGGTCAAAATCAGAATGTGACATAACGAAGTGAACGTTTTGCTGAAGTGTTATGACCACGTCTAGGGTTCCACTGTACAGAATCGTGTGATACCTATCAGGACATAAAAAGAAGCCATACATGCACCCGATTACAAAGAGTTGTTTAGCTGTTTAGATTCTCTAGTTGTTAATATTGCAACATATATTCTCTTAGAAGGAGGATTGTTGATTATTGTATGCACGCCTCAGTGTGACAGGTGGATGTGTGTTTAATCACAGTTTTAATTTGGTTAGAGAGTGTTAATCCTTGAAAAAGCAGATAATTACATTCAGTAGAACTTGACTGCTGCCTGTTTTAACAAGGTAGAATGTCTTCTACGCATTTGATCATCGTCTTTTGTGGTGTAATTGGATATTCAGTTGGAGACTACGGGGTCGGTGAGTGATGACGTCAGGGCGACAAGGGAGACGAGAGTAGCGGGGAAACAGCAGAGGGTGAATTGGAGACGCGGAAAAAAATAAAGACACGCTACGATAACAGTCGGACTCACGAAGTGGTTCTTAATAACACGACATCTTTAACAATGCCACTGTCAGCCCAGTCCTTCCTGCACCCCTTGAGTGCACCGTATCCAAGCCTTTTGATCCACTAGAGAGCCAGCAAACTAAGGAGGAAAAACCTGAGGAACCGACTGCACCTACAGCTGGATGCTAGTTTTGCTTTCCTGTCAATAGAGGTTTCTCTTCATTGTTGTGGTTTGGTGAAAGGTAACGAGTGTGACAGGGACTGCTTTATGGCAGCGAGATTTAAACACTTCTGAGGACCCGGAATGAAACAATCCACAATATTATTATTAAAGAAGAAAAATGTGTTAGTCTGTAAATGCAGTGGGTACCTGGTTACAATTAGAGGGCGATTTTCAAAAAGGTCAATGAATTCAGATAATATCCTTAGAGGGAGGAAATTTAATACCCTTTTTTGCTGAATTAATTAATTATAATATTAGACTAGCTCAAGGGGGCCTTTTCTTGAGTGATTAAGTGAACACATATCTTTAAAAGACTTCTCTCATCTCTTGGGTTTTCCACCTTTGCACCCAAGGTGTGCCGTATATTTATATATAATGTATGAACGTATGAAAATAGACAAACTGCACCATCGCCCCGCTGGCAACAAAATGCTGTTTTAAACTTTAGAGGCCTAAGTGAAGCTGTCATATTGCGAAATACATATTAATTTTCAAGTTCTGCTGCTTTCCCGGGAGAATGGTAAAAGCATTTTCCAGATCTTAAAAAGTTGAAGTGGATATAAAGGTGTCATCTTTTCTTTGTTACTTAGCCAAAATCAGCCGTTATCTGGACAGTCGCAGCACCCGCTGACCGTATGAGCGGCTGGAGCTAACGCAACGGCATGCTGGAGTAGTTTTACAATTCACCTGGCCGTCCCCAATCCCTCGGCGTCCCATCGGGCACGAGTGCCGCTGAATGTTTCCTTTGGCAATGCTACCGCGTCACTGTGGAGTCGCTCCAGCCTTAGAGGGGCCGCTTGCTGTCCGCGTTGAGTGGCTGCCCCAGCACATTTCTTGCCGATAGCTTCGGGCAAACTGCAAGCCTCACTTCCCTGGCCAATTGCTAATGTGAGGCCATGTTCCCAATTTCGGGAAATGTCCTCTAAAAGGTATGTTTCGATACCCTGGCCTCTTCCCGATAGTAAGCCACGTTCCCATTTTCAAGAGGCGCCCTCCACCAGGACCCTTTCTCCTTAGCATAAGTGTCCCATTTCACTGGACCTCTGTAGTCCACTAGAGGAACTCTGGACATGGAGCCGTCAATCATCGGGCCTTTTGGGATGACGCTGGTGATGGCGGATGATGACTATGTAACCCTTTAAGACAAACCCCTTTTCTTCACGAAAATAGGAACCTGGAGGAATCTGCTTTGTGAATTGTATGATTGATACTCTGTTGGGGTATGTACGTACTGTAGTATGATCACTAATCCTAAAAATCCTAGTTTTCTTTAGTCTCCTGTGTCCCAGCAAAGGAAAATTGCATGTCAGCACTTGTCCTTAGATTACAATCCAAATTCAACAAAAAAAAACAATGCTGTAAAAAACAGATCCCCACCCCACCCTATCAGGAGCTTTGACTTGAACCTATGGCTCAGCTTTCATGGGGCTCAGCTTTTAGCAGGCTTGGCATTTGTCGGGCTTGACCTTTGTCAGGCTCAGCTTTAATCTGGTTTGCCTTTTGTCTGGCTTGCCTTTCATGGGACTTGTCTGGCTCTGCTTTCTGCTGGCTCGATTTTTGTCGGGCTTGGCTTTCGTCTGGTTTGGCTTTCATCTGGCTCAGTTTCCATCGGGCTCGGCTCTCGTCTGGCTCAGCTGTCATCGGGTTTGGCTTTCGATGGGCTCACATTTCATCTGGCTGGACTTTCAGTGGGCTCGACTCATCTTGCTTGGCTTTCATCCGGCTCAGCTCTTGTCTGGCACGACTATTATCGGGCTTGGCTCTCATCTGGGTCGGCTCTCTTTGGGTTTGGCCTTTTTCGGACTCGGCTATCATCAGGCTCAGTTTTTTGTCAGGCTCGGCTCTTTTCAGGCTTGGCTTTCGTTGGGCCCGGCTCACGTCAAGCTCGGCTTTCGTCAGGCTAAGCTTTTGTCTGACTCAGCTTTGGTCAACCTTGATTTCCTCTGGTTCTGCTTTTGTGGTGCTTGGTCTTTGTTTGGTTTGCCATTCATCTGGCCCGGCTTTCACCTGGCTCTGCATTCATGGGGCTGGGCTTTCGTCAGGCTTCACTTTTGTCTGGCTAGGCTTTCAGAACCACTGTGCAGCCCAAGCCTTTTAGGTGAACCAACGAGTAATGTGATTGACACTATCCAGAAGCCTCCCTTTCAGGAACAGGAAGTCCCTACGGGTATGTTTCCTACTGCTCTCCAGAAAATGTAGAGAATGGAGAAGAGGGGGTGAACAGATGACCCCCCTCCCATCATGGCATGATTAGGGGAGGTCATGGGGGGTTTGTGAACAGCTCAAGGAGCTTGATCATCTGACCCCAGTGGTTTAGACCCCGTGGCTTAACCCCTTGATTTGTCCTCTGTCCCAGCAGACTAATATTTGAAGGGCCCCGTCCTCTGTACCCGTCCAGGCCGATGTCTAACAAGTCACAAGAACAACACTGGCATGTGCCAGAACGGGGGTCGAAGGAGAAAAACTCCCTTTTCCTCATTCTCATTGCTCCTTTCCTCTGGAGCTTTGAGGCCCTGGAAAGTCAGTCGGAAGACTTCACTCTCTTCCAGTCCTCAGTGCTCGTGCATGACACGCCGCGTTTCCTGCAGCGGAAATGATCAAAGTCGAGCTAAAACAGTGCACGTTTTGTGGGGGTGGGGCGCCGAGGATCCAGCCTCCAGCCCCAGCTCAGTTCCTGAATTAATTTCCAGATGAAATGTTGGTTTTTAGTGCTATCAAGCGATGCTATAAACACCAACTTCACCTCGGGCTCAGTGGCACCATTCTCTGACCCCGCTAAACATTCAGGTGCAATTAATTATTTTAGTGAGATCTAGGGACTGCTTCAAACTGGTTACCCACCCTTGGGGCTTTGGACATTATTTAAAAAAAGGCTCTTTCTCTTCATGAATTTTAATCATTCGCAATGTATTGATTAATTATTAATTAAGTAACTAAGTGATACCAGGTGGGCATGATTTCAAAAAGAGTTTGAAAATCCTTCTGGGGGGAAAACACATCTACAATGAGCCCTTTAATGTGGGGGCACAGGCAAATTAGCGGCCTGTTTTCTCAGCTCAAGCCTACGATAATCTTCATTAAGGGCTGAAAATAGATATTTCAAAAACATAGATCTTTTGCGGACATTTGTAGGTGCAGCAAAGTCTCAGCTAGTCATTAACCGCTCCTGCGTGAGGTACAAGGACTCTTCTTTCCCCCATGCTGAACGCATCGCAGATATTTGTGTAAGATTTGTGTGTTTTTAGGTAGCTATAAACAAACAGTGCGGTAGGGTGAAGTAGTGAGCTGTAGCAGAGTGAGGCAACAGAGCCACGTGGAGCGAAAAGTAAACCCCCACCCCCCAATCGGAAAATCACGGCCGTCTGTATCCCGACAGGAAACGATGAAGTCACATGACTCAGCCGAGTCACAACGTCGAAAAGCAGGGCAGCACAGACTGGAACAGTCCGCGGCCGTCAGCAGGCTAAAACGCACTGGCCAAGCCTGCCGTCACAATTTCAAAGATCGCCTCCATACTTACTAAGTACTTATTACTACAGATGGAGAAAAAAAAAATCGATCTAGCCGAAAGGGATGTGAGCGCTGTAATTTGCCGCACCAAATATTACACTGTCACCTTTTTGGGGAAAATATACACATCTACATTCTGCAGGAAACACGCGGTCACTAAGTCATGTGTGAAAACACAGAAAATACAAATGAGTTGCCTGATTAGTGCCGACCCGCAAATTTCCTGTACACATGAATATTCATTAAGACGCCCGTCCGGCTTCTCAGAAATTATTTTTTTCCCTGACTGGACTGTGAATAAGAATGATTAATGGTTTTCTCACATGTAGAAATTCATCATCCCCGAGTGGAGGGGATCGTAATAAGGATCCAATTAGACACACAGTGGGGGCACAGCAGTGGGAGATGGGAAGATGGGCACGGCGTGGTGGGGGGGTGTTCAGACTGGTTCTGCCGAGTTTTTGGTGCATGTCAAACTTCACGGATCCACACCGGAGCCCCACCACAGCTGTCCAGACAGACAGGCCCTGCTTTCCAATCTCATGGTGTCATTACCACTCAATGACGTTGAGAAAACGTCACAGGAACGCTGCTTGTTCGCCAGGTGGTAACTCATCTCGACACGCTTGTGTTTCCTGTCCAAGACCCTGTCACGTTCTGTCCTCTTCCTGTATAATTTTATTTCCTGTTGCATTTATTAGGCTAATTTCTGAGTTAAGCATTTGTTACATACCTATTTATGATTAAATTTCTTTGTCCAGTAGCATAAATAGGAATACAACACGGGATAACAGATATGTGAAGGAAAATTACTAATAAAAAAAAAATAATAATAAATGAAAGAATGCATAAGATAAAACCATCCCTCCCTAAACAACACATGGGAAGGTGATTGAGCTTCAGTTAGTCACGAATCCCAATTTTTTTTTATCCTTTTTCATCAGGGCACATTCCAGTCAAAGCTTGTTCCGGAAGAATACATTCAGAGTATTATTGCCACTGATTAGGGTAGTAATGTCACTCTCCTTGCGCTCCAGGAGTTTGGCGACTGCAGGAAAACTGGTCCCAGAGGCGGCGTGGGCTCCCTCCCACTTGCAGCGTCAATTGGGACCTTCAGTCCGTGGTACCTTGGAGATCCCAGGTCTAGGCTCTTCACAGCCAGTTAGAGGGTAATATCTGGCAGGACTGGGTTCTTCAGAAAAGACGTGCTGTCCGCGGAGAGCTGAGGCGCGTCATTAAAGGCCTGGAGAGTGAGGCTCGTGCACGTTCCGTGGTCATTAAATGCCAAATGTCACCTTGGCCTGTGGATATGAGCGGATTAATCATGACTCCAAAGATGTATATAATGATGCCTGACGTTCAAAAGGGGACAGACTATCACAACCTCAGCTAAGATGTGTCCTCCGCACACCTGCACCTGCTTTCAAAATAAAGTATTCATATTTAACACACGCTTCTCTCCAAAGCAATATACAAGTCATGCGACAAGGACATCATTGTGTTTTCAGTACTGGGTTGGTGTTGTCCCATATGACATCATACGTATACCTATGTATAGGTTACCCATCAGCAGCAAAGTAGTTTGACGAGACATTACACAAGCGACTCAGGCAAATCCACGATGTTATCAAATTCCATTTATTTTGTGAACTCAATGATGCACATTTATCAGTGTTGCCTCACAGTTTCCAAGGGAAATATTCTGTAAGGACGCCGTTAGAGCATCCTTGATATTGCGATACAGGTTTGTAGTATATTCTTCTCAACATTACCAGAGGTAGCACTTAGTCTTATCCATCTATTCTAACTGATGGATGCGTGTAACACAACCGCTGCAGGACTTTCAAATGCCTGGAGGGTAAGCAGTTGACTGACAGCAAAACAACCAATCACAAGCAGCATTGACTTCAGAAGGTCCCTCCCAGTGTCACTCCGGCTGATCTAATCTAGCACCAAGCATTTCACTATCCCCACTATCCCTGTCAGCACCACTTGTTCTGGGTCATTGTTACCATAGTGGTTTATGCTGATACTGTATGCAACTCAAATCGTCAGTTAAAATTTTTTTCCCCTCAGTAAATAGGTTGGATATGAGCCGAATTTTGGCAAATTTATTCATATTTTTAAAAGCAAACTCCTAGAAAATGTTGGGTGGGACAAACAATACTCAAATGTTTTGAATATTGGGTGGGCTGTGCTCATGGGTAATGCCTATGTGAGGTAAACGGCACACTGCAAATAGACATGCTGCCAAGGAGTCCAATAAGCACTGCTAAACTTCACTGCTAAACTTCACTGTCTAAACTTCACTGTCTAGCAGCTGCTTTTTGTCCAAGGTGGTGCACATTTTTGAAAGGCACGGTCAGAAAACCCCTGGAATAATCAGAAGTTAAGGGTCGTGCTCAGGGGGCCAGCACCAAAACCATCCTACCAACAAGCGTGTGACCAAAGTGTAGCACACTGGGAGAACCGCCAGCGAACCGCAGCTGTCTAGCCTGGGATTACAGACATTCGCGCTGTGGTAGCTTTGTGGTTTCCACGTCTCCTTTGTAATCCTGCTCTTATTAACGAGCTCTAACGAGCTGCATTCCTGCAGGCTTAAATAACCGTACACAACAGTAAGTGTAATGGAATCTGCACCGGCGAATCAGGGACGTGATTCCAAACCATGTACAGCAGTACAGTACAGCAGAGGTGTCAAATGACATACCCAGCAAGGTGGGGGGGGGGACAGGCTGGGGGGTCGGATTAATGCCGGCTTCAAATAAAACTTTGCTCAGTTATGTGGCTCTCTGTCTGTCGTGCACACGGTAACTTTACTGTACTCGTGCTAATTAACAATTAGCAAAGAGTCTGTGGCTAATTGTGTTATTCCTTGTAATTAAGGGGCTAATTACTAGAATGTCAATTTAGATTTAATTACTAAGTGCTCTGTTAATCCCAGTGAGCATAAGTTTCCTTTTTTTCCCCTTTTCTTCTTTTTCCTTCTTCTCCGCAGTAAAATGGAAACGTGTAAATAAAAAACTACAATGAGAATGTGTGTTTGAGCTCTGCAGATCTGCTATCAGGGCTGAGGGCGTCTAACCATTAATAAAGATCTGTACCTCTGGGCTTCCAATTAGCGCTAATTTTTTCAAACAAGGGGGAAAAAATGTATAGGAAATGCGACAGCTGTTCCTGTCATGTAGTGCGGCTGGCTCTGAGTGTGGCATCGGAGCGGGGGATGGGGGCACTCCTGGCTGTTTTCTCCAGGAATCTCAAGGCAAGGCATGGTAAAAATGATCAAGAACGGCTAAACGGCTAACGTGTGCGCGCTAACTCATGGCCAGTAGTTCTGCTTTGGCCACTGCTAGGTGCTCTCCACCCAGACATGCTCTCAGAGCCCCCGGACCTCTGCCTCCCCCCCACAAATCCCCTTCCTCTTCTTATAATCAAACCGCTTTGATTTCCATCCTAACTGCCTGGCTCCTTCAAAGCGCTGCCAAAATACCATAAGACAGGGTATAATATATATAATTATAGCCACTTACATTTGCCATTATGCCAATGGAGCATTCCTTGGAAAATGACACACGACCTGTCAAGACTTCATTCACGCCATTAATAAGCATCATTAGTGTCTAGTTTGAATACCCCTCTTGCACATTGCAGTCATTTCAACATGTCATATATTTTAATTTGGGGCTAAAAATAGGCGCAAGGATATTATGCACTCTTTCTGGTAGTCTTTGTGATCTTTTAATGTGCAGGAAGTTCGCACCGTGACCTTGGCTCCTTTCACTGGAATTACTGCAGGAATTAAAACTATCGTTACAATAAGATTGCTGTTGTTGTTGTCGTTACATTCTTCAGAATTGCTGGTGCCTGGTCACTATATATCTGAGAGAGATTAGGCTGCCGATATTTTCGGTTTGATTGATGAGTTCATGATGGATAAATTATGAATTGATATATCCTCGTGTGGGCCAGAGTGGTGGCTTGTGGGTAAACACTGTTGCTTCAAAGCTTGAGGGATGGTGCGGGGGTCCAGCCCAGTCCCCTGTTTGGTGTTTGTAGAGCTTGCACGTTCTCTCTCTGTCAGATGGGTTCTCTGAATACTCAGGTTTGCCCTGGAAAACACGTGGTTGGGCTAACCGGCATCCCTGCATCGGTGGCGGACCGTGATTGTGCCCTGCGATGGGGCAACATCCCAGTGGGCGCAGGCGTATGAAGCGCAACGGTGTGCATGAAACCCTCTTGCTTTCTCTGCGTCACCCCACTGTTTGTTGTCCCCGTGTTGTTGGTGCGTCGCCATGGGAACCTTCCCTCTGTTGCCGAAGACGCTGCCTCAGCTCCCACAGGTACAGATCTGAAGTCAGGAGACGCGCCTTTGATCTGACGCAGGCTCGCACTCCCCCGTCTTGTTTACTGGCGTGACTCGTGGAGCCCCGGGCCCTAATTAACGGTGAAAGCCGTAATGGATAATTAATGCCCGCTGTCAGAGAGGCACCTTTGTGTTCTTTCAGATTTCAAGGGGGTAACTTTGGTCTGGGTAATGATTTTAAAAACCCCATGTCGTACATCTCCGAGGGACTGTACGAGGTTGCCGTCCTGTCATGTCGGTCCCCAGGGAAATGGAAGAAGTCCTTGAAGCTACATTTACATCCTGTATGTGTACAGGGTAGTTATTAGGTTAAGGTAAATCAGTCGAGGTGTATAAAAACAGACAGCATAACATGTACATAACTGAGGTAAGGGCACAAATCTGAGTGGAACTGTTCTGTGTCCACAGAAATGAAACGATGCTCTATTTGCCATTTGCAGACCTACGTGAGCAGGTACACTGGGATGTGTCAGTCTTCCTGCATCCCATCTTGCTCTCTTTATGAAGATATACATATATAGAGGTGAGAGTGCAGCTTGGGGTCTGATCACAATGACAACTGTTCATCCATTCAGCAACACTGGCACATCTATCCTGTCCCAATATATCTACCCTATAGGATCCATCCTAAAATTACTTTTACCAGATGCTGTATCTACTGACTGGATCCACACTTCCCGCTGTGGGTATAATGTAAGTAAGTAATGTGAGTCTTACGCTGTGTTGTGAACGTCTTCCAGAACTGAGCCAAATACCACCAGCCTGGTTCTGTTGCAGTAAAGAATTGTGGATCTTGAAAACAGACTCTTCGATTAGATCTCTAGGTGCAAACTTCATTTACTCCCGATGCCTGTAAATCCCTAATCATGTGAACGGAGGGCAAATTGACGATTTTAGTGGGGCCGTTTATTTTATTGTTTTGTAGGTGACATCTCAGCCACTCACTGTACTTCTGGCTGCTGTTGATCTTGACAGGAGTAGGGTGACATTTTGGTATCATTAAAGAGATATATTTTGTACGTGTCACTTCCTGGTGGCACCACATGCATGTGCTGTGGGGGGGGGGCATAATAGGAAGCCATTTTCCCGTGATTTACGCCCGCAAACGAGATGGCGCGACCGAGATTTATTTACATGCAAATGTCAGGTTCTTCGGAGGGCGAAAAACTTGGTGGTAATTAATATTTCTGAGGGATGACCCTTTTAGCTCGACGCCGCTCGTCAGATGGGAGCCGGGGGCTGGGGTGGGGGGGGGCGGCAGGAGTGACGGGGCCGCACGGACACAAAGAGCTGACAAGATTGATCCAGCTCCTCGGCGCAGAAATGAAGTCCAATTAAACCTGTGGCACTTAGTGCTGCACTCAGCCGGACGACAAGCCTCCCCCCCACACCCCCGCCCCCCGTATCCCAGCATGCATCTGCCACTCCACCGGCCCACAGGAACCAGTACAGTGAGTGGCTGAGATGTCACCTACAAAACAACAAAATAAACGGCCCCACAGGAATTCGCTTGGAGAAGCACCCATGAACAGCATTACACCTTAAAACAAAATAACAGCAGCCTTTGGCTGCTGAATGATATGCTGAATTACGAGCGCGGTCATATTTCATTATCCATGCCCTTTGTGTGACGGCCAGTCAAACACCCAGAGACACTAGGCGTCTTCGCATGATACTAAGTTCCTGCCAGTCAGCTAGAGATGCTTCATTTCATATCCTGACCGCAGTAACTTACGTCGTCAGGAAAAGAGCAAACACGCAGGAACAGTAAGTCCACTGTAACTACAGGACTGTATCCATCTGACCAGAGACCGCAAAGGCTGCAGAATTCCTATCCCCATCAAGGTTGGCTCTACTGGTTGAAGCCCTCGAGTGTCCTGGGCAAGGAGCAATGCTGGCACCACCCTGTCAAAAACAAAGTGACCAGCCAAGTCGACGCCCCCTCAGAGGATGGCGCCCTAGGCGGCCGCCTATGTGGGCTAGACGATTGACCGGCCCTGAAGAATCTGGGCCTCAAAGCCAGCCAAGAACCGTGATGTGTCCATAATCTCCGGCCGCTTCCCGTCTTTCCCATTTAAAGCCCCGTCTGGTCACGGACGGGCGATCGCGGAGTCAGGGAAAGAGCGGGATCTCAGTTAACGAGGTGAACGGCGACGCCTCGTTAGGAGGTATCATCAGAGCCGAGAGCTGCCGCTGAGGCCGGGACTGACCTCTCTAAAGTGTCATACCAAAGGGAAGCGGACGGGGAAGAATGGGGGGCAGCGGCTGGCAGGCCGCTGATTGGAAAGGCGTCTCCTGTTAGGCTGAGCTCTGACGTTGTTTAGTCTGGATGGGGCTTATTTTGTTTTCTCTGCTTGCCTTCAGCGCGCTGCGCAGATCCCTCGACTTGGCAGGGCCGTGAGTGTGAATAACTCTGATGGGCTTGACAAAACACAGCTCTACTGGGCGAGTGAAGGGAGACTCACCCTTACCTCTTACATATGGCCAGTTACATGGCAACACCAAACCACCCGCTATTGAGCGTATAAGCTCCATGTTTCATGGATGAGGATCAGACAAAACACATAATTTAATATTACAGTTTTATTTAGCGGACGTTTTTATCCAAAGTGGCATACATTTTTTTTTTCCGGTTAGTTAAGAAGCAAGAGTCATGGGATTCAAACCAGCAACCTTCTGATCACAGGGTCCTAATCCACTGAGCTACACACCACTCCACTCAAGACCAGCAGGATCTGGACCACCTCACCTATTGCCTTTTACGAGTGAGTTTGTCTGGTTAGTGCATAACAGTTAAACTGGCGCAGAACTGAAAAGACCCTGCTTAGAATAACAATCTATGAGCACCTCCCAAAAAAGTACATGGAGCATTCTGACCACCTGAAATTAATTAATGGCAGCCTCCTATACGTGATGTCATCTGAAGGTTACTCAGTACCATAGTATTACCCTTACGCCTGCCCTTCCACAAACCTGGGGGCTGTAGTGGAAACTTCCTGTCAGCACTTTGTCATTCCTCCCCAGGAAGGGTAATCAGGGCTATTCGCTCCATCCAATGCAATCGTCGCATTTTTTTGCAGAGCTAAATAAACACGGTCCTGACAGCTTGGTGTACGACTCATAATATTTGCATAAGGCTGCGAATTGTTCTTCAGCTGCCATTTAATGCATAACACATGCGGCCAAGCTCGGGAAACCCAACCCGCGTCGAGGGGGAAGGGATGAACTTCCAAAATCAAGTTCATTGCTAAGAAAAGGGAAAAAAACTGAAAGAAATATTCATCTGCAAAGAAAAACGGACTGTCAGGAAAACAGTCTCCCCTTGACAAATTTCTCCAGTTATTCTAAACGAAAATGATCCCACTGTGTTGCTTGATCGTTAGGAAATTCGTCACCCAAGAATTTCTAACAGAAGGCTGTACTTATGAGCTGCTTTGATCAACATGGTTATTTTTATATTTTCTCTTAACTCTGCGACCACCTGCACATGTAACCTTCACAGCGCGCGCTGTAATAAGAAACCGCAGCTTAGTTCAGGCTGAAGCATTTGTGTTGTAGCCATGTAAACTGATCAAGTCATGTGACGGCAGCCATGCCAATGCTACATTGGCTAACAAGCTCAATACTGTCAAGGCTGATTTGCAATTTCATTGAAGGACGCGATGGCTGATGTCACGAAGACAACAGCAAGTGCTGAGAAAAAGCTGTTCCAGAGCAGCCCAGTTAATTCTAATGCTGCATTTTGAAAATAATACATTAACATAAGTAGAAATCACTAACAAACAGAAAGTTACCATTGTTTTAACTGGACCATGCCAAAAGTTATCTTCTGGTTAGGAAATCAGTTGTCAAACTGAATTATTGCAGATTTAAAAAATTTTTTGAACAGTGACTTTTTCCATGCACTTGATAAACTTGTAATAATGCACTCCTTTCCTGAAGATCTTACCACAGAATCAGGTTTTTGCAGGTAGTTATTTTGTGGTAAATTTGCAAGATTATTAACAGCAAGACTTTAGATGACATGGGCAAGTGTTTAGAAGGTAGATGGATAGATGTATGTATGTATGTGTGTATAT
>JAODLC010000133.1:8865287-8877677 GCA_026781145.1 Hippopotamyrus pictus
CCAACGGCGGCAGGGTAATGACCACCGTCTGCATGGCGGACCAACGGCGGCAGGGTAATGACCACCGTCTGCATGGCGGACCAACGGCGGCAGGGTAATGACCACCGTCTGCATGGCGGACCAACGGCGGCAGGGTAATGACCACCGTCTGCATGGCCCCGTCATCCGCCGACCGCCGATGCCGATCCGCCAAGGCCAGCGTGATGCGCCACAATCAGTATCGCTAACTCGGCACGCCGATGACAGGCTCGCGCTACACCTGCGTCTCACACACTCCCAGGTGCCCAGGTGGGGGCGCCACTGCCGCCGCTTGCCGGCGTACCCGTGTACTGATACCAAAGAGCAACATTGCTGTGACAGTTCTGCATGGGGACCCAAGCTAACAGCATACAGACCTTCAAAGGGCACACTGATTATATGGCCTTATATGTTTGCGTGCCAGAAACCTGGCCTCACACTTTTGTTTCGCCTTTCCATACTGGAAATAATAATAATAATAATAATAATAGCACCTCTGTGACAGAGGGAGTATAGAAATCATCTCGCACGTTGCTGGTTTGGGTCTCTGTCTCAGCCACCATGTTACATTTGTAAACCTGACACCCCGCAGAGAGGTGTAGGTCTCCCCAAAAAGCCCCCATCCACCCAGCCGCACCGACACAAAGCGCTGAAGGTGCTGACCCCATGATGGCTGTCACCCGTCCGCATGGCCGTAACCCATGTAAGTTCTTCCCCTTCACCGCTGTCTGCCCATCAGATTCCTCTTTGGCCCCGCCTCCCGCTTGCACCTTGTCGTGCAAGGTTAACCGCGGGCACGCCCGCAGAGCGCACTTAAAACGGTGCGAGTGATCGCTGGATTAATTGCCTTTTTTATTATTCTTCAGCGAGGTCAGCACGGTCCCCGCCAAGAGGAGACTGAGCGGCCCTTCAGAAATGTGGCGGGCTGCCGGTGGCAGCGGATAGTCGCTTAGGCTGAACCGGGGGTTCGAGGCTCCAGGGTCTCCTCGTGTGGTGGAGGGGGAGGTGTTTCAGGGCCCCCACGTCAAAATGCCAGCCCTTATTAAATCAGAAGCGTACCTTCATGGGCTAATTTGCATATTGTTTGGTCTGCAGCCACCTTGCCAGATGCCATGGTGTCAGGGAGCACTGACACAGCCAAAACACAGGCTCTATGTGCCGTTTCATATCCTAAAACATGCCTGGACTATACTAAATAAAACATTACAAAATGATCATGTATTTTGGTCTCTTCTTCTATGCATGCTTAGTGCCATTGAGTTTGGTTAGTTCCAGTTAACGCAAAAGCCCCAAGTGTTATTCCTCGTATCTTTATCTTGATTTCATCTATAGCAGTGCTATTTATTGTTATCTGTTATTTATTGTCTGCTATTCCATTATTTGTCTTGCAGCTATTGACACTGGAGTCTGAAGGAATCTCGCAAGTTTGACTATGATGCAATTATTGAAGGTAAATACTGAAAAATTTTGAAGAACTCATGCAGTGCCAGTGTGTGCACATGAAGGTGCGTGAAAGATGGCAGTGTGCTCTTTCCTGCACCCCCGTGGTTGCCCCCCAGGGCTCCAGCTCACAAAGGAAGACGTCGTGTAGAAGGTTGCGGTCCTGCTTTCCTCACGTCAGCTAACTGCTTCCCAAAACCCCTATGCACCATTTTTTTATCCAACAATCTCAGCTTGTGTTTTTTTTTTTTTTTCTGTCATAGCTGTGTGTGCTCCCCCGACTCCAAACCCCCCCGGTGCACCTTTAAGACCAAACAGACCCCAATGTGCTCACACATTCCGTGGCATGTGATTCAGAATAATGAAGTACGGGATTCAAACAGCTCATCATTTTCATGTCGTTTTCGAGGGTTTTTTTTTTTTTACAATTTCAGGAACGACCAGAAGACGAATGTCATAGAATGTCATAGCTGTGCAGTGGGAATTTTCTATCCTCACAGACAACATAAAGCTGGCATGATGCATAGATGCATTTTCAAAATATCTGTCACAGATTTGTGGAACAGTGAACCACAAAGCAGCAATACCTTCAGAGGACGATGACTAAGCTGTGGACCCTTGTGAGTGACTCACAGAGGCCACAGATGTCTATACACCCTCTTTAATTGCTGAGAACTGGCTCTATGTTTTCACTGATTGCTCATAGGTCTTATGACAATTATTCACTTCGCTCACATTCTTATACGGAGCCTTAAAGCTGTAAAAATTTAATGTTTCTACCCTTGTACAGCATGTTAGCTCTGGGGTAAAGCAAGACCTCACAACCATTTTGTCCCTACTGTCACATAACTGCAATGTCACCGCTGGCCCTGATGCTGGTTTTGAATTATACGTTATTATGTTATTTGATGCTCAGAACCAAGTCATCCATTTCTTCAAAGTACAGGCCTCATGTGTATCACAGGCCTTCGTAGATACAAGTTATACTAGACACAGCAGATCGAGAACCACCCGGAAAGTTGGCAGTTGCCCCTCAGGTAGTTTTGATCAACTTTACTTCAAGAGTCAGTGTGCCTCTCCCCCTACCCCTCTGGAGATCACAAAACAAAAGTCCTTTCTTTCTGTTCATTAACTCATTAAAACTATTTTGTCAAACTGGAATTTCCTACGCTAATGATTTTTTGGCACTTAGTTCCTCAGTAGATTCCCTGATGAAAGTCTAGAGGCGCTGGCCTTCGATTAAAGTGCAAGATATCGCAGACGTTTTTCCATTTTGCACTTCTTACGGTAGAGCCCTGAATTGTAGAAGCCGCATTGAAAATTTTTGAGCTAAGATTATAAATGCTGATAAATGTGACGGAAAATTGAAAGGTGACTGAACAAGCTTAACGAAATCGGGCTTCTGTCAGTCCGACAGCAGCGAGCGGCTATCAAACAATGACTGCTTCCATTACGGAAATCTTTACATGGTGACCTAAAGGGTGCAGCCCCTTAATGCACTGGAATTTGACCACCCCCACCTTTGGGGTGATCCCACCCCCTGGTCCTCCATCTCGGGGGGACAACTGGGATGGGTCCCAGGCCTAGGAGATGGCCCGGTGGGAGGGGCCGTGCGTCATCAGGGCCCGACTGAGGTCATTTTGTCCCTGACCAGGGGATTCTGCATGGCGGGCCTGGCCCTCCACAGCCCCCCTCGGGATGCCGGTATCTGGTGCTCTGTGAACATGCTGTGTGTTTTTGGTGCCTGTCAATGGAGCAAACAAAAATCGCCCTTTTTCACTTTGCAGCTACACACAGACCATAGCGGGAAACCGGTATCCAAGTAGACAAGAGGCCCCTTCTTGCGTGCTCCCTCTGTGGCCCCCCCTCCAGCCCCCCTATCCTGTCCTCAGCCTGCTCCCACAAGCTTGCCAGGGATCCTGTCCTACCAGCACATTCTGCTGCTCTGTCACAGCCGACAAAACCCGGCAAGATAAATTAATGTCATTATAAGGACAAATATGTGGAGGAGGCTTGAGTATTTCTTCAGTAATTTCTTCTCCACTTCTAAATATACCTCAATTAACCCGTGAGTGAGATGCCTAGAGCTAGTTCCTGGGCAGACAAAGAGGTCAGAAGCACGTCGCTAAGAGCGCCGCCCCACTGGCCAGCTCCCACCGTAATCCTGCGCTTCAGTGCCACTTTTTTAAATCGGCCACGTGTATTTGCCCATACCCTGCTGCGAGAACAGGGTGTCCCACAGGGCGAAGGAAAATGGAGCAGTGTGGAAGAGGATGTTTGGAGGCACAGCCCTCAGTTTTGGCGGCATTGCCGGCCCGCGGTGGCGTTAGAGCTCGGCAGCAGCTCCATATCCAACGCACCACAAGGGGGCTGCGTCTACTGCTGTGTTTGCTCAGGGCTCACAGCCCGTGCTGGTTGAACAGAAGCCTGTTTTCACAGCATCTGCCGAAGGCCCGCTCGGCTCGGATAAACAAGATGCTGTTTTGTCCGGCGAATTTGGAAAATATATACGTTTATGAGGAGCTTAGCAGGGGCATGACAGTGCCTTAAAAAGCAGCGGCGCGAGGTACCCGGGTAAATAAAGACAGGCTATTAGTCAGGCCCTATGACTAATTCTGACCATCTCTACCCTTCGTCTTCTGTGCTCTGAAACGGGACTTTTTGGCATGGCTAGGCCTAAGCTGGCTGCAATTAGAGATGATTGATGTGGACAGGATCGATCCTGGCAATGGGATCCAAATACAGCACAGCGTAAGGGCCCATTTAGGTCCAGTGTGCAGGGCTCCCGCCTCTGCATGCCACGGCCAATCACCGTGAAGTCTCACAATCAATGAAACAGCAGGAAGTCACGTGGAACCATATCAGGAGGGGCAGGGCCCGCATAGAACACATAGATTCTATAATGAATATGCAGAACAGACCAAGAGGGACACCGAATCATGTTTTCACCATCAAGATGGCTCAACTCTTTGTTTGCATGGTGAGATTTTTTCTGGGTGGACGTATGTCCCGTATGTCCTTTCCCTTTACTATAGTCCTGAAACTGCACGTCTAGCCCTTGTCCGACTAGCCAGTATTCTTACTTAAATAGCATAGGATGATCAAATGATGATACTTGTATGTATCTTTCTACTCTGCTTCAGTGAAGGGAGAAAAGAGTCTCCACTACCCCTAGTGGCCAGGAGAGCCAAACTCTTAGTCACCCAGTGAGAACTGATTGGTAGTGCATGGTAAGTCCCGCCTACTGTATGTTACAAAACCTTCTTCATCAATCACATAATGCTGCCCTTCCTGGATTCAGTGCACTTCGAAATACTAACTCTTGAGAAATAAGCTTTTAAAAGTTACTGACTTGTAATTTTGTGGAAGCTCAAGTCCCTAAGAAGTGGTTATTTATCTCAACATGTTGATGCTTATTCTAACAGTGACACCCAGTCACCGACCACCAGAAACTTAAGAAATTACTTTCAGTTTATTTTTCAATTGATTGGCTTTGAAACTAAACATATTACATCACATGAATGTAGTATGTTAATTAATAAATATCATATAAAATTCAGCAGCCACTCTGCCTGCTACCTTGTGAAGTGGCTTGATGGATATCACACGGCACAGGGCTTCTGGTCAAAAGCAGGAACAACCCCATCATCACCCCAAAAAGTATCTTCATCAGCATTTTATACTGCATACTCCTCAGGAACCAATAAATAAGATGAATGCTCCAATCTCAGCCATTTTTTATTATTAGCCAAAATAGCACCCCGCCCCCCATCTCACTTCTGTGTAAATGAAATCAGGGGCTCACAAGATGCTGGTACTGGCAGTGACTATATTTTGGGGGGGGCTTTGCTTTATCTGCAGTGAGCCCCCACCCCTGGCTCAGCTCCGGCACCTTTCCACATCTGCTTTGCAAATTCTGCTTTTAATTTAAACCTTCAGAGGTCTCTGTTTCAGACCGCTCTGCTTCAGTGCGAGCTGAACACCCACACACACACACACACACACACACTTCGATTACCACAGCATTCGCTGATGGATTTCATCCAACCGTGGGAATACACAGGGGCGTCTGCAGATACGTTATTCTATAATCCACCTGGCAACAAAGTAATAGAAAGTGATGCCTCGAACACCACAGCGAACACAGAATGTAGACTGGGGCACGCCCGTGTAAGGCTGAAAAAGCATGCAGATTGTAGACTCGGGCATGCCTGTGTAAGGCTGAAAAAGCATGCAGATTGTAGACTCGGGCATGCCTGTGTAAGGCGGAAATGTCACACTGAAGGCCGACTTGAGCACGCCTGTTTAAGGCTGTAACAGCACAAAGAACATGGACTAGGGCGCGCTTGTGTAAGACTGAAACAGCCCACTGAACATAAACTGGGGCATGCCTGTGTAAGGCTGAAATGGCACAGTGAACGCAGACTGGGGCACGCTTGTGTAAGGCTGATACAGCCCACTGAACACAAACTGGGGCATGCCTGTGTAAGGCTGAAATGGCACAGTGAACGCAGACTGGGGCACGCTTGTGTAAGGCTGAAATGGCACAGCGAACGTGGACTGCATGCCTGTGCAAGGCTGAAACGGCATGACAAACACCGACTGGGGAACACCTGTTTAAGGATAAAACCCTCCAAGAACCTGGAGATGGTGTATCCCATCCCATCATGCTTTGGGCTCCATAGGCTGACACCATATGGGATGAACTGGAGAGTGAATGGGGTGAGTGAACCACGTAGCCTTCGGATCCCTGGAGTGGCACTTCAGGGAGGAGATGCAGCAGGTCCTCTGGACACCACTGTGTGGGGGGTGGTTTTAACATAGTGGCCTGAGCCATCCTACACCTGGGTGGGGGGTGGACACGTCTCCTTGTGAGCTTCTCAGTATTGCTTTAAGCTTTTATGTTTTTTGTTTTTCTCAGACCACAAATGCAAAACATTAGCCTAATAACATTAAGACGGCGTCTGTAAATGCTTCATGCTTGCAGAGATTCTCTGCAGCCTCCCAGACTGTGGCTGTGTGACAGATCTGGCCATTTTTATTATGATATTTACAGAATAATCTTCAGGCGGTGGGCCTGCTAAGTACATGCAGGGCTGTTATAAATATGAAACAGTTTACAAAAACAACACCCAGCTTTCCTCAAAAATCTCCACTTAAACAGTGGAATAAACCACCTTGGCTTAGAAATTAAATACCCACGTGACAGTTTATCCCAACCTAAATAAATATTCATGTTTGCAGCATAACAGAACAGTTAAATGTTGTGACATAATTCCCTTTGAACCACAATGATACTCACCAGTAAGCCAGCTATACTGAGGTTTATCCAAACTGACACCCCTCTCCTATTTCTTCAGTCCTTCGACCCCCCCGTAGTATTACAGAGGACTCCATTATCCTTGTTCCATGGTATTGGCATAATTTCCAGGCAGGTTTGTCTACTGCATTTGTTTATTTAGTAATTTTTAAATGTTTTATTTTTTTTACTGATTATTTGCAAGCCAGTAAAACATATTCTCAGCTCCTTCTGGTTTACACAATCAAAGCTTTTGGCTGTGAGGTTACTCTATATACTTTGCATAAAGGGTCGGTCAACCTCCCTTCAACACTAAAAAATGTCACCCATCTTCTTGGACATCGTGTATCACTTGCTTTGTCCCTGAAGAAACGTTTACTACCCTGTCATTTTGCCGCAGCGTCTTTCTTTATTGAGTCGTACAATGAGGAATGTTTCTCTGGCTGAACTGGCGCTCACCTGCAGGTCACGTGATCGGCATGCTTCTTCCTGCACAGGGGGCGATGTTGTTGTTGGAGACGGCTAGACGCTATTACTGATGTTATTTATCACTCATGACTAGCTCCAAGGGGAGGTCAGTTGGGAGCTTGAAACCCACTTTCTCTTGGCCCTCTGTGGGTCTGGGGTCCCAAGCACACCGTGAAGGGTACGGTCCCTCCTGAGGCGCATAGTCGAGTGTTTGATTCGGATCGGGTCGGCGGTTTTTTGTCGTTATTCTGCGTTGAGTCGAGTGCCGCTGAAGTGCCGTTGGAGTTGGCTGTCATAAGATCTCGGCGAAATGACGAAAGCCTGGTTTGGCGTGTTCGCTGCGTGTTTGTCACGCGCCAGCCTCCGCACTGGAGACCCAGAGATATTAAATTGCAGACAGTTTTCGCCCGTCGTCTTAAATAGTCTCTGTGGCGGTGGCCAGCAGAGAGAAGCTGGACAAACTGAAACCCTCTTTGGGTACCCGGCTAAAAACTGCAAGCTCTTGTGACAGAGAAAAACAAACATGTTTGTGTGTGTTTTTTTCCCGCTGTGGCTTGATAAAAGCACTTTTGTTCACATATTGCTGTTTTTGTCCAAGACTGTGCATGCCTTTGTCAGCGGGGCTTGGTGTTGCATGAGGCAGCCCATCCTGCGACGGTTTCGATGCAGGCCAGAGGGCAGCCCTGCCCCTTTGATGTGGGCAGGCGAGATGCTTTGTTACAGTGGGGGTCTGGCATGGGGCCCATCAGGGGGGGTGGTGAGTCACAGGCCCGCCTTGAAAACAGACTTTGGCTGGATTTGGGGGCAGTGGGTCCATGCATGTGCAGCCGTGCTTCTCTGAGACGCTTAGTCTGTGTCCAGCAGGCGGGGCGTGACTCACCCCCTGCTCTTCCGGTCAGGATCGCTTTGTTGATCCGTCGCCTCCAGATTTGCAAGCTTCTCCGCCAGATAACTCCTTGAGACACACTTTATTAATCCTCCCCTCCTTTTGCTTATTAGGTATGGGGGTCATCTGACCCAGAAGCCAGGCCCGGGAAGCACGGGGCACAAGGCAGGATGCCAGTCGGCCGCGGGGTACTTCGTTAACGGTCTGATCTGGAGTTTATCTAATCAGGCAATGGCCTGGGACGGGTTTTAGAAACACTGCTTGATGTGTCCCTGACGCTGCGTTATTTGATCTGCTTCCCTGTCCTCACACCTGATTGGCTACTGAGCGAGTTCCTGCTGCTTCACACGCCAGCAGGTTTATTGTTACAGTGCAGTCAGGCTGCTTTTCAGACACAGCGGGGAAGTTGACTCAACACAGCACCAGGCCCCCCAGCCCTGGAGATCTGCAGGCCTTTCGTAGAACCTCCTTCAAACATTGTCCTGTAAGCCCCCCCCTCCCCAGAATGCACCTCCCTTTGACTCTGCTGCCTGTGTACGCCCAGCTGCTGGGGATGAGAGTTTATAAACCTCATCTTCTCAGTGGGCTGGGAGGTTGAGACATATAGGTGTCGACCATCACAGCGCAGGTCCTAATCACTGGAGGCTCTTTGTTAAATGTCACGCCCTCTAGGGGTTTCCATATTGTAGAACCTCAGCATAGTGTTGGATCCTATCCCAGAAAGCACTGGAAACTGCAGGAACCATGGGTCATTTAGAGACACCAGTTCAGCTAATCTGCACACCTTCAGATGAATGTTACAATTATATAGCGCTTCTGAAGAGACCCAAAGCACTTCACAGAACCAGTGGGTAGAGACCACTGGTGGAGGTTTTTATACACGAGGCCATGGTGGGAATCAAACCCACAAACCTAGAGGGGTGAAGCCTTAGTGTTACTCCCTGAGCCACTTTGTAATAAAACCACAAATATAACCCATAATTTAAAAAAGAAACTAAACATATTGCTACAATGGTGGCTCAGTGGATCAGGACGCTGTGTCTTGAAGGTTCCTGGTTCCAATCCCTTGGTCAGCAGAGTGATACTACCATTGGGCCCCTAAGCATGGCCCCTAACCTCAGTCCCTTCATCCAAGAACTGACTGACCCTGGTTTCCCAATTGTATGTCACTTCGAATAGAAGCGTCTGTGAAATAAATGCACTCTGTCGAATATGTAATAGTTGAGACCTCATTGTTAAGCACTTTAGCTGACTGGTAAGAATACCAGCCCATTTCAGGCCAGACCTCCTCTCAAGCCCAGTCCAACTAAAGCAGGAGCACTTTATGTCAGTAAATCACTAAGCAGTAAATCACTAAGGCACTGAGATGGTAGGTAAGTCACCCTGTGGGTCCAAGAAAAGTTCTAAATCCAAGGCTATAATTATGCTTGAAATGCCTCTGCTATGTGATAAAACAAAGGCAGATCCTCTATATTGTACGCTGAGACCACCCAGAAGAGCCCCGTCAGTGCTTTTTATGAATGGACCGAGCGGTGTAAGTCCCTCAGTCGTCAGGCGCTCTGAAAGTGAGCCCTTCCTGGGCTTCCGGAATCCGGAGTAAAGCACTTAACCTGAATCGCTCCACTAAATGTACCCATATGTACAAAACAGCAAATCAACTGTTAGGTGCCCTCAGTAAAAGCATCAGCCGAACAAACAGAGGATCTATTAATGTATGTCTGGGAATGGACCACTCGCATCTCAGAGTCGATTCACACTTTCATAAATAGATGGAACTATTCTTGGATTTAATGCATTTAATACAGAATGTAAGAAATTGTAGTGTTGCATTAAGGTGTTAACGGTAATTGCAAATTAAGAAACGCACTGCGTGTTTATTTGTTTAACAAAATTGCCACAGGCAAGTTTGTGTGGGGGGGGGGGGGGCACCCTTAACACTGGGATGAGCTGCTTTTTTCCACAGTGTGGAATTTATTTTTCTTTTCTTTTTTTTTACCCAGTATTATAATTAAGTGAAATATTTCTCAAAACAGAAAGCATGTTTGTGTTCGTGCCATTGGTGTTTATTAGCATACGAGCCTTCAGGAGAGAGAGAGAGAGGGAGGGAGAGAGGGAAGAAGGGAGAGAGGGAGAGAGAAAGAAGGGGAAGAGGGAGAGAGAGGGGAAGAGAGAGGGGGAGAAGGAGAGAGAGCTTCCTTCGAGATTCATGGAGGACCTTGGGTGTTGTCTTTGTCTGTAAGCATAAGAAACATGTCAGACATATAAATAGCTCCTGAAATGTGCTACATGCAATCTGCTGAAAGAGTCACGGTGTAATTAGGCAGCGACTGCCGGGGTTCGTCTGTCAGACAAAGTCAGTGAATTCTGAGATAAAAGATAAATGGTAACACTTTACCTGACTGGGCACAAATACTTAGTAATAACTCAGTTAAAACTGAAGTACAAATTATGAACAAATCATGAACAAATATAGTTGCTACTTGAGAAAAGACGAACAGACATGAGATTTAACGTGTTCTGCATTATTTGTTCTTTCAGTAGTTCCTTAGTAGTTCTCTCAGTAGTACGCAAAGGTTCACAGAATTAACAGACATACTGACAAATACACTAAGTGCTTGAGGTGAAAGATGTATCATGATTCATTAACGAAGAATAAACATGAGATCAGAATTAACTTGTGCTATTCATGAATTGTTCCTTCAGTAGTTCCTTAGTAGTTCTCTCAGTAGTTCACAGGTTTACAAAATGAATATAGTGACAAAGTAACTACTTAAGATCAACTGCATCACGATTCATTAATGATGTATTAACATGAGATTGCTATGTAGCTAAAACTTAGTTTGTGGTTAATTAATAAATAAGTAATAGTATAGTGCTGTATTATTTGTGTCCTAGTGCCCTGTCAAGTGTCACCAGAAAAATTATTAAGAAATGAATATGCACAGGTGAATTGCACCCAGTCAAAAGAACAAAATCTGCAGGCCAGACCCAAGATTATTGGCGGTGGGGGGGGGGACAGTGGCATTAAAAGTCCTCTGCAATGTAACATACCTCATTTTGACCAACCTCTGTGTGCTTGAACACGCGCTGGCTGATGTGACTCCTTACACTAACCCTAACACATCATCGTTGACCAGAGTCACTCCATGCTGCCTGAATTGGTGTGCTGTACATTTAATGGTGTTTTATTCCCACATTATGGCCCTATTCTAATATCTCGCATGGTATGCGGTGCACTTACTGCACTTTCTGATCGCATGCGTTCGTCACAGCTTTTTCTGCTTGTTGTTTTAATGCACCTATCGCATGCACCAACTAGGAAGCGGCTTTGGAGAGAAATGTCTGCCTAGTAAAATAAATGCAAATGTAAGAGGAATATTTCATGAAAAGCCTCTCTCCATTAAGAGTGGGTTCAGACTAAGTTTAAGTTTATATGGGACCAATTCCTTGCTTTTATCACTGGCAGTTTTGCGAAACAGACTACATTATTTAAAGAAAGGGAGATGTCTGGTCAGTGTGCCATTCCAGTGACCTTTGCATTAATAAAACAAAACGTTTTATCCTCCGTTTATCACCTTTCATTTCTGAAGAAAAGGGAAAACCTGAAATTTTGCAAGCCGAAGGCGAGTCTCATTTAATGTCAGGTGTATTAATTTATGATTTCCATCACAGCTGGTGACCCCGTCACCTCGATTAGAATGCAGCCTTTGTAATTTCGTAGTTAATATTCAGTAGCCACTAGTCGCTGGCTCCAGGATAGAAGCGTACGCGGGGGTTTGAGAAGGGGGCTGGAGATGATGCGTTGGTGGAGGGTGAGAGGGACCATGAGAGCTCTTCAAAAATAGTGGCAGGCCGCATCTGCTGTGATGCCCGTGTTTCTTTATTCCCAATCGTTAACATTGATCCGCATCGACGGAGGGGGTCGGCGCATGTTTACACTGGGGGGGATGTGCAGAAAGGAGATGCATGGGATGCAATCTAGTCGTGGGCCCCACGTGGGGCGGGGGTTCATGCCTAGTTCTGCTTGCCAGGAATCAGGATCCACCACGGGTCGGTCACTGGGGGAGTGACGTGACGGAGGCTGACCAAGCGGCGCCCCCCACTGGCCTCTCGTGAGTGCGCATGCTCCGCGGCTGTAGCCGCATCATTGGCCCCGGCCAGCATTCCATCTCAACAACCTTGGCAGACCTTTAAAGAGCGATAAAATTGCACCATCCGGGCACGGAATCAGCTAGCGGTTGTTTTCCGTGCTGCGTGCAGATGGGTTGGGGAGGGGGGG
>JAODLC010000133.1:8877777-8891281 GCA_026781145.1 Hippopotamyrus pictus
GGGGGTGTGCGGGGGTGTGTGATTCACTGTAATTGTACGGTCATTAACGAGACGCATGTTTTAACGCCGGGTGTAGACGATCGGGCTTTGTTCGTCTCGCCTGCAGCACCTGGGATTCGCTCCGCGCCGCTGCCGGCCCTTTAAGAGCGGAGCCCAGGCACGGTGCGTGGGGAGCCAGATAACATAAAAAGCCCATTGTTTCAAAGTGCATTGTTTTGAACCTTTTCCCCCCTTCAGATTCGGTACCATTGCCAAAGTGGGTCGATGCCATTTCACTCTGAGCTGTGTAGCTGAGACCAAGCAATATCAACAGCCCAGAAGAGACTTACAGTAAGTTACTCCCTGAGTGATGAAATTCAACTTCAAGCAAAAACTAGGAATGTGCCTTTTGCTTTGTTATAAAGATAAATATAAATGAATATAAGACAATATTGTCATTCTTTTGCTGGAGTTTAAGCTGCCTTCTGGTATGACATTGTTATATCCTATATTTAGCTGTGTGCACCAGTAAAGATTAAAATAATAGTAGAAAACACAAGTTTACTTGACATGATGTAAAAACAATCCTCTGGAGAAACGCAGGAACTCCCTAAGCGCTCACAGCCATGGTTAGGTTATAGAGCATGTTACCAGCAGCACAAAGTACCAGTTATTATAAGAACCAGCTAATCGCTAGATCTTAAGGTCGGTGGTGTGGTAACATAAACATTAATGACAGATAAGTATTATTCTGATTGGAGCACTATACATATAAGATCAGCGACTGTGAGAGTGTACTCCCTGAAAAGCAGGCGAACACACATAACTGCGTAAATTTTTGGTTGTCAGCCATTTGAATAGACATTGGGCGCAAACGCATCCGTGGGGGTGCATATAAAATCGGCGCAGTGCTGCCGTGGTGGGGGGGGGGGGAGTGAAAATAAGCCGCACATGTTCTGGGCTTCAGCTGCTTTTTATTCCAGAATGTTCAATGCCGACTGTCGCTTCCAAGTTGATCGCGGCCGTGTGATGATCTGAGTGATTTGCTGGAGCGGTGCCTGTCTGTGACACGCTCTAAATTTGTGTTGTATTCCTCTAATTCTTGCATGTAGACCTTGTGGTAGAAACTCACGCAGAGCGTAATGAACAGATGCTTTATTTGCCATTTGCACAAATACAGGCACATTGGAATGTGCGTGAGTTTTTGCATATCCCATCATGCTCTCCTTTATTAAGACACACACATACATACTGTAGAGAGGTGAGGATGAAGCTTGGCATCTGAGCATAGGGTGAGCATTTATGTGGCAGCCTGTAGCAGATTTTGGTGGTTAAGGACCTTCCTCTAGAATCAAACCGTGATACGGCTGTTGTATCGATCACGTGATCTGAACAGGCGACCTTCCGATCGCAGACACAGTCTCTTCTCGATGTTACATGTATTAAATCAGTTGAGGGAGAAAGATGCAGAGATGAGAAAGGTGGACGGGGGCGGAGTAGAGGATGTGGACCAAGCAGGACGGGCCATGACCAGAGAGAGGAAGATTAGATGTTAGATGGTAAAAGTTTAAATGCTGTGTTCAAAAAGACTGCGCTAAAAATCTCTGAAAACCAGCCCAAAGTGCAAAATGGCGAAAGACTAATGCAAAACACGGCCCTGTTTAGTATAAGGGGTGTTATCGTCAGGGCTTATGCTGGCCAGACAGTGAGGGGAAAGACTCAGAAAAACAGCCTTGGTGGACTTCAAAGGTCGACTTTATGACCTGATGCGTAAAGACAAGATACAATAATACTCTGAAAGTCACGTACGACGATCTCAGCCTGAGTGATTCTTAAATTGCAGTTTTATTTCAGAAAACACAAAATTGCTTCATAGTATTCAAGATGTAGTATGCTTACAGGCGACCATAAATGTTAACAAGAGATGGCAATAGAGCGCATTTCAGATTTGGGGCCTGGAAGCCCATTTAAACAGAATGAAATGACAAGGAAGCTAGCAGAATCGCGCAGAAGTCAGAATTTGGTCACGTTGACTTGACATGACGAAAAATGGAATTTATAGAGCAAGGCAGAGGTCTCGTCTTCTCCACTTTGGTAACATCATTACAGTACATTGATCAATGAGTACAGCAGATCAAATCGCAAATCCGTGCGTGAATGTTCCTGGTAGCTGTTCACTTCCGGCACTGTCGCGTTCGCAGAGAGTCGACCCGGGGAGCTCGAAAATATGGCTCAATTTCGTGGGTTTTTTTTGCTCTTTGGTGTGAAAACTCAATTTTTGGTTTTTAGGCCGGAGAGACGGTAACATTTTGACCCTCCTTGTGATGGTGCTTTTTCACGTCACTCCCCGAACCCCCCTGACCCCCACCCTCCAGAAAAAAACCACTTCAGCCAAGTGACCGAGTCGCTCCACTTTACACCCATTCCCTAGTTAGTCTGCTTCTAGCGGCTGATGTGCGCTTTGTGTCCGCCGCCTCAAACTGGGCTCCGAAAACCCAGACATGGCCTGGAGTTAAACCAAACTGTCCCACTCACGTTTGTCTGACTCCACAGACCTTTCCAGCATAACAGTAATTGCAAAAAAAATTATATACAAAAAAAAAATCAGGAAAATGTCATATTGTATGGAGAGCCTTTGGAATAGGAAACCTCTCTTCACATGTTGATGTAAGTCTGATGCACCACAAAACTTTATATTACATTATTATTTATATTAAATATGCACTTATTTTTCACACTGAATTTGGCATTCCCGACTTCCTCTGCTGAACAGCGCCTAAAGCAGACAGAGCGCGTGTATGTGATATTAAGCTGGTTTAGAGAGAGGACTCGTTTCCTACACTTCAGGACTAGTTAAATTGATGAGCATTTTATATTTCTTTGTCTCCACCCACCCCAGATCTGGACCTTAAATCCACAAAAATAGTGAAACCCTGTTATACCTAGAATTACACTTCATTTAAGGAGCAGAAGACTAACCTGGATTGTACTACGAGTACAATCTTGCTTTGGGATGCACAAACACACCCAAGAGATGCACAGTGCAGCAAACAGCCCACCTACTGCATAGTGAAAGGTCAGGCACCGAGACTGATGTGTAGGTAGACCAATCCCAAAAAGGAAGCATGGCTCCAGCTGTCCCTCTGATTGGCCGACCCAGGAGCATCAAGAAGAGAAGCAGAGGCCACAGCACTCCATGCATATCTCGAGGCAGTCGGCCGACTCGCAGCAGGCGTCGATGATGCCGCAGTCCATGTCGCAGGGCAAGTCGCAGTCGCCGCACTCGTCAGAGCCGCAGCAGCAGCAGAAGCAGGACTCCTCCGAGGAGCAGGAGCCGCAGGTGGCACAGTCCAGCATGATGTTGCAGAGTGTCAGGAACTCACAGAAGAGGCAGGCGAGGATGCAGTGGACACAGCAGTCTGGGGGGCGGGACCGGGAAGGGGTGGGGTCAGGAGGGGACAGGGCAGGGGGACCACACCTGTGTCAGTGCACACAGAGACCCCCAAAAACATGCATGAAAGGCAACCACTGCAGAACTTCAACCTCCCCCCATCTCAGCCCCAATTACTCTCATGTATCTGCAGCTCAATGTGTAGAGATGGGCACGCTGCTAGGATCGGTGCTGGTCAAAGGCCAGGCTTCACCACCGGCACCCCAAAGAAATGTCCCCACAGCATGAAAAATAACAGGCTTTTATTTAGTCCCCACAATATAATATATACGCAAGCTGAGAGGCCACGCCCACCGTCCTGCGCCTTGCTCGGGATCTGCGAGCTGGTCGACTTAGAGCTGCCCCGGCTTCGCTTGCTGCCCTGGCTGGTGAGGGAGGGGTTGGACTGCAGCTTCCTGGGGGGGCCCTTACGGGAGGCGCTGCCCGGGGAGGACCCCAGTGCTGGGCGGTCTCGGCTAGGCCTCGTCCCGTTCTGCCTGGTACTGTCAGAGTCCAGAGAGCAGCCTTCGGTGGAGTGGCAGGGCACCGATCTGGCCTTCGGCTGACCTGCGGATTTGATTCACATGCACACGTATGTAACACGACTAGTGAAAAATGACCAGTGTATCCAGCTGATTCAGATTCACAGGCACGTGTACGAAATATGATGAGTGAAAAAGAACTGGTATATTTAGCTGATTCAGATTCGCATGAACACATATGACGGCTCATCCGTCACAGATTCAGATTGTCTTCTTGTAATAAAATCCAGCGTGCAATTCAGCGTTTCCCAGCAATGTATTTAGTTGGGTTGTCCCTACTAATTCACAGCTAAAGACAGACACACAGAGGGTATAGATCTGCTCTCCAGCTGTCTGTCCCATCTAACAAGGTCAGGTCACATCCCAAAGAAACTTCTGATCAGGACAAACAGAACGACGGAGGAGTCTGAGGTTCTTCCCAGTCTGGTCAGGAAATCGTGGGGGCGGCTAACGACTGCAGTTTCTGGGTTCACGCTGACACAGGAACAAAGAGAGCAGCTGTTAACCCACATTTCGGGGGGGGGGGACCGTTTACGAGTCGTGCAGGACGGGCTGGGTGTTTAGTGTGCCGCTGCTCCCGGGGGGCTGTCAGGGCTATGACAGAACAACAGGGTGCCGCTCCTACAGGTGTAATTAGGGTCGTGATCCAGCAGGTCTCCTCTTCTCCCCCACCTCCACCCAAACCCATTACAGTATGTGGAGACCAGCAGCACGCCAACAGCTGCACAAAACTCATACAAAAGCAGACAAATGCCACCTCGCGTGATTGTTAGTGAGAAATAGAGGTACGTAGGGGCAAAAAAGCAAATAAACAAGCACGTAAACTTCAGGATGTTAGGTACCAGGAAACAGACACATAAACATGCACGTACGAAAGGAATTCAGGATGTAAAGTCCCTGAAAAACACAACAAACGAAAACAGCAGTGGCGTTTAGGGGGAGTATGTGCTGGGTGACTTTAATTAAATACGTGCTTTGGTTTGTTTACACTGACAGCCCAGCTGAAGTGAAGTCTGTGATTAGGGAAGGATGGCGACAGCGTGTGATTAAAGCTGCCCCTTCGGGCGCGTCTGAGGTCCCACTGATGCTGCGGACTTGATGAATATGCTGGACACAGCAAAACTCAAAATATCACCCAAACTATATTGTAGTGCTGTTTGGCTCAATGGGTTACAACCCCATATCTGTGATCAAAAGGTTGCTGGTTCAAATCCCAAAGGCAGCAGACTAGTTCCACTGTTAGGCATCAACACCCCCCCAGGGACTCTCTGACCCTGCTTTTTCAAATGTACTTTGCCCTGGATAAAAGCAGCTACAAAATAAATGCAATCCCAAAAAGTTAGGTGTCTAAGCTATTGCTGCCAGACGCAGCTGTCAGAAAGTGGACCATTTAGCTGCTAAGAGAAATTGTTGGTTAGGTTTCCATCAAACAAATGTGGGAAATCTTTCCAACGCTGTTTCAGCTCCCCTCAACCTGCATCTATTCAGCAGCCTCTTCCTCGAGCTTGCGTGCCAGCTATGAAACGATTAAACATCAGCGTGCCCAAACACATGCAATTAATTACTTCAGCTGGTTGGAACATGTTGACGCACCGAGTCAATCGTGATGTAAAACCGCCTGGATTCTGACTCGCGTGTCTGAGCCACTTTAAACAAACTGAAGCCAGCTATTGACGGATAGTTTCATCATCCTTTCATTTTGACAGGACGGGAAAGGTTAAACCCTTGGTTCTGCTCAACCTGTCCTTTCCAGCTACACATTGTTGGTCTCCTACCCTGTTGGAGTGTGACAATTTCATAAGCGTCTCTTTCATTGATAAAAAAAAAAAAACAAGCACAGAAAACACAAAATGGCAAGGTGGCCTAATATTATGCTACGCGTCCTTTTGAAATGCGCTACTTTGCTAACGTGGATTTTATCGACTGCTTAGCAATGGCACTGAATTTCACAGATTGCTTAAAGATATACATCAGTATTTCCCCTACTATTATATTAGGGGGGCGCCCCCCCAATGGCACCTCCAGCCCCCCTTTGAAGGTCAAGTTAATTTTATTTAATTTTATTTAATTTTATTCTGTATATAGCGCCAGATCTCAACAGAAGTCATTTAAGGTTACCTTACCTATAGAACAGGTCTATACATTGTCCTTTTATTAAACAAACTAAATAGCCTTATGTTATTTGTCTTATTTACACAACAGCTTGTCATTTTTGTCTCTACATGGTCACGCGGTTACAGTTCTCCTCTGCTCTCTGTATCGTGCATGGCGGAGTTCCGCCCCGATGCGCACACACAGACACGCGCGGGCACACACAGCGGACATCAGGAAAATACATCCCGTCAACCACCTGAAAAGCAGACAAAAATATCTGGTGGTGAAGATGGCAACACTTGCTCTCCAGCGAGTACCAGAAATGTTCTGATGTCCAGTTCAGTTTTTATATTGACTGGTGTCATTAAAGGAAACACAGGAACACCATGAATCGCCCCCCACCCCCCCCAAAAGCTGCAAACCTAGGGGAAACACTGTACATTCTTTGCCTAATTCACTGGTTTCACACTCCAGCAAAATTTGAAATTCATAAAATACTGCTAAATTTTTGTGTCAGGACCAGAGCCCTCTGATCCCTTCTCCTGTGTCCTTTCCCCTCCGCCACCGTGGGTCATCCTGCCCTTCCCCCTCTCTGTTCTGTATGCTCAGTCCCTGTTTGGCCAGCAGGTGTTGCTGGTCATCCTGTTCCTTCCTCTGTCTTAGTCCTAAATCCCCAATGTGTCTTCCCTGCTCCCTGAACCACTGTTTCGCTCAGTGGGCTGAGTGTGTGACTCAGAGACTGAACCTGTGGGTTGCAGGTTTGAGACTGTCTTGAAACCACTCTCTCCTGTTTTGTTTGCTTAGTTGTGTTTTTTTGTTTTTGTTTTTTTTTTGTTTATAGTATGAGTCTTTTGTTCTCAGTTCCTTCACATGGTTTGCCCTCCTTGTGTTTTGGTTTGTGTTTAGTGCCTTTGTAATTTTGTAATTACAGACGCTCCTCTACTTATGAATGAGTGACGTTCCGTAACTTGAAATGATCATAAGTCGTTATTCAGCATCATTTTAAGGATATACACAAGTACAAAGAACTAGGATGCTGGGAGTACGCACGCTACGCTGCTGCGCGGAGGGAGTAGCGGCCAGAAGTCTTACTAGGCAGAATTGGCGCACAGAAAAATAAAATAATGTTGTAAACAGGAAACGGGAGCCCAATGAACACAATTTGGACTCATAGTCCTCTTTGTTCGTGTATCTGAAAGTGCGTAAGTTGCTTTTATTTTACTATATAAAATGAAAAATTGGAAAGAATATGAACATAGATATGGAAATAAAGAACAGAGTTATTTTAATGACTAAAACTGACAAATAGTCATAATTCACCAACTTTTAGGTGCACATTTCAAAACCAGCAACTTAATTTTTTTCCTGAAGCTAATCTCTGATTTTATAATCTAATAATCAGCCTTACACTTAAAGCCTACTTTCAGACTACACTTGTATAACAGTCTATGCATGAGCAAGTCTTGAAGTTTTAAATTAAAATTATCATCCTTAAAAAAAGGAGACTTAGCTTTAAGCAATTTTTTTCTAGGCATCTCACTGTGAGCTCTATGTGGGTGTAAAAAAATGATTTAGAAATATTGGGGAACTCAGTGCCTATTGGCCGGCACTGTTCCAAACTGAATTGTCATTGGTCTGTTAGAGATGAATCCTCTCTGCAGAACCCAGCCAATGAGCAGGTCCCTTTATCTCTTGCATCACCTGTCCTCTGAGCGCTCATCCTGCTCCAGCGCCTGTAGGATTTCACATGATTAGCTGGACCAGCAGGTTTGCAAATACAGGGTAATTTTGACTGGATATTGCAGTATGGAGGTGTAAAGAAGTGCTTTCTTAGCTGACAACACTGCCAGTGATGTGTAAATATGAAAGAAGAGAGGGTTTATTTCAAAAGGGGCCTGATGCAGAAACTCCTACTTCCCGCCATTAAGTAAAGCAAGGATTTCTCTTATTACTCTGTTAGCTTAGTGGGAAGCATCTCCTCATATCTCCTACACCCTGAAGTTAAAGCAGCACCTGTTCGTGACCTTCTCAGCCTGCAGGCCCATGTTACTTGACCACTGCTTTTGCAGGGCGGAGGCCCAAATCACCCCCCCAGCCCCACACTGGGGGGGGGGGCACCCCTCGTGCCAAGTGAAACAGACCCCAATGCAGAAACCTGAGCAGGACGTGGCGTCTTTGCGACATCGCCTCCGCGCCATCGCAAATATTTTCATATGTGCTTTTGGGCCTAATAGCAAGAATCATTTCCAGAAAAATATTGCTTAATTCCACCGAAGGTTCACTAGCCGCTGTGTCCTGGGAGAGAGAAAGCAAAAGCCTTCTTCATACGCAGACTAAATACACCTGAAGTATGACTGGCCATAAAACAGATAGCATTTAGGGATTATTATTTTTGGACTGAGCCTGGGATCACAAAACAGCCAGCTGCTTATAAATATTTTCTGTGCGGTAATTTCAAACGGCGCCCCAGATGTTTCGAATTATCTGCGGAGTTTCTGGAGGCTTCCTACGATGTATCGCCTCTTTACGGTCGCATCGCCCGTCAACGGTGCCTGTCTCTCAGGTCTCTCTTTTGCTCGCTCCTCCTGCGTTTTTTAAAAGCGAGAACGGCACTCTGCAGCGGGTCAAAAGAAGAATGAAGATTGTTAGAGGAATGACGAGCGAGAGCTAAAACGAGCTGAAAAATGGCCACCACCTCTGGCTCCTACCCATAATTCTTCACTGCAGGGTGCGCGTATGTATCCCGGAAGGTTTGCCTGATTTAGTCTGCTGATTCTTTTTCCACAAAAAGCATTATATATCACATTTATGGCTCCTTTGTCATCTTCAGCCAAGAGGTGAGCGACAGAGAGAGAAAAAAAGAGGTGGTTTGTTCTCACCCCGGAGAGAGCACTGTGGCAGTGGTGACGTCATACATCCTCCTGATTCCCATCAGCTCGGAAAGGACAGCAACAATGGAAGCCCCCTGGATCCCCTCCCTCCCTCCGAAGAACCTTTACTGAAGCCTGCGGTAACCAACTGAGGATAAGTCACGTTACCTGCAAATTATCCCACATGCTCTTCCCTCGCTCCGCAGGAAAATGCCAGCGTCGATCCCCTACACCGTGGCTCATCTCATTACGACTCCATCATCATTCTTCATTCGCTTGTCAATAAACATTGATGGGTTACAGTTGCCACGTAAGCCTTAACCCTGAAACCTTTATGTGAACCATAACAGCGAGGACACACACAGCCAGCTGAGAGCAATACCATGGCAACCGTGCGGTATTTAGGGAGGGAGGATAGCGCAATGTCTCCCCTGTGGTGCGCAATGGGAATATTTACAGTAACGGCGCAACCACGAGGTTCCGACCAGCGTGTATATTTAGTAAAACGTCCCGTTGCCTGTCGCACACCTGCACTCCTGTTACCCCGTCAGGGGGGGGAGGGGGGGGGACACAGAGCCAATCTGTGAGTGTTGAGCCTCTCCCACATCGAGATACGAGCTCACACTCTGCCAGACCAGTCAAAGCAGAAACGTGAAACGGCCCAGAAAATACAGCCCTGACTTTTTTCGTTTTCATAAGAAAAAACTCCCAATTAGAATGCCACAGTTATGCCTGTATTCCCTAATAAGAAACAGTTTGACAAATACCACGCAGACCAACTCCAAGATAACCCCCCACCCGTTTTTTCTGTGTCATATTTGTCACATACGGTCCATTACCGGGGTTCCTGACAACTGCTGAAAAGCCATGGGAAGGGGCCTCAGCAACGCCTCTCGACATGACAGCCACATCCACAGTGAAGGAACTTTGACGACTTCTCAGCAGAGCACGGAGACTGTCTCCCGGGCTCCCTGAACTTCTGGGACGGGTAAATGTCAAACTATAAAATTAGTCCATTATGCAAAGCCACATTAGAAGGCACAGCAAATCAACTGCAAGCAAACACTGCTTCTTACAGCACAGCTCTCGTGGGCTAAATGCTGTTGGGGATTTTATGGCCTGCGATGGTGTCAGCTCTTCTTCATTCTTTCCTCCTTTATTCCTCTTCCAGCTAAGAGAAAGATATTCTTCGGAGGGTATTTGTGTCAGGGTAGTAAACATCGGGCGGGGTGGGAAGGCGGTTGTGTGGGGTTTCTGGGGCATCTGGAGAGCAGTTGCCGCTATTGCCCCCACATGTGAGCACCGAGCTGCTCTGCAGGATGTACTCTCCTGGGCGTGGGATGTGCCGAGAGCTATGTGCCTCCTGCCTGCCCAAGCGGCGGGGTTTTAATCTGCTTCCCTAACTGCCACGCCACCTGCTGGTCATCTCCCACGATTCCCAGGATTTACTCCTAATTTACACGAGTGCAGAAGCGAGCAGCTTCAGTTTTGTGATGTGCTCAAGGCAATGGGTGCTTTAAGGGGGCAGGGCTGGGAGGGCTGTGGGAGGGGGCGGGGGGCATAGCATGCTTAGCCTGGGCCTCGTTTACGGGCAGGTTTCTCTGTGGGTATGCATATATACAGGCACAATGAATCGCCCCCAGGTAGTTAAAAATAAAGAAATAAAGAGCAAAACAAGCCATTTGCGTGAAGCGGTCTGGCCACAGGCAGACCGGGAGGGAGTGGCCAAGGCGCCGCTCCGGGGGTTGCCCTGGAGACAGTGAGGGGGGAAGGGGGGGGGCTGAGTCACAGACTGCTGACTGTTCACCTCTGACCGACTGCTCTGTTAAACCAGACAGCCAACACCCACCATTGAGGAACTGACCCTGTCTACACATGCATGTGACATACCATCAATAACCAGAGAAATAAGGGACCCAAAAACACGGACATTTGTATTTATTTAGTTGACTCTTATGCGAAGTGATTTTGAGAAAGCAGGGTCAAACAGTGCCTAGATCAACCGGGGCCTTACTCAGGGGCCTAACAGTGACATAACTCTGGGATTTGAACTAGCAACCTTCTGGTTGCAGCGTCCTAGTCCACTGAGCCACACACTGCTCTGAGTGAGTAAGTTCTTAACTAACAGGTAAAGGTTATATGCTACATATGTTGTGCAAAATGCCATATAGTGGCTAAATGGAAATATGGGCCTGAGCAGAGGGGCCAGGTAGATTTTAGCTCTGTCCCTCTTTCGGACGCGCACGACAATCCCGAGCTCAAGAACAAGAGGCAGATGAGGCATAATCCACAATGGCCGTCCACACACATCGTTGGCACGTGTGAAATGTGTTTAGGGGGAAATCACCGTGCAAATTTACCAGGGGATAAGAGATAATTTGAAGGCACAGTTCCTAAACCCAGAAGGCAGCTTTCCACCACGTCCCCAACCCCCCCCCCCCCCAAAAAAATGAGGGGATAGGCATCCCGAAAGGAATGGAGGATGGAGGGGGGGATGGGGGACGATCAAATCACCCTTAATCCCTCCCGTCTTGCCTCATTTCAATGACAATCTGGAGTGATGAAGAGCCTAATCAGAGAATTTCAGGCCAGTAAATCAAAGCACAGGTTTTTAAGAAGTTTATTTCCCTTGACGGGTCCCTTCAGAAGTGCGATAATAAATGAGGGGGACAAAGTCCTGCTGAGAATGAATAAACGCTGCTTTAAATACCTCACGGAATAAGTCAGAATTCAAGAGAAAAAAAAAAGCTCTGGAGAATTCCGTGGAAGCGGTCAGCTGGGTCACCGGATCGCTGGGACATTTATCAATCTCTAGACGGCAATTTTCAGGGGGGCGGTCCCGCGTTTCCTGTGTTCCGGCTTATGGGATCTACAAGATGATGCGGCAGGAATGGGGGGCAGGGTACACATGTAAATCTGTGAGGAGGCAACAGTGACGGGGGTGAGAATTAAAAATTACTAGGAAAATGATAAGAGATGCAGGGGGCGGTGGGTGGCAGGGGTACCACTGAGGCGGTGTCAAAACGGGGATGGGAGGTAGACCCGCATCAGTCTGACATTTGGCGATAAGTTCTGGGCTGGCTTTCGGGAATGACTGTGCTGTTATTTGTTTTTGGGTGGGGGGGTCATAAATGGAGGACTAATTATGGTTGACATGCCAGGATCTTGTTGAATTTCACATAGACATATTGTGTTAGGCAGCAGCTGACCACCAGAGCCTCTCCTGTATCTGTAATGACAACATCTTCCTATGGAGGGCTCTAGACTGTGAACGCCTGCTCACACTTTGCCCTGTGGGCATCCTGCTACTAGCCCTGTAGTTGCAGTAGTTGCATAAGGGCTGAGCATCAGAGAACACTGTTCTGCGACACTGAACATCAGAAATCAAAGAAAGCTGTCCTGCGACACTGAACATCAGAAATCAGAGAAAGCTGTCCTGTGACACTGAACATCAGAAATCAAAGAAAGCTGTCCTGCGACACTGAACATCAGAAATCAAAGAAAGCTGTCCTGCGACACTGAACATCAGAAATCAGAGAAAGCTGTCCTGCGACACTGAACATCAGAAATCAGAGAAAGCTGTCCTGTGACACTGAGTATCAGAAATCAGAGAAAGCTGTCCTGTGACACTGAACATCAGAAATCAGAGAAAGCTGTCCTGTGACACTGAACATCAGAAATCAGAGAAAGCTGTCCTGTGACACTGAGGATCAGAAATCAGAGAAAGCTTTCTGGTGACACTGAGCATCAGAAATCAGAGAAAGCTGTCCTGTGACACTGAGCATCAGAAATCGGAGAAAGCTGTCCTGTGTCACTGAGCATCAGAAATCAGAGAAAGCTGTCCTGCGACACTGAGCATCAGAAATCAGAGAAAGCTGTCCTGCGACACTGAGGATCAGAAATCAGAGAAAGTTGTCCTGTGACACTGAGCATCAGAAATCAGAGAAAGTTGTCCTGTGACACTGAGCATCAGAAATCAGGGAACATTGTCTTGCAATACTGAGCAACAGAGAACAGAGAAAGCTGTCCTGTGATGCAATACATCAAAAGTCAGAGAACACTGCCCTGTGACATTGAGCATCAGAGAACAGAGAATGCTGTCCTATCAGACCCACTGTCCTGTGACACTGAGCATGAGAAATCAGAAAATGCTGTCATCTAGTCTTCTGTCACCTTCCCAACAATTTCCTCATTCACACATATGAGTCCTGGGAGCAGCGTGACATCACTGAGCCCATTCTCAGACGTTCTGTCACACATCCAGAATCTGCTGACATCACCACTGCATGGGATCAGAGCCCAGCTGCGCTTCTGGGTTTCTATATTTACTTATTTATCTGGTAATGAAACAGAGCTCAAACTGACCGCGTCGTGTTAAAGGACGGCTCTCCATCTCTCTGAATTCGCCTCTCAAAAATAACGAGATAAAGCTGAGACAGCTGAAGTAACCTCTTACCCAGGCCTGCCCCATGGACTCGAACCACCCATTAGAGAAGTAGGTCCTGTAAAGACAATAACCCAAGTCTGTGCTTGACTCAACGCGCCAAAGCAGTTGGCAAACAGCTGGACATAAGGTGGTGGGGGGGGGT
>JAODLC010000133.1:8895415-8919484 GCA_026781145.1 Hippopotamyrus pictus
TGAAAGCGCGGGGGGGGGGGGCGCTACGTGCAAAACTCCGTGAACCGGGGCGACCGACCAGCACTCGCCTCATGCTTTTTTTAAAAACGCATCCTCTGGAGACGAACGGGCTTATTATGGGCTGGTAATTACATGGGCCTGTCCCAGACGGCCGCACCGCGACTTCAAAGCGGCAGGTTCTGAGCGCCGAGGCCTTCGGTCGCCTTCCTCCCCCAAACGGGAAGCAGCTGCACTCTATTTGCCGTCTGATAAACACGCGGCATCACCGTGCACTCAGGCCTGGCGCCCTTCCCCTCCCCCCTCCTGCCGGGATCGGAGGGGAGCTGAAAAATAGGGAAAAGTTTGAGGTATGGCAGGAGAAGGCAGGCTAGGAGCCTGAGTGTGCGGATCCTGCGTTCACTCTGAGCTCAGGCGGCGGATGCCGGGCCCAGCTAATCGCAGGAAGCCTTGACTAGGCCTTGCAGCTAACTTGTCGGCATGTGTCTGCAGCGGTGCCGACCGGCTCACCCTCAGAGAGGCCCCGCTCCCAGACGTGCCTGAGCTCCACTTTCTCTGTGCGGTAAACAACTGCATCTCTGCAGCTGTCGGCCATTAGCTAAACCAGCAACTGCACTCCTGCGAGAGGAGCATCTGGGAGAGGACCCAATCGGAGGACTTTGGGAATCTCTGAATGGGACGACCGGCTCCAGACGTTCAAATAACTGATTATCTAAGGTAGACAAAAGGGCAGATTTAAGCAGCGTAAGCCAAAGAAGGTCATACGTAACAGTCATATGGTTTGAAGACCACTGTCAAATCAAGTACAGCTTATTCGTCATCCCAGCCATATAGACAGTGAAATAATGTTCTTCCTGGGCCCCCATGCAAGACAGACATTACATGGCAAAAGACAGAGTTTTTGTAATAATATACAAAGTGACAAAAAATCTGCACTATTATTAATGATTTAAGGGGTGGGGACTATAATTTACTAACCATAACATAAGCATTTTACATTAGAGACTGTCACTCTTGTCTGGTCAGGTTGACATATCTTTGCATTCTGACATGTTGAGTAAATTGCTCCCATGTCAAGGAAAGCCATATCTGACTTCACCAGATCACTTGCCAGCAAGCAAACAGGATCCACCACAAACATAATCACTTTCTGCTCTGATTTCTGACAGTCAAATAGCATTTCAAAATGGAACATTCACCTTGAGGTTTAATCATGAGGTTTAACTCAATCAGGCACAAAAATGTCTGGAGGACAGCAACTGCACTCACAAAATAAATAATCGGATAAAATGATGGGCAAAAAGCACAAGTTGGGATTTTATACCCGAAGGAAAAGCGAAGAGAAAGTTTTTAATCTTTGCTGGGGATCCACGTAGACTTGTGATGAGTACAAACGACCCACTTCCCATAATGAGAAGCAGAGCTCAGCAGTCTGGCGTCAAGATCACCCTGAACGCCCAGCTGATTAGCCAAACCACACTGGCAGCAGCGCTAACGCTAATGCTAGCACAAACCCAAGATAGAGATCGACAAAACCCATGGAAGGCAGGTCCTGAAAATGAAAACGTCAAAGAGACCCTACAAGTGCCTTCCTCGATTCAGGATGCTTCTGTGCACTTCACTGGCCAAACATTCAAATTCAAGATTCCTCCTTATGCAAACATGCTACGTTAAATCATTTTAGAATTCCGCTATTCCTTAGCTATTCAAATAACTAAAATGAACATTTCCACCTCCACCATTATCAGGACAACTGCTTTGGATGTGGATGGGTGGATGGATAGATGAGTAGAAATGCTGCTTAATCATGTTAAGCATAAAGGAATCAAGATTTTTGTGTTTGTAGCACTAATGAGGCCATTCATTTTATTGCTGACAATTGTGTATAAATCTTGTTTGCCACTCTGATGTATGCTTATTTAATCTTGTCATACTGGCACTGTAAGTGCATCTTCAGAATTAATGCGTGACAAATACCGGGTATAAAATACTTAAATGTCCAAATGCTAATTCACAGCAATTAAGGAGCTGAAACAGTCATTATTTTGCTGAGTAGCTGGTCTTGCTGCTGTGACATGTCAGCAATAGTCTGGTATAAGTCTAAAATTGACATGAAATCTAAAATGAATGAATGAATAAAACACTCACATGTATTGAAAATCCAATTTTACATTCATTCGACAGATACTTTTATCGAAATTGACTGGCATTTTTGAGAAAGGAGTGTCAGACAATCCCTGAAGAAACTGGGAGATAAGGGCCTTGCTCACTGGCCCAATGGCAAAATCACTCTGACCCAGGGATTTCAACGAGCAACTTCCCAGTCACAGACATAGCATCCTGACCCAATGAGCCACATACCCCACTGTTTTATTTGAGTCAAAGGTCATTTGGATCAATGGATCAGTCCACCGGGCACAGATAGCAGGGCCACTTTCTGCAGGAGGGTCATAATGAACTTCGGGGGTCGTTAACTGACGAGTCAAGCCTCAGACTGTGTGCTCTTCTCCTTAATGGCTTCCTGAGAAGTCTTTAATTCCCCCCTACTGTGAACACTTTGGTTAAGTGTCATGATGAAACACTGTTAGGACACAGGAGTTTGAAAGGGTGAGTGCAGTAGGTAGCGTTGCGTGTGGGATAATGTGTGCGGTTGAGGGAGTCTTAGCACAAGCCTCTGTGTCGGGCCCCAGAGTGTGGAGATTCTATAAACCTGTCCTGTCGTCGGCCTGGGTGGACATGCCGTCCTCAACGGCAGCCTCGGGAAGCTCAGGGAAGGCTGAACAGAGACCCGTTCATCCAGACACACCATCTTTCCCAGAAAGGGCCAAATGAGAGGCCGGGACACAAGGCCGTGAGCTAGCCCTCAGGGACTCGCCGAAAAGCAGCACGGAGCCCGGGGAGAGTTTTCAAAGAGGTCTCCAGATGAGCCAGCCGAACATTGCCTGCTGTGGGCCCCTCGCCAGGGAGAGCGTTACGCAGCATTTTATACACTGGCGCAATCCATTTTCTGTTGCAATCTATGGTTTATTCTCGCATTCCTCCTCTGCTATTGGCAGACGCAAGCCGGCAGCTTGTAAAATGCAAAACGCTCTTGGACTCAGTTGAGAAAAAAACAACAACAAAAAATATGGTAAAATGCTGCGGGTAAACTGTGAGACCCATCCTGGATAGCCATGTGGGAAGTTCATCACCCTGACTACTAATGAGCATACTTCACACCCCTCCACAGCTCGAATGGCATGCAGCTGATGTGGTGTCATCATAACTGGTGGCTCAACTGTGACCTGTACGGCTCGATAGAGGCAATGCATTCTGGGGTGGAAGGGGAGTAGAGGAGACGGAGACGCCCCCTCTCCCACTTACCCGTTCCTCCTGACAGCCCCCGGGGGCAGGCCCATGCAAGCTTACCGTCAGTCTGCCCGCCCTGGCATTTTGGCAACTATACTTAGGTTTAGTTTGGGGAAACCACTGTGTCTGTGGTTCTGGAGCTGGCAGCAGTCAAAATATGTTTTTCTGGGACAGTCAGGGTAGATGTGTGCCTGACTGTGCCCGTCTGTCCCAGGATGGTATGGCTATATGCCCCCAACTGACTGCGTGCCAGGGGCGGGCTCGTCCCCTCCCAAACAGGAATGCGAGTTGGACACATTACAGTTGGGCAAGATGGGAGTGCAATACTGGAACCCTCCCCCAATGCCGAGATAGTCCTGTCCACCAAACTAAAGACACCCCCCTCCCGTGTCCCTGATTCCTCCCATATGCTTTATCAAAGTCCTCAGTCCATTAAGCCCGCCAAACACATTTCATCTTTATTACGACGCAGAGACAGGGAAAACGTTTCAGAGAATCGAGCCGTTAGTTAATTACTCAGATCCAGCCGTCTCTGCATAACGGCAGGCGCAGCGCGGGGAACAGGTGGCGCCGGAGAGCCGGAACGCCTCGCATGGATTAAAGGTAGCGAGCATGACGCGACTGCTGCGATCCATCAGTCTTCCCCATTGCGTTCCGCGGGGACATCGGCAAAATTCACCGTGCATCGGGGAGATGACCCCTCCGGGTCCAATTACAGCAGAAAGAAAATAATTATGCTTGCAGCTAAATCTACTCGAACGTATTAATAAGTTTTGTAACATCCCCAGCTAAGCTGACGCGCCAAAACAATGGGGACTAATCTCGCTTGTAATGAAGCCAGAAGTGGGTACAGATACCGAGAGCAGCTACAAAGCCAGCGAGCCTGGAATTCTTCCAAACACGCAGATTATTCCGCAAAGAATAAAAACAGTGTAAGCTCATTAAGGCAGAAAATATCTGCCGTTTAACGGAGCTTTGAGCAGAATTTAATTGTGTCGGATTTCATGTTTCAGACTGGATTCCTTTACAAAATGTGCCTCCTTTTTTCGGGAGCTGGGTGACACTTCTCGTTCTTAATATCTGATGTGATTACTAGGGGGACTTGCAGGAGGCATTAATGGTTTGATGATTCGGGCTCCCTGTTATTTCAAGGTAGAAGAAAGAGTAAATTTCAGTCAAGTTCATTTAAAGAAAAGAATTTAGGCGCACCCCAGCGAACTAAATCCGCTCCCCGACGGTCGGCCTTGAAGGTCACCGGCAATCATAGCGCGACGTCACGGCTGACGGCTCGCAGCGAAACGCACAAAGGCGCCGCGGCCGCATTGTCCAGACGGCAAACCACAAGAACACGTGCTGAAATGCCAGGCGTCAGGACGCGGAGAAAGCGCCAGCACTGCGGTATCTTGTCCTCCGCCTGCTTTCCGATTCCACGTCAAGATAATCCTCTCCGTCTGTCTAAACGCCTGTAGGACACGTCACTCGGGGAGAGTCGGTCCTGCACTGTCAATGCAAGGTTTAGCTGCTAGAATTGGCGTTTTTGAACAACAAACTTTTTTTTTTTAATTAAAGAAACGCTCTCGTCCCCAAACCTATATCTGGTCTCTAATTGCAGTAACGCCATAAAAGATATTTATGTGTGCAAAATGAGACGTGGAGCTGAGATGGGACCTGTGGGTTATCAATACTCCTCAAATCTGGGGTCACGTGAACACATTTGCGCTGTGTAATTCAAATTAGCTCCGGCGTACTGAGAAAAACAAATCAGAACATAACTGTATCTTATCAGAACTAAACCATAGTTTTTATCGTTTCTTTTTACATCAAAAAGACATAAAAAGGATGGAATAAACAGAGCATAAATTACGTTATAATGGAACTTAAAGATAAGACAAATAAAGATAAGGGGGGAAAACCCGTACACCTGACAGAGTATTTCAGAAGCAGAAAGATGCCGTGAAGCGTGCGTGACCCTAATCAGCGACACAAACTTCCCGAGTCTCTCTGGGACTCTGGATCAGACCAGCGTTTAACAGGAGGATCTCTATTCAAAACATTCATCAGCATGGATTTTCAGCTCAAACATCCAGCTCTTTGAAAACTTTCATTTTAATCGATGTTTACTGATGAAATAAAACGCTGTGTTAGGTATTTTTAATCCATGGACGATATAGTTGCGGGTCAGTAGAAATAGAAATTAATGAATAAAATAAATCACAGTACCAACAAGTAATATGATGATTTAATTAAATTAAATTGAGGGGTATGTTTGAATTTTTATACTCAAAAAAGGTAACCTGCTAGAATGAGCTAGAAAGATATTTCATCTCTTGTGCCTGTAAATTATTACTGCAAAAAAAAAAAAACAAATTATACCATTTTTCCGATTGCAACAGACCCAGACATGTAACATATTTCTAACATTTATAATGTATTTTTTAAATCAGGCTTAATAACTTTTTAACAGGCACGAAAAACAAACACAAGTAATTAAAAAATTAAACCTGGCAAACATCACGTAAGCTATGGCTACTTCTGGAAAAGAAACTTCCTGGAAGACATTGTTAAGGTGTGTCGGAATATGTGTGAACACATGCTAGCTGGAGTCTCGTGCCAGTCGCTCAACGCAGACGCTAAGGCAGAGGACTGGCAAACAGCATGTTGACAGCGCGTGTGGCGACCCTCCTTGGAACTGATGCTGAAATCCTCTGTGATAAGAGTAGTTGCCATTCAGAAGATTCTGGAGTATAATCACCACCTGATTCACAAAAACTTCCCACACATGCTATGATCCGCATGCATTTGGAGACACATTCTCCTTGGATTAAGCAGCATTTTCCTCTGTCTCCTTCGTTGCACTTCAAGTACCTGAAGTAACTTGAATCAACTTACTGGTTAACTACCTGGACCACAAGTTTGGAGGTCCTACTCCCAGGAAGCACTCTCCCATTCATCCAAAGTTTGGGAGCGCAGACATCCTGCATTTTCAAATGGAGCCATGTGACCTTGCATGAGAAAAACCTCGAACTCCCAAAAACTCAAGTTGACCCCAATGACCGGCAACAGATGGGATGAGCCAGACTCTGGGGAGTTCTGTGCTCCATCTGCATGCTACCCATAAGAACGGTATGAACACTGTGGCGTGTAACACTTAAAAACCTGCTTTGTGAAAAAAATTAAAAGCTGACAAAATCTGCTTGTCACCTACAGCATATTGTGAGTGTAGTAATTATTTTGTGGAGCTAAGGCTAGACTCACAAAAAAAGTCTTTGGTGCCTCAAGTCATATGATAAAAGAGCCCCTTGTGTGAGCACCGAATTTACCGCTAGGGATAATGTGAAATCAGCTGACGTATCACTCAGGCTCAAGGGCAGAATCATAGGCCGAGGGACGCGGTACTGAGCATGCTCACTTTCTAGCGGACGACGGGGGAGCCTTCATAAGGTCTACTGCCCTCCTGGCCAATAGGGAAGATGGACCTTTCGATATAAAGCGATAACAAACTTTGCACCACAGGCTGGCCTTTGAAGGATGCCCAACATTTGTAGAGACCCATAAAAATGGAAATAACATCCATGCATACCTTAGCCAGCTTCCTATATTGCATCCTTCTCTTCGCCCTTTCATCTCTCCCACTCTCCCAAATACGATGCTCAAATCATCAAATGAATCATGCATCAAATGAAGCCCCAGAGGCACCTGTGCTTGGTTGTGAAAGTTAACAGGCAGGACTACTGCAACATAACAAGTCCAGCAGAGGCTGAAGTCCCAGTGTGGCTGAGCCTTAAATACCGCCATGCTTTGAGGCACCTAAATCCATTCCTTGGGTGAATCAAAGTGACACCAAAGCTAGCCGAAACAGCAGGGTACCATGCCGCAGTTGTGGTCCAGCTTTCTGTCTCCACTGATAAAGGGTGTAAGAAGTCTTTCGATACCCCAACTTGCATACCGGTGCCCCCAAAAATGTCTACAGGGCTCCAGGCTGGCTGGCAAGCTCCATAAAGTCGACATTGTCCTTTTTCTGGCATCATTCCCCGCCCCAACCTCTCCCTCTCTATTGGTGGGTCAGACCGTGGGCAATAGAGTGACCTGGGCAGGGTGCCACCAGCTATGAAAGCGGGTCATTGTGATGCCTCAAAGCCATCCTACATGGCCGCAAATGAAGGCTGCCTTTCCAACAACCTCGCTCTTCGAAACATGGGGAACATGCTGAGCAAGACCCCTGATGCAGACGGATACCTTTAGAGAAGCCCCCCCCCCCCCCCACCACGTACCAAACCCACACAAGCCATGTCTTCAGATGGTCCAGGACTCAAATAACCCCCAAGGAAGCACTATTAGCACCAAAAGATGCACATAAATTATTCTCCATGACCTGCATTCAACTACTAATCCCAAGAAATGCTTCTTTGGTCCAAAACAAAGCTGCAGGCAGGCAGTCAGGTACCAGGGTGCTTGGCCACACGTGCGAATGATAGGCTCTTCCTGGTCTCGATCAGGGCATATACTACGCAGCATTTTGCCAACCACACTGATCCCGCTGGGAATTTGCCATGGCAACAGGGAAGGGCACCCATCACAGATAGAAATTTCCGCAAGTGAATCGGCATGCAACAAGCACAGTGCCAATGGCGGCCTGATACCTCCATATGTGTCCATCGAGCGCCCTACACTTTGCTAAGTGACTTTACAAAGTGACCCTTTGTAGGTACTGTCAAGCCCGACCACTAAGCCTCGCTAAGGCGGAAAAAACAGAAAACATATAACAAATCTGGTCCTCATTATAACTGTATACGCTAAACATTAAACATTTCTTTTCCGTAAGCAAAAAAAAAAAAAAAATTGTTTAGGGGTTAGTTCGGCAGCAATCACCGTCTTAGCTTAATTAAGTTCATATGTGACTTATAAGGCTAATTTTCCCATTGTTGGAACATTATTTTCCCCTCACTAAGCTCGAGGCACTTTCTCATGCCTGAACAGCCACCGGCTCTCATCCCATTCTTACTAAAGCTCATATTTAAACACAGATACATCTGTTGTATAGACACGCCAGAGAAACTCCGCAGTAATCACTCTTAATTACCTCCCCCAACAACCCACCCAGCTATTCTCCCTGTCCGGTTTGAGCCAGATTCACTAACGGCTTAGTCAAACTCACACATGTCCTATTTTTCATGTTAGAAATCCAAAGGATCCCTTTAAAATGTAGCTGTAGCACCATACCACGAAATCTACACCAGTGTCTGATTTTGGTTTCACTTCCTGACACGAGTCAGGTGGCCTTGTATAGGTGCGAAATGTCCGGCATGTCGGATGGAGCCTGCCGACGTTTTACAATGTGTGGCCGAGGCCTGTGTCAGGAGTCGGATGATGTGGAGTAAAACGTAAGGACTTCATTTCCGAGTCTGTTGCTACCTGAGCCAGAAGTGCTGGACAGAGTCTGTGACGTGCCAGGGGCCTCATCGGGAAGTTCTGGCGAGCTCTCAGTGTGGCGCTCCTCCTCAGACTCCAACATCTGCTCACAGGCTTGGGTAGTGGGGCTGGCGGGGTTAGTGGGGAGAGGGTGGGGGCGTGGGGGGGGGCAGCAGCAAGAATCGTCATGAGACAGAGGGCCAAAAAACACCGAGAATCAACAGCTGCCCAGTTTCCCACCGTTACATCATTCAGTCGTTGTTCCGCGATACAAATTCCATGCATCCAAATGACCAAGAATTTAACAATAAGTCGTAATCACCCAAGACTGTTAAGTGGCACATGTATCGTGACTAAATGTACATGGTAAATATGATTTAAGTTCCAATGGGAGGCATAGCAATAAATTAGCTGGGGCTAGGTTGACTGCATTTCGTAGCAAAGCCATCAGGAACGCATTTTGCATTCATTTTTACATGCAAATGGAATCACAGCTGGGGAAAGCTTGCTTGGGAATCATTAATGTCAATTTAAGTTTCTGATTAAACAGTACATGTAGTCTTGCCAATATTCCCGGTATAATGGTTGTAGGTGGTGATCATTTAATTGACATTGATTAGGAAGCCAACTCTACGCAGAACGACTCGTAAGACATCTGTTCGTTTTCTTCTCACATAAACCAGCAAGCTTTTTGTCCAGCTGTTATTAAATGCTATTCAATCTGGCGGCAATTAACCCAGTAACTTTGGGAATTAATCACGTTTTAGCAAACGCATTTCTCAGGTCAGCTGGGTGGCTAGCCTGGAGATACTGCATAACTGCCCAGTTTAAATGTAGGATTTTAACATAAAGACAGTATGTGATTGTTCAAAAATTAACATTTGTAATGAAGAATTTTAATTAAAACATGAAATACCCGAGAGTTTGTCCGAATACGTTTTTCCCCTACGCATTTCAGTTTTAGATCGGAAGAAACGCCAATTATTAGTCATCACAATGGTAAGAAATTGACATAACATACTTGACGTCAAGCGGGTCTATTGGAGCAATTAGATTCACCGAAGGGCGCTCTGTTAGCGCATTCAGAGTGCTAGATCAGACATTACCGCTGAACGGCAAATAAATAACCGGACATCAAAACAAACTGCATTAAAACTCCCCAAAAGACAACACCATGGCAACACAGGGGGTCGATAAATTGATTTCTACAGGAATATTACATCTCACACCAAAGTTACTTATTTCGACGTTCAACTTCTGTGCGCAAGAATGATTTTGCCTAAGTACAGACCAGGTACCAAGCACTGATTTAATAATCGCATATCAGTTTGGAGATGGACACATTTCATCCCAAAAACGGCATCATGTTCACCCTTTACTGCATGCATACTCTGGGTTTTTCCCAACGTGTCCATGCACGCTCACACTCAGGGTGACTGAAACCTTGCTGATCAATTTTAAGATTAAAAAAGTCGATTTACAAATAACGATCAGAAACATAATTAAGAAAAACCAAGCAAAATTTCTCAATCAACCCACCTTGGATCTGGAACAATATTCTGTAATATTGCACTAAATCATTCTACTCCTTATAGCCTAACTACTTTTCGTTATTCTTTTCACTTCTTTACTATCCGGTCCCGTGGTGGATAAATAGTTTCTTTCGCTTCAGTTTCTTTACTTTAGTGTTTTGGTGCAGTTCAGGACAATTGATTCGGTTTTCGTGACTCTCACAACTTTAGTTTGGCTTTATCGTCATCATCATTATTATTTTTTGGTTAATCCGCTTCTCCTTCGCTGGCTCACTTAAACAGCGCACTGAAGTCAATCTTTGTCCCGAGTTAAGGTTCCTTCAACTTCTTAAAAGTCCTGACAGCACCCTCCGCAAACTCCGAAACAGTTTATGCAGCATTCTGCAATAACTTCTTTGTGCCGTGTCTTTTTTTACTTTGTGTCAAAGTCCAGGATCTGGCTCCATGTGTCCCGTTTTGCACACTTTCTGGGTCTCCTCCACCTTCTACTGATACAGTGCTGAAGACAGCTTCAGTCTCCTCAACAGGAAATTGCATTCAAGGCTGATTACTGCGTTTCCTCCAGGCAAAGAAACTTAGAAAGTCGTGCTTAACTACAGTGTAATCTATAATTATGCAAAACCAAAACCAGAGCCAGAAGGAAACGCGGATTTTTCAAGGCTTAAAAATACGACGTGTGCGGCCATGTACGCACAAAACGTTTAACAATGGATTTCAATTATTATTATTATTATTATTATTATTATTATTATTATTATTATTATTATATACACGCCTGTTTTAAAATAAAATGGCAATAAACTGGTATACTCTGCTGGCTTGCGATATAGGCAAATCGATTCCTCAAAGGGTACAATTTCCAGACAGGTATTTCAGCGTGTCTCCAGGTACATTATAAGTTATTAGGAATTTATGGCCGTAATATACAGTAGGCATACATCAACTGCAATGCACTTTCCATTATTAATTTTATCTCCTGAACGGTGTGGTTATCGGCTTTGCTCACATGGATCTACAAAATCACGCGTAGTATTCTTTTTGATGTTGTCATATCTTGACACTTGGACGAGATAAGAAGATATTGAATAAACTTCATCCGCGCCTATATGTGCATGGTGGTGTTTTAAACCGATTCAGGGATAGGTACCCGGTATATGCCATTGGCACGATTTCGAAGCGAGAGTACAGTAAATCATCTTTAGTGAGCCTTTTGACATAACAGGTTGTGAAAACAAAACAAGCATACAGTATATACTTGGCAGCGCAGTCAGCATTAATCCGATTTCTATTCATGCGTGTTCATGCACAGCTGCCTGTCTCAAAGCCCTCCAAGATCTATGTAGCCTACAAACTAAGCATTCATTCCCGCCTTCCACCTATAATGATGGATAGATGATGTCTTTATTCACGCTGTAATAGCGCTGTTTTCATTTCCCGCCTGCTAAACACACCCATGCCATATTATTCATATGAATCACAAAATCGATCAGAACTTCTATGTATCAAGCAACATTAATTCGAGGCTTCTAAAGCCATCTGTCTATTAGAAACCAACTTCATGCATTCACCTAGTAGTGGAATTGACATACTCGCGATACCTACTTCAGATGGATCACAGGTTATATACACATTTATTTGTCTAGCCTAAATTTTAATCCGCAGTGATCTCGCTTTTTATTCATTTATTCGTCTGGCTATTCAGTAGCATGACTCACGGCGGTGTCACACCGCTTTCACACATTCAAATTTAGCACCTTCTCCCCCTGTGTGCTCATATTTAAAATAAGATCATTAATAAGTGTGCATATCTTAAGGCTAGCGGTCACCAAGACCGCTTTTTAAAATGACCTTACAGTGCTTACAGTTCATCGTTAACTCCAATACGCCAAATGTCAGCAAAATAATACATGCGATTTTCCAGAAGTGCACATCCTGTCGTTAACAAGAAAAACACAGCAAATGTGAAATGTCTCACACTTAAATTAGGATCAGGGCCAGAAACAGGCACAGACAAAGTAGGCAGCTGCTTAGGGACCGATTGGCACAAGGAACAAGAGAACCAGAGGAAGTCATGGGAAAAAAATATTATTTTATATATTTATGTGCAGGCAGAAATGTGGCCAGCTTCAGCTATAGGCAAGATAAGCAGTTGCCTAGGGCCCCCAAATGACATAAAATGATCATCAATTTTCTCCCAAGTAAAACTTTGTATAGGACCCCTGAAAAGGTAGATCTAACCCTGAGTATGATACAGTAACTGGCCCTTTTTTTTTTTTTTTTTTAAATCTTCACTGACAGCTATCCTCCTGGACACATGTGGAGACTCGATTTTCCTTTTAAGGTCAGTTTTATAGTCCAAGCTTGACAATATTTAAACAGCAAAAGCGGCCAGAGGACTCAACTAGGGATTTAGTACTTCAGTCGGTATTTTTGATGTTATCATCATTAAGATGCAAGGAGGGCTTGCAGAGCAGTAAAGGTTGCCCCAGGATGGCGTTAATGCTTCCAGATTGTAGCTAGAAGTTGCCCAAGCTAATGTGACCCAGATCACATCTGGCGGGACTTGGCCCACCTTTACCATCATGCTTTGTGCTCTGGCAAGCTGGCGGAGTGGCAAAATGGCACCCGCCGCTAAGCTTTCAATTCCCCACCACATCCATATCCCGTGGGAGACCTGGGACCTCCACACCCTATAGAAAATTTACACATGACCTTTACTCGGCCGGACTCATGCGTGCGAAAGACATCGGGCCAAGAAAAACCTCGGTAGGGCTGCGGACTTTACTCGGGACGAGAGAGCCGAGCAACAACAGTATCGATCTCCAAGAAAACAAGGCCTTTCATCATCTTACAGATGTCGATGGGAAAGAGGTTCGCAGGAATGTTTCGGCCGTGGCATGTAACGCACCGTCCACGCTGTGGTTCTTTCAGTGGACGCACAAGAAATATTTTCAATGGAAAACCAAAAGAGAATTAGCTAGCCAGTCCCTCCTGCTCACATTCTCTTAGGGGCCTCATCAGCATGCATCGTTTTAAATGCAGCTGTGAAGTCTTAACTATTCCCTGGTTATTGACCAGGACACACGGCAAAGCTGGAACGCTCTGCTGTGTGCCATTGATATCTGCTGGGAGTTTTCACTATTATTTTAAACTTTTGACGTCGATTGTTTTCAGTGGGTCGGTCGACTTGGCACGGCCGCGGAGAGTGAAATGTGGTTTCACTCACTCACAAAGATGCTTTTGTTCCACGACACAGGGCGCGTTCTTTGCTTCATGGCTGAAACTGTATTTTTTTTCTCAATTTGACTTTTTTTTTTGACAAAGTTTGATATTTATTTAAGAGGTTACATTGAGTTTTCCCTGTTGAAGGGGGGGGTCCCCCCTCCCCCAGATTGCATGCTCTGGCTCTGCCGAGAGGGGGATTTAGAGACAGGTGAAATGGCAGCGAGTTGTGTCTTCATCAGTTGTGCGTCAGAGTACACCAGAAAATGCAACGGGGGACAGCTTTCCCCAAAAGGGAGTCAAACTCTATTTGCTTGTTGTCCAGCGCCTCCTACTGTCCTTTGCTGGGGTGAAAAATAAACGTGTGTCACGGCGTTTTGGCTGATATCAGATAAGGTGCTGGCAGACAAAAAAATACATAAATTGGGAAAACAAGGGGGTCTATCATCCAAGAAGGGTTAAAATAACATCCTCTCCGCCGTCCGAGGCTACGCTGTGCCAGGTCCTTCCCAGAGCCTGGGGGCCTTTCGGCGTCGGCCTGGTCCAGCTGCATTACTTAGCTGCCTGCTGGATTGACCGGCTGTTTACCCCTCCTGGTGGACAGAGGCTGTAACACAGCAGAGAGCTACACAGGGAAGCAGGGCCATGACTGCGCTGGCATTTGACCCTGTGCTAACTCCCTCTGACGGCAGTATGACAACAGTCTGCCATGGGCAGGTCAATACAACCCCCCCAGGAGGGCAAACTGAACAGGAGCAAAAGAGGTATATCGATCGAGGCAATTGATTTTGTTGTTTTTTCGCTGAGATTAAGCCCATGAACTGTTTTACTCTAAGTAACTTAAGATTGTTATCCATTTATACATTTAAGCATGTGAGCAGGGCAGTTAAGGTTAAGTAGCTTGTTCAAAGGTACAACAGACTGACTTTAGGTGACATCCAGCTCTTAATCATTGCATCACCAATACTAATACTAATACATAGTTTCAACATGTTTTATAAAAAAAATTGCCCTTTTAAGCACCAAAAACTGAATATGGAATACTGCCCAACAATAAAAATATGAAATATTCCAAAGAAATTACTGATGTTAACCTTAAAGATGATGGCTAAATGTTGTGAGATTATAGATGGAAAGCACACATTCCCCGTATCACAATCATTAAAATGTTCTTGAAAATATGGCGAGACGTCAAAATTCAGAAACTAATTAAAAGCTCCTTTTTCCTTGGTGTCAGAGCTTGCTGGTGTGATTAATGATGTCTATGGGAAAGGTAGCGGTGAGAAAATTAAATGATAAAAGATTCATAAAAGAGTCCATTTTTAAACTGCAGTGCTCCTTAATTGTTTTTTTTCCCATCTTGCCTCCATCAGATGCATTTTTAACTGATAATTCCTTGTGCATCATATCAAAGTAGCTGGTAAATGGTACGGCATTCCTGTAAAAACAATGGCAGTGATCAGAATGGCCCAGTTTAACACGTGTTATGATGAAGCTGTTTAATAAAGATGGTAGAAAAAAATGAGACACGTCTGTAAAGTGGACTGGTTTAGGAACTAGGCTCATGAACGACTGGGTCAATTTGAAGCCACCTTGCTCCTGGACTGCACTGAAGGCTCACAACCTCAATTACTTTGAGGCAGATATGGTACTAGTGTTGGTTCATTTTGATTGGTTCCCAGCTTAATGTTAATCAAGTCCTCGTACCCAATGAGCATCCTCCCCTTGATGTAGTTCTGAAAACCCCGAGGTGATAATGCAGAGGAAGGAAGAGGTGTGGCCTCTAATTACAGGCAGCAACCATCAGGTGGCGCTAATGCTTGAACCTTATGGAATTTGCAGGCGGCCCACAGCTACCCACCCTGACATGGGTTACTTAGCTGTGGCCATAGCAACAAATAAAACAAATGATTCTCCTGTGTCTTAAAAATATTAATATGAAATCGTTAGGATGAGAACCCCTCCAGCAATAATCCTCACTGCTTCATGATAGATTACAGCATGTAGTGGAAGGATCGAAATCACTGTGAGGCTCAGCCAGGTGAAGAAGGACAGTATCTAAAAATGACTAAGGAGAGCAGCAGCGTTGAAGCTTCCTGTCCGTTTGGAAACTTGCACCCCCCCCACCAGATAAAGCACTCAACAAAAACAGGTACAGACAGTGTAATAAGTATTTTATTGCATTTTTATAATGCCATTGTCAATAATTAGTACAGATTACATGCAACTAGAACTACTGTACAGTTTTTTTTTTATTGTCTGCAGGAACAGACACAAGAAGATTCAGGTTACAAATACACAGATATATGTTTTTTATACAGCATGAAGGATACGGCAGTGACTGATATAAAACGGGCTGCCCAGGCAAACAGCAACAAGCTCAAGTCTGTTGCTTTTCCTTTCTTTTTTTTTGTTTTTCTTTTTTTTTTTTTTTTTTTTTTTTTTTTTTTTTACTTTTACATTACCTCAAACCACCCACCTCCCACTTCCCTGGGCTTCAAAGAAAAACAAAACAAAACAAAACAAAACAAAACAAAAAAGGTCAAAAACCAAAGTAGGTACAGGAAGTCACTGCTGAAAATGTACACACATTCATCGGATGGAAAGGAAGGGCTAAAGTGGTAGTTCCGTTTTGTTGGCCGAGAAGTTGATACCAAATCGGTAGAGCTCCGTCACTATTCTCCCCGGCCAACCCCCCCCCCCCCCCCAACCAAAAAAAGTTTTATATATATTTTTTTAAAAAACTCAAAGCTGCCATACATCGAGTAACAGAGTTCCAATCGCATCGAGTTCACTAGCAAATCCATCGAGTCGGTCGCATGCAAATCACCATCATATGCACGGGCCGTCTTTTCCGATCTCGCGATCATTTTTCCGGCGTACCTTAACAACCCGAGTGCCAACCTTTCACCTCTGTTACCCGAATCGCTTGGCTTTGGTCACTGCAGCAGTGGGGATACAGACGGCAGCCTCACACACCCCGGTTTTGGTGGTCGCAGAAGGTGAAGGCCTTTGGACGTCTTTTGGTACACTGCTAAGGGTGTGAAATCTCACAGAGGGACATTCACAGAGATAAACGATTAAAGAAAAAGCCTTTAGTCTTTGTTTACTTTTCTGACAATGAGTTCCACGTATTTAGGGTTGAGTGAAAATCATTGTAGTACAGACAAAACTGGAAAGGAGTTGCTTATTTTCCCAACACCAGGGAGGACAAGACCCCATCTCTGCCGGAAGGTCAAAGGTCAAATGGAACTCTCATTCCATCAGGCGGCCGTAAGAACAGATACATGGCACCCACAAGTCACTCCATGCCTTTCTGGGTCATCAAGACACAGCAACAGTTGGAAACTACCACCGATTCGTGAAAGACAGTCTTCAAAGGTAATGGTCAATACAGGAATGACTCTGTTTAAAGGGAGTTTGTATACATATTGGCACCTAAAAGGACCAACAAAATACCTTAAAGTTGCTCTTTCTGACAAGCAAGAGAGGGCTACATATTTTCTTGCTTGCTTTTGTTCTCTCTTTTTGAGGTTTTGGTCCTATCTTTGAGAAAAGTCCTTCTGAGGTATCAATACACAACGAATTCAACTTTTTGTTTTCTTTCTTTTTTTTCCTTAAAAATGCATAAATGCAGTACAGAGACAAAAAGTATCAAAATAGACCTAGCTAAGATAAATATACAAACAGGTGTGTTACCTAAACCACTTATCTAACTTTTATTCTTTAATTTTTTTTTTTAAAGATAATACACTTAAAAAAATCATCATCGTCCCAGACGTTTTATGAAGTAAACTGAAAAATAGGAGAAGAAAAAAAAAACTATTTAACCATGATACCTGCAGCACTTAGTATGATAAATACATACACTTTAGCATAAGCGATACAGTATAGGCATTCTGAGCTCAAAGCTTTACAACAGCTAAACAGGTGCAGGGAAGAAAAACAAGAAAATTAAAAAATAAAGAATGGAAAAAATGCCCTGGAGAGTTAAACCAAGCGGTAATATACAATACATCATAACATCAAGGCTGGAAAGTAAAATAATTGTTTCAAAGATCCGCTAATATCATCAACCGATGTCAATCTACATCTTAGAAAAGGACTCTGTTTACAGGTGTACCTTAACACACAACCGACATTATTTTTTTGTGTTTTTTCTTTTGAAATGCAGCTGTTCCTTTACTGTGAAAGATTACTTTATACAATTTTTGTCCTTGTCGTGGGCATAGTGAGTCAACAAGCTCTGCTCTACTCTTTGGATATCTTGTTAACCCTCCTCCCCCATGTATTCAGTGGTCCTGGCTCCTAAAGACAACTTCCTGTCGTCGGTGACGTGGCCCCTCGAAAGGGGTGGCCGCGTGTTCCCGGAGCGCATCGACAGGTGAAGCTCTCTAGACGATCGCCGCCATTTCCCCGCATTCTCTGGGATGGTGCAAGAATTGGGTAATACAGAACGGGTCGTCATCTTAACAGCACGTCTGTATCAGGCCCAAAGCACCCGCAGTAATGAGTCGTGCCCGTCGTCGGCTCTGACGCCCCGCTGACCGCCCTCTTGAGTGCCCCCTACTGCCCGGCCATCCCAACTGCTCTCACTGGCGTGACGTGATCGTGGACTTTTATCATGCACGTGGAATCACAGCACACAGTTAAGCCTCCGTATTGAGGGCCTATTTATAGAGAATATGATAGGATTGCTTCAAGATGGCGAGTACGTATCCTCTGTAAACCTTACAGATATGCTGATCACTCGTGCTCATGCTTAATACATCTCAGTGTTTGGGAGAGGTAGTCATCTTTTTCAAAGTAATATGCTATTTTCTGTTCGTGCTCATGAATTTGGAGAACAGGTAGCCGGGCAAATGTGCCAGTCTGTCCTGTTGCTAAAGTAAACTGTATTTTGGTATATTCACTTATTATTAATAAAGAAAAGGGACACGTTTATTCCATGTGGACATTCAGCACTGGCCGTCTACTGGGTGAACCATTTTTGGAGGAGGTAGTGTTTTTGGTCTTTGCCTCGTTTCCTAAAACCTTGGCTATAACCTGCAAAGCTGTCATGTTTACCAGATAGATTTTTGGATACATTTAGCCATTTGAATGCCGTAAAAATATTCCTTTGACATTGAGAAATTTGAAAGTTTAATCCTTGGGCAAAAAAATAAAACACAAACGCATACAGAATGACTGTTACGGGCACTGATTTTCCTGGGGAAACGACCCCCCCCCCACCACCCCCCGGATTAACAGGAACCTGACCTCTTTCTTCAAAGCAGTATATAAACACACACACTCTTTGTCCATGTGTGCAAGTCTTCAGGAAAGTCCTTCCTGTATGTCGCGGAAGTGTTGGTACGAGTCTGCAGGACATCACTCTGACAGCCCCGGCCTTTTCGAACCGCAGCAATGCTAGTGGTATTCTGCTCGCTCCTGGTATTATCCCGCTACCGATATGGATGATATCGGCATTTCAGGAACACCAGCAGCACCAAAAAAATACAAAAAAAAATGAAACAAAACACAAAACAGTCCATTTCAAGGTATATCCAATTTACATCTACGGCCTACAAACGTAACTCTAAAGCTGCATTATATATATCGGTGGAGTGGTTTCGTTATGTGCCTGCAATACCTGTTTTTTCTATTTTTGGTATTATATCTGTTATTCAGTCCACCTAAGTGTATGTATACTGAGGCTGGGAGAGCATGGGGGTCGAGTACTGCAACATCACAACGAATACTGACTCTGAGTTTCACTACAGGTAATAGTACGGTCCGAGTGTCACTCTCACATACAGGCAATATTACGATCATGTTCAAGTGCCTTAAAAGGGTAAAATAATTCTTTGCAATCTTCTACCAAGAAGCTTTTTAGGGTTGTGTTTTCAACACTGGTGTAGCCTGAGACAAGGGGTAAGTGCTTTCTTCTTACTAACCAACTGCAAGAGGTTTCTACTTTAATACTGTATGTTTTTGGCCTTTTCTCTGTACGCATGATGGATTCTTCACCCCAGATAACTGACATTTTCAAAGCTTTCAAGCAACCCAATTCTCGGTTTTCTTCGTGGTATAACTTTGGTTTTTGGAATGCTCTGTACTGTAAGATAATGAAATCATTTAACTTAAAAGAATAACAATAATTTAAATTACAGATCTGTATTCATTTGGCCAGCATTATTTGTTTTTTTTTTGGAAGGAAGAAAAAAAAATATAAGGGTTTTTGGTTTACTACACGTTTCTTTGGTAACCTGTAACAAAAGCAAAATGGGAAAAAATACAAAAAGTTATTTGTTAAATTTGGTATGGCACTGTACGAAAGGGAGGAGATGCTGTTGTGCTCACTGACAAAAATTAAATAAAACTAAGATCTTAGGTGCCATTTCAAGAAAGTAAACTCACACAGTGAACTGCAAGGAGCTTCCTACATCTATAACGCGTGGAAGGTGTGTAACTGATATCGAGGGATGCAGTGCCGATTATCCACGTCGAAAATTCTCTAGATGATTTTTTTCTTTAATGGATACCGTTGTTCAGGTGGGATCTTCATGGAATGAGGTATTCTGTGACTGCAAGTTTTTTTATATATATATATACACATATATACTTAGTTTTTAAAGCAACGCTTTGTATTGCAGCTAATGTCACGCGGAAAATAAAACTGACAGCAATTACTGTATGCAGTAGGGGTGGATTCCTAAGGGTGTAGATGGAGTCAATTCTTGGTAACAAAAACTTTACACCCTTCATTGCCAAGCAGGCGATAAGATAAGGATCTGGAGCTCGTGGTCACGCTTCACGTTCAGGTGAAAATGTTCTTCCCTCCTTAGTGTGCGGACCCCAGTGTGACCGTGCCTGCTGCCCCATCCTTAGATGTTAAGTGCTAATCTCAGTAATCTGCCACACAGAAAGGATGAAACCTGGCAATATTCAGAAAGGTGACTTAGCCATACCGAACAGGAGACATCTGCACATCACAAATTGCCCAGTCTGAAATGGTGAGAACATATAGAGCAGATAATATACCCCCCCCCCCAAAAAAAAGCCTTGTAGTCATCAGACATGCCACCATTAAAAAGCTGGTCCTCAGAAATAAAAAGAAAATCAAAATACCTAGCGCACACATTATCACCACCTACAACTTTGTCTCAAACACACGGCCTTCTATTTCAAACAGTTTTCCTGATTAAAAAAAATCTTGCCAGTAATACTCAAAAAAAAAAAAAAAAACTGACGCAGGAAATCAATTATGTGTTTTCCCTCGATTATTGTATTGGAAACAACGATTCTCTCCGTTATTGTTAAGCGAAAAAAAAAAAAAAAACATGATTTCTGATTCTGACAGAAACAGCCCGCGAAAAGGGCTCTACGGGTTTTTTTTTTTTTTTTTTTTAAGTTCCAAGCAGTCATTTTCTAAATTACAAAGATCAACGTTGCCCCGTGACAGGAATGAACAATTCAAACCGCCCGCCATTCCAGTCCAGCGAGGACAAAAAAATAGAAAAGGGGACGAAACCGAAGCTTTAACGAGAGACGCCACGGTCATCTCTCCAGGAAGTCTTTCTGCGTGTCACCCGAAATGCTTCACGGCTACCGAATCCGCACCTCGGCGCTGTCCAGCAGTCCCCTCGAAATTAAATTTAAAAACAAACGGTAGTAATAATAATACAAAAACACCAGGAATAATTGAGGGAATAACTCAGCTGCAGATACTGATCAGTGATTTTCGTTTAGTTAACATATATCTGAGGTAATCTTTAAAGACACTGCTGCCCCTCCCCGCCGCCACCAAGCGACATTTTCCGACTGAAAACGACCCTCGTGATTGGTGAGAAGAGGTAGCTACCTCCCAAAATTACTCCAAAACTATGTACATGCATTTTGGTGTGTTTGCTTGCATTGACAAATACCCCACAGCAGTACGTGGACTGGCGGACCGGAGTCGCTCACGGTATCAGTGTCGATCGCGGATTGGGGGAGGGCACTTTAACAGGGGAGTCATTAAATGCCGGGGGAAATGGGGGACAACTGAAAGCTGTGTGTGTATAAAAACACAACACTGACACAAACGCTTATAGGATAGAAAGAGAGCGATGCAAAAGAAGACGAAAATGATGTTTCAGTGCGTTGTTTCGTTTTTTGCGTGTTGTGCACGGTCCAAAGACTTGCAGACTTACGGTGGTGAGCAGATGTGAGGTCTAACCCTGTTTGTTTTTCTTGCGTTTTGTGTCAATACTGGTTTCCTCGTGTTTTTTTTTTTCGTGGAACGTTTGCTTTACAGGAGGGGGAAGGGGTCACTGCACAATGCCCCCTGGCTCCAGGCTCCGCCCCTTGGCTCCAGGCCCCGCCCCTTGGATCCAGGCCCCGCCCCTTCACTCCAGGTCTTCAGTCGGAAGGTCCTCTTCTATCTCCCGCTCGTCGCCCGGCAACACTAGGTTCTGGCTGACTTTTGCCATGAGGGACACAGGTCGGCTATCTTCCTCCATCTCTGCTGGCTCCTCCTTCACATGAACCTGATGGCTTGATAGGTTCCGGGGGGGGGAAAAAAGCACTGATGAGTCAAACAACGGAGACTGGGCATGTCCAGAACATGACTCCCCGCACTCTGGGTGTGGTCCCACTCCCTTACCCATACTGCTGAGGGGAAAGGCCGGGGCTGCAGCTGCCGTTGCTATTGACTTGCTCCACGGTGCTGCTGACGTCATCATGGCCCACGTGCATCATGTTGAGGCTGCCACCAGTGGAGGTGTTCACCATGGTGGGGCTGTTCAGCAGGCTGAGGCTGCTCTCCGCCAGGGCCGCCTGACCAGGGGGCAAACACAGACACACACTTCAGAGATGCCGGGACGGTCCCTCTGCCCTCCCAAGTCCCTTTCATCTGTCAGCAGTAGCTGTCTTGCCTTTCAATTTCTATGCTTTTTTTTCCAGCTAGCGGTTGTTTGATATATGACAAGTTATATATTTCAATCATCCTCCCTTCTTCAAAAAAGGGAGCAGATCTTAACCTTGGTCCTGCATTTTTATGCTGAGGCTGCCTTTCAATTAGCGACTTCCTGTCTACACAGTGATTCCAGTCCAGCAATTAACAGCGGCACATGACCTGCGGGGGGGGGGGGGGGGAGGGGGGGTTCTGACTGGCCCACCACCCAAGACCTGTCCTTCACCAGCCTTGCAGGAGATACTGCAAATATGCGTTTCATAGTATTGTTGCAGCCAAAATATCCAGCCAATGAGTGTTGGAAGGCAGTGCCAATTGCTCTAGGGGGTTTATAGGGAGGGGGGGCAGCTCTTCAAACTTCCTGGGGATGATGGATGTTTTGTAAGGAAACACTGGAGAAGATGGAGGTGATGGTTCAGCCCACGGACATGGCCTGAGGCGGTGACACTGGGCTCCTGCAAAGACTGGTGGGTTCAGCCAACAGAGGCAGTTAAGGTAGGCAGGGCGGGGCGGGACCACCCAGGTCCCTGATTAGAGGCCAGAGTGCCCACGGCCCTCAGATCCATTTACTGCCATGCAGCAGCCCCTCGGTGCACAGCACTCAGCGAGTCAGAGCACGCGGCTAATAAACACACAGCGTACTGGAAGCAGTGATTGGCAGCGACAGCTGGATTTGGGGGGGGGGGGGTGCTCTGCACAGTACCACCTGTCTGATATTCGCTGCAGGGGGAGAAGGCTGTCATTCACCGCCCTGGCTGCCGGTACGAGCAAGCGTGAGAGCGCATGTCTGTTGGTCCATTTCACCACTAGGTGTCTCCTGTGCACAGCGATTGGCCTTTTGCTGCCGGCAGAGAAAGCTCGTGGTTTCTAAGAAGGGCTTTGGGAAACCTACGCGAGGCGCATGGTGCCTGTCAGAGGGTCCCAAACCCCGGCACCTGAGACCAGCCTAAATACTCAGTCTGCATCTGTTGCGTTATATTTTTTAGCAACCTAGGATGCATCACACGTTTATGTGTAAGTTAACTGTGAAGTGCTGAGAATTTTACAGAGAAACTGTTCAACTCAACTTATATTTCTGTGCACTCTCCACTAATATATTTTAATTTGAGGAGCATCAGTATTGTGCTTGTAAACTTTTTTTTGGGGAAAAAAGGCAATACTGGCCATCAGAATGTGCCAGAAAGGATAATGTGACACCAACGATGCTGAACCGCAAGGCTGCAGATTCCTCATGCTAGTGCCCTCCACCAAAAAAAAAATGATAAGCAGGATCTCAGGAGCAGTTACAGTGAGCCGAGAGCTCTGTGTCGAACTCCCCCTGTCTTCGAGGGAACGGGATTGAGGGCACGCCCGTGAAACTGGGTCAGGCTCGTTAGCGCTTAATTGCAGCAGCTGCGAGCAAATCTTTACGATACGAAGCCCAGCTGTGTTTAAAAAAAAAAAAAAAACACACATACGCAGTACAGACGTGCGGGAAGAGCGTTTCGCAATCTGGGTAAAGATGGAGGTCGGCTTCTCGTGCCAAAGCGAAAGGTGTCCATACCCCAGGCCCCACACCTGGGGCCCTAGGGCACTGCTGCTAGCCCGCCGCGGGCCACGTGCTGAGCCACGTTGCCGTGGCTAGCC
>JAODLC010000133.1:8956683-8970137 GCA_026781145.1 Hippopotamyrus pictus
TTTAGAACGGGGTGGGGGGGAGGGGGTCCTCACTGGGGGTGTGCACTCCTGCTTACTGAGGTGCTCCCAGGGTCTCTACCTCAGAGGCGTGCCTGAATTTCACTCTGCTGAGAGAAGGTTGGGGTGGAGGCAGAGGGGGCGTGGCTGCCTTGCTGTAGGTAATTTCTTTGTTTTTTTGCAGCCAATCAGCTAGTGAAGGTAGCCAGGGTGCTCCCGAGGTGTGATTGGGTGGATACCGTTGGTTAATCAGTGTCGTAAGTAGAAACGTGCTTCAGTAACTCACCTTGGGCAGCCGGTCACTAGAAGCGTTTCTGTCTCCGGTGAGGGAAAAGAAACTTGTTTAATTAGACACCTGCAGTGAACCTTTAAAATAAGCCGTTTGAGCGATTAAGATATTATTTTGTTGTTGTCAACTCAGTGTGAACCAGGACAACTTTCCAGCTAACAGGAAGTACAGGTGTGTCCTGTGTATCCCTGTGCCGTAGCCAGAGGTGGATATTTCAGGTCCAGGAAGTAAAAATCCAGACCAAGATTTTTTTTCAACCAGTCAGTTGAGCCTAAAAAGTCACAGGGTGCATTTGACTTCATGCAGCCACTTACAGCGCTGGCTTAAAGCATTGCATTCTGGTCCTGACGCAATGCATCACGATTAGAATTTTTTGTCCGACTTAAGCCAGCACTGCAAAACGTCACCACGCATCACCATGTCACATGGTACAAAAACCTCGTGAGAGTAAGACAACGCAAGACATATTATGCAGCACCTCTCAGCCAGATGCACAAACTGGAACCGAAACAACTTTGCCCTTATTGGCTGAAGAGTTTAGTTACACGCATGACGTTTGTATCCCGGGAAGTTCCGATGCATAATCTGCTATTTCTCCTGAAAAGCACGTAAAGCAGGATAACTGAGTGTTAAGCGATTCTCACCCAGGGGTGAGAGCGTTGTAGCAACAGTAACCCCGAGTGTTTCTGCCTCGTGCAGCATGGCCACTCTAAAGCCGGTGCGTTCGGGAGGTGGATGTTCATGTCTGTGTGTGTCTGTACCACCAGGTGCTGATATGTGCTCAAGATGAGCGGCCTGGGGGACAACTCCTTAGAGCAGCTGTGCTCTGACCGGAAACGCAAGCTCTCCACCTGTGAGACGCCTGGCCTGGGGTGAGTCTTCCTACAGCCCAAAGGGAGCACTATTCTTCTCTCAAGGATTGACTTTCTGACTAGAAGATTATACAGCAAGTTATTTGCTCAACAGTGTTTTGTTGACTGTTGAATGTGAGAGTGTTTAACCAGGGTGGTGCAGTGGCTGGATGGGAAGTCCTGGGTGTTCTCAATATGCGTACTTGACCATACTTGTGTTCTTGCGTACCTGTTTCACGTCACCTTCCATTGCCAAAGACCAGTTCCAGAGAATGGAAAAAAATCCCCTTATGGCGTTCTTGCCCCGCCCCAGATATCAAGGATGCATCGATTGCATCATCCCCAAATAAGACCAGTCCTATGATTTCATTATGTGAAGCTGAAAATGCGTTGACATCAATATTTTAAATCAACGCGTCATTTTGTGAAATTATTGTAATAAAATTACGTTTTTGATCTCTAAAATGTTTCAATTCATTATAATAAAAGTTTTCCTTCAATATCATTATGTAATCATGGGAGTAGTTCAGATTATCACTAAACGGAAAGGTGGTTTGTACACTGCAAAGTTTCGATAGCGTACCACGGCGGCACTTCTGCTATGCAGGGACACCTGAAGGAAAACACACAGGAGCTATTCTGGATGATGGACGGCCAGAATAGACAAAAGCCACCCTGACTGTTGTCTATGTTTATTAAATTACCATCAATACGGAAAGCTTCTTAGTATGTTTTGTCCTTGCAGTTGCTAAATACGCTCATTACTAAAGCCATGAAGTTGTCAGCTTTCTGCCTTAGAATCTCCATTAAATGTGTGTTTGAGAAAACATTTAGGCTACAATCTGGACTTATTCTATGTTGATTGACGGTGTATGTGTATGTGTATGTGTATGTGTACATGCGCACTGGGGATGTTGGGGCCAGTGTTGTCATAAACTAAAACTGAAACGAATACAAATACTAAGTTTAAAAAAATGGTGAACTGAAATAAAAATTAAAACTATATTTACCGAAAAACCCACCAATGTCTCTTAACCTTGTTTATCCACAACATCGCCTCATCTTAAAGATGTTGTGGTCACTGAACACTCTTTCTTGACGTCAGTGCTTATCGCTTCCATGATTTACCAAAACAGTCACATGTGGCGTACTGAATTCAAACTTAAGGATACACCGAATTAATACAGATTACTAACTTTTGGGTATGACAGTACGCCTCTCATTAATATTTTAGGCATATTACTAATCTCCTTATCGAATCGTGGGTGTAGGTAAGGCATGTATAGAGCTGAAAAGCCAGCGTCTGTTATCTAAAGCCCTGCAATGACATAGAGTTTGTTCTTGCAAAAATGAAATCCACTTAAATGAAGTATTCAATTTTATTTTCAGGAAGAAAACTAATCATTTAGATTAAGCAACGAATCTATAAAATTGTCAATAGATTAATTGATAGAAAAATAGCCATTATTGGCAGCCCTAATTGTGTCAGAAGTTTCTTCCTGGAACGCAGGTTAGCAAGAGCTATCTTGTCAAGACCGCAAGTACGATCTTTGCGCTCTTGGCATTGAGAAGCCGCCACTGTGTCCTCCATGGGTCAGGGTTCAAGTCCTGCCGCTGCTCTCTAAATTTAATTTGTGACCCTGTACTGGATAAGTGGTATGGATGGATGGACGGATGGACCTTTGTTTTTAAGAAAAATCTTTAGGCACTTGAATGAAGGTGTTGAGGCCTTTTTAAGCAGAATTCTTCCCGAACTCCCAGAACTCTTTCATAACTGGGATGGTCTTTAATTAGCGCATAAGCCCTCACATAACCCCCCCCCCCTCGCCGCATGCAGATGCGACAAGCGCCGGAGGGAGCAGGAGAGCAAGTACATCGAGGAACTGGCCGAGCTGATCTCAGCCAACCTCGGTGACATCGACAGCTTCAACGTGAAACCGGACAAGTGTGCCATCCTCAGGGAAACGGTGCGACAGATCCGGCAGATCAAAGAACAAGGTGGGGCGCCTCTGCACCCCAGCAAGATCTTGTTGATCTGCAGGTTGGGACTCCAGCTCGTGTGAAGATCAGGCGACGAGCTGAATCAGTGACCTAGGGAGAATGCCTGTGACTTGCTAAATGATCCGAGTTCATGTTTAAAGTCATAAGTCTTGTCACGGTGGCGGTTTCCGGACTCTGTATAGGAGCTTCAAAACAAAAAGGGTGTGTCTTTAAAGGCTCATCTTGGACGAGTGATTTAACCATGATGAAATCTCAGGTACTGCAAAGGCTAAATAACCTGAAATGCTTCTGCGAAGGGAAGAAATGTTTGTTTTATTTGTCTGAAGTGTACTTGGCCACAGTGTTCCTCCTCCGCTGAGTATCGATAAGAGCTGCCTGTCTCAACTGAGTGCTAGTTTGTGTCTGTCTTAAGAAAAGTCTGATAAGCTCATTTGGAAAAAAAAATACCTTTCACAGAAAGTACAAATAATGTTTTTCTTAGAAGTAAATAGAAGTTGCAGATCTTTATATTTTTTACCATGTGTCCTTTAATGCGAGCATTTTTTAATACAAGAACCACATTTTGCACTTGTGATTTTCATCTATTTATTATTCATCCCCGATTCTGAAACTTGTTTATGCAACTGGTGCTGGATCAGCTGGCGACACCAGCCAGGAAGTGATGTCACTTCTCAGAACATTCACCTTCTCAACAGGAAGTGGGTGGAGCCACACCTAGCTTTGACATTCTCTTTCGGGAAGTGGAAATTGAAACCACTCTCTTGCCCTTATATTCACATTGAAACATTTGAAAAAACACATGTCATTCTGGCCAATTATTTGTTTCCACTTGTGGTTCCCTTTGTCAGAAACAAATGACATCACTGCATGTCATCCTGTAAGTGTGCTGTCTGTCCTCCTCAGCAAGGTGCTAGAAAAACCCCCTCTCCTCAAGCACTGCTGTTCTGCAGGGGTCAATGTCCTGTGCCTATTTAGATCACTGCACAGCTCTCAGCATTACTGAGCTACATGATGCTGCCTCCTGGTGGCCATGAGCCTCAGTACACCTTGCTTTTGTTCCCGTCGAACTTATAGAAAGAAAAGCTTTGGAAGTTGCTAAATCAGACATTTTGGCCAAAGAGGCTGGAATAGTGCAATAATAGTAATTGTCTTACTATTAAAACAAGGTGACGAATGGTGAATATCTGAGAACTGAGGGGATGATACAGGTACCAAGCTATGATCGGGCTTCAGACACAGTTTGGGCACTGTGCATATGGTGACTCGTTCCTCACCCACTCCCAGGGAAAACCTGCTCTAGCGATGATGACGTCCAGAAGGCCGACGTCTCCTCCACAGGCCAGGGAGTCATCGACAAGGACCACCTGGGGCCGCTTCTGCTGCAGGTGAGTATGGTAGTCGCACCATCAAGGTGAAGGGAGGGGACGCAGCAGTGTAAGCTGTAGGATGTGACCAAGCACAGCATGGCCCCAGCTACCCAATCATTACCTCATCAGCAGGGGTTCAGTGGGTTAGAATGCTGTGATCAGAGGTTCACCAATTCAAATCCCTTGGGTTGAAAAGTAATGTCACCTTTGGACCCTTGAGCAAAGTCCTTAACCAAGGCTCTTAACTCCCAATTGCTCCAAGGACTGGCTGACCCTGCACTTTCAGTTGTACGTCACTTTGTGTAAGGGTCTGCCAGGCAAGTAAAAAGAAAGCTGCAGAATTGCTGGAATTGTACCACAAGTAGATGCATTGGCAATGATTTCTGGGGAAAAAATCTTGTTAATTGTGCAGGTATCGTACCTGCTGTCTACTAATTTGGCAACCCTGAATGAACTGTGCATACAAATTGTTAAATTTCCATTTTTCTTTGTAGATGTGAAGATGTAAGCTTTGTTTAGCTTTTAATACAAGTAGCTACCTTGGCGCTGTGGTGCTAAGTAGTTGCATTTACGTTTGGACAACCGTGCCTGCTAAACAAACTGACATACAAATGAAGGAGATGGTACATGACAAGCATACAGCTGTCAAGGAGCCAACTTTTGCTAGGCTGAGCTTCCAAAGAGTGCAAGATAGATATGGGAACAGGAGCTGCACAAAACACCATTTGAACTTGATATATGAAAAGCTATTCACGTAACACCAAGGTGGTCTATTCTGAGCACAGAATACAGTTGTGTACCCACTAGTTAAGGAACCTGCTGCATAATTCCAGGAAAGTCTTCTTAGACAGCCTAGCACTGGCTGTGATGTGGGCCAGCCCATGTTTGGTCTGACTGTGGCGCCCTCTATCTTTCTGTCTTCCATACAGGCTTTGGATGGCTTCCTTTTCGTGGTCAACCGGGAGGGGAGTGTGGTGTTTGTGTCAGACAATGTGACTCAGTACCTGCAGTTCAAGCAGGAGGAGCTGATTGGCACCACCGTCTATAACATTCTCCACCAGGAGGACCGTGAGGAATTCCACAAAAACCTGCCCAAGTCCAATGGTAGGTGTCCTTTGCAGTATGACCTGGTGACCTTTAACCTTTCACATTTTGGAACCCTAATAAGACAGCTGTGCTCACATACCCAATATGGGCAGTCTGACTACTTGAACTACTTGAAGATCGCTTTGGAAGAAATGCAACTGTCCACACAAAATTGAAATTGTTTACAATGGGCATTGGCCTTTGTCAAGGATGATTCTAGTCTCTTCTCCTGTTTATGATTTTAATCGACAGTCTGGTGTGGGGGCTAGAAATGAAATTTTTTTTCAGATATTATGCTTTTGGCCTCATCTGACCAGGACCTCCAGGATGTTCTTGAGTGATTTGGTGCCGAGTGAAAATGAGGCCATGGTGCTCTCGCAGAAAAGTGGACCGCTCCTTTGATCCAGATCACCCTGGGATCACGTTTATGAGCGTTAGATTGTCAGGCAGATTGATTGAGCGACTGAAGGGATCTATGATGGTGGGGGTGGGGGGGGGTCAGCCAAGGCTTGTGGTTTATCTCCGTCCCTCTCACAAATGGTCATGAGCTGTGGCTAGTAACAGAAAGAACAAGGTAGCATGTACAGGTGGCTGAAATAAGGTGTCTCCGCGCGGTTGCTGGGCTCACTTTCTGTGACGGGGTGAGATATCTGGCAGGACCTCGAAATTGAGCTAATGCTAATGCTTTTTCATGTCAGAAGGAGTCAGCTGTGGTGATTTCCAGCATCTTCCCACCTGATTGACCCCCAGGGCAGCTGTTCCGGGCTTGTCCACAAGGCGGAAGCCCTTTGCTTGACTAAGGACACACTGTAGGGATTATATCTCCCAGGTCTCTTGAGAACATCTGGGGAACCCCCATAATTAATTAGTGTCTGGTGTGACCTGCTCAGCCTGCTGCTGCAGTCACCCCATGGCAATCAGGAGACGCGGCAAGAAGATGAGGTCACAGCTGTCAAATTTCTGCCAAAAAGATGAAGCGACGGACATAAATCTTAAAACTTTGGTGGACTTCTTCACCTTATTTTTCCCCATGGTCACATTTCAGAATTGAAAAATTTCTAAACTGCGCCATTGCTGAAAACATTGCTGTGTGTGACCTTTGTTGACCAAATGACTTGGCAGTTAAACCAATTGTAGCATGCCACATCAGATAAGGTCGCTTTAAGGGCAGACTGTGTTCATGATTACTTCCTGTGCTGGGCGCCATCTGGCTGTTACTGTCACACAAAACATGGCGGGGGAAACACAGGGAAAAAAATGAGAGCAGGGCGAGCTTATCATAACCTTGAGCAAAGCCTTCATCCCAGGAAGATATAGAGGCATATCGATTAAAAATATTTTACTAGTATCATAGATGCAGAAAGCATAATTGTCAGCTGACTGACATGATGGTGTAGGAGGGGGGGCTGGATGTAGGTGTGATGGGAGCTTGCTGCTCCTTAATTACACAAAAAGGGGGGAGGATGTCAGACTCCCTGGGATAAGCATGGTGTTCCTGTCAGACGCCAGACAGGCTGTCGCAAAGATTTTCAGCGATGGGGTGTGTCAGAGATTCTGCCTCTTCTGCAGCCGTGGGAGGACTAATGGCCTGCTGTGTGTGTGTGTGTGTGTGTGTGTGTGTGTGTGTGTGTGTGTGTGTGTGTGTGTGTCCACACATGCGTGCACATATACACATGACTTCTCGCTCCCCTGACAGCGAACGGCGTGTCCTGGGCAGGTGAAGCTCCCCGGCAGAAAAGCCACACCTTCAACTGCCGCATGCTGGTGAAATACAGTCACGGACCCCCCGAGCAGGGCCCCGAGAGTCCCCCCCGATACGAGACCATGCAGTGCTTTGCCCTCAGTCAGCCCCGTGCCATGATGGAGGAGGGGGAAGGTAAGGGCACCCAACTCGGGGGGGGGTGTTTATGTCTGGTGTCACGGGAGCTGTGGGATCTCACCCGTTATGCATTGTGCCGCCTGCAGACCTGCAGTCCTGCATGATCTGCGTTGCGCGCCGCATCACTGCCGTTGAGCGTTCAGACACCTTCGAGACCCGGCATGAACTTTCAGGTATAAGTTGCCAGCCACTGCCACCGCTGCCCAGGCCTCTGGCGTCCCCTAGAGACTTTGACTTTCTACTTCTGTCATGCAGGCAATCTGGTCCATATTTCCCCCGGCACTCTGCGGACCTCGATGCGACCTGGCTGGGACGACGTTCTGCGCCAGTGCCTCCAGCTGTTCCTGTACCACAGCGAAGGCCAGCCGTGGTCCCACAAGCGCCACTATCATGAAGGTAGCTGTGCCCCGCCCAGCGCTGCCCCTCAGCGGCCTCTGCACTGCTTGTTCGCTCAGCTGCTGCTTCGCCGTGACTCTTTGGCTTAGCAAACTTAACACAGCAGGTTCTGATTCCAGGAGAACTGTGATTGTAAAGGTGTTTCATATGTAACTTCATCATTCATCTTCAAACCTACTGTCCTGAGTAGTATTACCAAGGGCCTGGAGTTTATTTCAAGTAGCCAGTTCATCACAGGACACACGTACAATTGAAAATACAGAAATGCCAGTTAGCTTCATTGCCGCTTATGTTTGCCTTGGGTTCTGCCACAATCTAGAAACATGCAAACACGTAAAATTCCTTCATCTACTATGGCACATTGAAGCTAATTGCAATGAATTTCTTCTTGTGTTGAGTTGCCAGCATGCTTTTCGCTTGTGTCCTCAGCATACATGCAGGGTCAGGCAGAGACCCCAACGTACCGCTTCACCTTGGCTGATGGTACCATGGTAGCAGCGCGAACCAAGAGTGTTTTATGCCGCAATCAGATGACCAATGAGCCTCAAGGCTTCATCTCTACCCACATGCTGCACCGGTAGGTTGCAGGTTCCCCCAGTCCAGTCCAACGCAAAAAGTATTTACCATGATTCTATGAATCAGAACCCAGCAGAACCCATTCACCTAATACTTGCTCAGTTAATGAAGTGTTTCTCTAACAGTAGGCAAAATAAATTCTGAGGCCGTATCATTGGGGGTTGCCAGCCTATTCTATGAGACGTCAAACGGATCTCCATGAATAGGTCACCAACATTGTTACTTTTTAGTAACATCAGTCCCCTGCGAACCATTGGCTGATGGGTATTCCGAACGTGACGATGGAGAATAAGGCGGCTCGTCGGCGCTAATATTTTCTTCTCTATCCAGGGAGCAGAATGGCTACCGCCCTGGACAGACTGCCATGAGGCCGCAGGGCATGGGAAATGCCAACACAGAGACCCAGATGAACATGCCCACTGTAGGCGGCCCCGGCATGAGTATGAACCGGGGCTACGGCATGAACGAGGGCCAGATGGGCGGAGTCATGTACGGCAGTGGTGGAAACCGGATGATGCAGATGAATCAGATGAATCAAATGTCGCAGATGAATCAGATGCCCCAGATGAATCAGATGAACCAGATGAATCAAATGAACCAGATGAATCAAATGAATCAGATGAACTCAATGAGTCAGATGAATCACATGAATCACATGAGCCAGATGAACTCAATGAATCCCATGAACACCATGAACCAGATGAACTCGGTGAACCCAGCCAGTCAGATGAATCTGATGAATCAGATGACTCCGATGAGTAAGATGAACCAAGCCGGCATGTCGCAGCATCAGCTGCCCCCCTTTCCGGGTGGGGGGTATGGCTTAGGCATGAACAGCCCCTCCCAAAGCAGCCCTAGTATGAGTGCTCCCCAGCCCAACTTGATGATGTCTCCAAGAATGCGTGGAAGCCCCAAAACTGGAGCCAGCCAGTTTTCGCCAGGAGGTACGTCGGCCAAGCTGATACGCCAGCTTTTAACCTGTGGTGTCTGGTGTCTAGTTCTGCTTGCTGAGATGGACATGCAGCTAGATAAACATGATTCACATAATGCATATGAAAATCCCCCAATCCTCCCTCTGTTTACTGCTCCGTAAAGGTGACGTTCATCAGCATACAACTAATAAAAACATCTTTCAAAAATATTACAGCCACAGGATGGCTACTGCTAGTGGCATATTTTTATGAAAGTAATCACTGGTGATATCAGCAATGAGCAATAGACAAGCATGTTTATGTTGCTATGGTAGCAGTTTTTCCAAATTTAGCCTGCGTTAGCTGCCAAAGGACTGTGATGATAGATGGTACAAGTGAGAGCAATATAGCAATTTTCCCAAGTAGTGCAGGATGATTTTTGTCTCACTCATGTGAACATGTATGCGGGCGGTCATGTGTGTGGGCACTCGCGTGTGCACTGAGACACCTGTGTGCCTGCTCAGGTCTACACTCCCCCTTAGGCCCGGGCAGCACTGGTGGTTCAGGTGGCTTCTCCAGCAGCTCCCTCAACGCCCTCCAGGCCATCAGCGAGGGGGTGGGCAGCTCGTCGCTGACCCCACCCACCCACAGGCCCGATGGTTCACCTGGCACCAGCGCCTCCCCTCCGCAGCAGAGCCGGGCTTCCAGGAGCCCCGAACCACACCCCAGTGCCCCGACGCCCCCTCCGGGGCCCGACGGCCCAGCGGCCCAGCACCGGGAGGCCAGTGAGGCGGCAGCAGCCAGTGCCGAAGCTCCAGCCAGGCGGCTGCCAGACAGCAAGGGCCATCGAAAACTGTTGCAGCTTCTCACCTCCCCCACTGAGGATCTCACCGTGACAGGAGCTGCAAGCCCCCCCTCTGCCTCAGTGTCCTCCTCCTCTTCAGCTGGGGCTGGGCCGCCGGGGCAAGGTGGCGCCTCCTCTTCCTCCTCTGCCGCCACCACTGGCCCTTCTGCCCACTTTAACCACCCCCTGCAGGAGAAGCATAAAATTCTCCACAAGCTGCTCCAAAATGGGAACACCCCTGATGAGGTGGCCAGGATCACCGCAGAGGCCACGGGAAAGGCCATGGGTGTGCAAGAGCCGGGGGGAGCGGAGTCGGGGCAGGGAGGCATGGGTGGGGTGGGAGGTGTGAAACAGCAGGAACAGCACAGCCCTAAGAAGGAGAAGCCCCATGTGCTGCTGCACTACCTCCTCAAGGACGACTCCAAAAAGACCGAGCCCAAACCCAAGATGGAGGAGCTGGAGAACAAGGCCGGCCCGGAGAGCCAGGAGGGCAAGATCAAGGCTGAACCTCCTGATGAGGTAACGCAGAACCACTCCCCCGACCAGCTGACACATGACCCCCCGTCACCCCCATGTTTTGTGAGTAATGTGGTGTCCTCTGTATGACCCTCCAGTTGGAGTCGATCCTGGGGGGCCTTGGAGGGTCCGGCTCTGGCTTCTTCCCAGAGACCTCTGGAGGAGGGAGTGAAGGAGGGGGCAAGCAGGCCAGCTGCACAGACAACAGCCACGGTAAGTTGGGTTTAGGAGGTGAATGTAGGGCAGCCGAAAATGAGACGTGCTACATTTCAAAGCAGAACTTTAAACTTAAACCAAGGGTTCCCAAAGTGGGGGTCGCACCATGATTTCCAGATATAACCATAATCTCAACCAGTCAAGTGTGATAAATCTAAATTTAAAAATCTACCAAGGGGGGCAAAATGGGAGTCATGTGCTAAAAAGTTTGGGAAGGTGAGACCAGGAATCATCACTAAAAAAATAAAAATAATCAGTTACCTCTTTTCGTAGAATAATATGTTCTTTAGGTAATAAAAAAATCTAACTGGAGAAGCCTTTTAAATTACCCGAGTTGCAAGTGGTAAAGGCCACTGTCACAAAACCTGAAGGTTACTGATTTAATTTCCGTAGCGTCCTGAATTCTGCTGCTGTATCAGTGGTGGAAAGCTTACGTTATTGGATGATTGTGTGCCCAAGCAAAATGAGCATAATTAAGAATGCTGAGCATACTTTGAGTTCAGCTTCGGTCCTGAGGCTCTTCTCTGCTTCCAGATGCCAGAAGTCCGAGTATGGTCTCAGGGTCTCGAGCTCCATTCCAGAGAGCCCTGTCTATGGACGCAAAGCCCGCCACAGGCGCAGGTCTGCCGGGTCGCCGTAGCGCCCCCTGTCCCGGACCCATCAAGCAGGAGAGTGCAGATGGTGTGGGCTCGATGGGCGGGGCTGATGGTTTCCCTGGCAACGCAGGTGGGTGTCTCCGGCTGACGACAATAAGGGCAACAGGACTAATATCCCTCAAAAAGTTCGATAACGTATTGCTGGGTCTAGCATTAGTGTTCTTGTCCCGGGACTCTGGATCCTAACATTTGTCCTAAATTAGAAACAACTGCACAGATGCTGCAGCTTAGAACATTCTGGAAGTTCTTAACCTTTAAACTCCCAAAGTGTCAGCAGGCTACATTTCCCGTAGTTGCTGTGGTCAGGCAGTAGGTGGTCCCTGAGACTGGTCTTATTTCTCTGTACAGGATTGATGAACAGGGGGATGGGGGGTCCCCAGCGATCACCCATGGGATCCTCAGTGGACTGGGGCATGCCGCCATCTAGTGGCAGTCCAGTGGGTTCTGCTGGTCACCCATCCATGCAACGACCTGGCATGGATTACACCCCCAAGGGCATGATGGGAGGAGGGCCCCTGGTCGGACGGTCCAACAGTGTTCCTGCCACCCGCTCAATGCTGCAGCAGCAGCTGATGGACATCGGTATGTGGTCTGGGTCCGTGTGTCTGTGTCTGTGTCTGTCACTGCAATCCTACCACTAGTCGATCTGATTGTTCTGTCGGTCCAGGTGATGGCAACATGGGCTTGAGTCCCTTTGGACCACAGGGTGGCCCCAGTCCCTCCCCTTCCTGGCCAGATGGATCAATGGGAATGGAGCATGGAGCGCAGGGCAACCGAGGAAGGTCAGTCCATGGCCGAATGATCCACAAAGGGGCGCCGTAGTGTTCTTCAGCATTAAATTAAATTAAATTAAATTAAATTAATTTCAGCATTAAATTAAACAGAAGGACGTCATCGAGTAAGTGTTGTCCATGAGGATCTGCTAGTATGTGAGTGTGACCTTCTTCAGCTGTGTTTCAGGCGTCAGTTTGGCAGCCCCCTGGATGACCTGGTGCCCCCTAGCAGCGGCGAGGGCCAGAGTGATGAGCGAGCTCTTCTGGACCAGTTGGACTGTCTCCTGAATAACACGGATGTGATGGCGCTGGAGGAGATTGACCGAGCGCTGGGCATCCCTGACCTCGTCAGCCAGGTCCGAGGACGTGGGGCACTGGTTTGTGTGTGTGTGTGTGTATTACATTGTCCAGACCGAATGTGATAACTTATTTTGAACAGCACTGTTGCTGTTAACTGTTTTGTGTTATTAGTGTGTCTACAGCTCACCGTATAATGGATGGATGGATTTACATGGCAGAAAAGACTATTTGCACATTAGTAGAAAATAACAATAAACAAAAATAATAAGTATGCAGCAGCTCTTGCTACTTGGACCCATAACAAATGACAATAGCCAGTAACAGTACAAAGAATGTCAGGGAAAATATTACATGGGATTCCGTAGTAACAGTGATAATTGGCTTTGTATGGCGGGTTGTACAATGAAAGAGTCAGTGTCCTGATCTGTAGAATGAATGTTTTGATACCCGTGACAGAACCTCATTTTCATCTATGAGATAACAATGTTAACTTACACCCACCCCCCACAATCAAGGGTCAAGGGTCAGAACAGCCACTGGAGCCCTTCCCTGGCCAGGAGTCGCCTGCAGTGATGGAACAGAAGCCGCCATACGGCCCGGGCTACCCAGGCGGCCCTGGTATGGCCATGCAGGCCGCCTACGGGGGCGGCCCGGCGCCTGGCCAGCCGCAGGGTTTCGGGCCGGGCATGGGCGGCATGGCGGGTGACCGGCCCGGCACGGGTTGCCCGTGGGCCATTTCGAGCTCGAACCAGAAGCAACTGCCCTGCCCCGGCACGCTGTCCAGGCCGATGCTGCC
>JAODLC010000133.1:8970237-8983284 GCA_026781145.1 Hippopotamyrus pictus
GGGGCAGGGCGGCTTCCCCGGGGCAGGCGTGCACCCCCGTGCTGGCATGATACGGCCTCGCATGATGAGTGCCACAAAGCCACTGCGCCTGCAACTGCAGCAGAGACTCCAGGGACAGCAGGTGACTCCCCTCGCACACAAACACGCCCGTTTACATTTACAGCGGGATGGAGATGGTGTGCAGGGGTGCTGACAGTGAGCCGGCGGCTGGGCAGTTAGCAGCGACCGTATGTTTATTGTGCTGCTGCTGCTCCCAATGTCACAGTTCATGAACCAGACCCGGCAAGGCCTGGCCATGAAGATGGAGGGCCCCACCACAGGAGGCCCTGGGCTCCGGGCCGGCATGCAGCCCGGCATGGGCGGCCAGGTGGGTGCTGCCCGCGCCGCACGCATCTAAGCACCTCATGCCAAAAGCCACACCGTGTTTTTATCGAATTCTGTTCAGCTGTGAGCTCTCCTTTGCATCCATGGAGAGCCTTTGAACTGAGTCTCATGGCCACATTCTGTGAATTGGTCAAGGATATAGACAGGACCGCAGTTACTGCGTGATGTGTGACACATGCGTATGGAGCTGGAACAGCCAGTGAGCCACTGCGTGTGTCACTGGGATGTGTGACGAGCGAGCTGGCAGCCATCAGGGGGGCTGTGTGCTCACCCACAGCTTCCAGTTTAATAACCATATGCATCTAACGCAGCCGTGCTTAATTTAAAATTCACTGGCACATCCAATCAGATTTGTGGGATAGGCTTTGATTGGCACTGTGCACTGTGTGCTTGCTCAGCATAAATTTAAACCTTTATCTGATATAGGGTCGCGACTGAGCTCACATGGTAAAAATTGTTTTATGGTACAAAAAACGCTGAGACGATGGCTTTTTCCTCCACTGAGATCACAGTGTGAGCATTGCAGTGTTTTGTCAGCTTGTGCCCCCAGCAGCCTTTGTTACGTGACCAGACTGGTTGGTGTTAAACTACAGACCTGTACCTGTTTTCTCACCAGACGCTGTCATTGACTTAGACCGAACACACTATCTCTGAATAGACCATTCTGACTTTGAACAGCATTGGTATAAGACAAGGCCCATCAGTACAGGCAGCCGCCTAAAACCCCACCCCATCCCTCTCTGGCAGGCTGGCTTCCTGAATGCGCAGATGGTGGCGCAGAGGAACAGGGAGATGTTAAACATGCAGCTGCGCAGACAGAGGATGATGATGCTCATGCAGCAACAGCAGCAACAACAGCAGCAGCAGGCCGCCGTCGCAGGGGGGTTCAGCCCCCCACCCAACGTCACAGCCCCCCCAGGGATGGACCACCCCATGGCGGGGCCCCCTATGAATCAACCAGGGCAGCAGCAGCAACAGCCACCTTACCCATATGGAGGAAACTATGGTGAGATACACTGGCAGCACAAAACAGTGCTGACTGACTGGCAGACTAACAGGCCCAATCCCAATGTCCACACCCTTGGGGTCTTAGGGCTGTCCCACTGTCAGATCGTCAAGTGCATGAAGGCACCCTCACGAACATTTTGAGTCCTTTATGCACACTTTCCGTAAGTCTGCATTCCTGCAGACTGTGTTTGAGGAAATTTCCATAGTTCATAGTGTTGTGACAAACACTGGGTTATCAGGGGAAACCCAGAAGCATGGATGGTAAATAAACCATTTCTTTTAGTTTTTGCTGAATGATGCTGTTTTGACAAAGAATAGTAAATTGACAATTACCAATTTACATTTGACAATTACTGGAGCCTAGAACACGTTCAGATTAGGCAAGGAATATGTTTTGGAGTTGTCAAGGTAACATCGCAATGGCCTGTCGCATTCCGTTTTATACCATTTTGAGTCCGTGCAGCCTCTCTTCCCGAATCATTTACCAGGTGAAGTCAATAACGTGTGTGAGAGTTCAGGATTGGGATTGGGCCACAGGCAGGGGCGGAGCCAGCGCTGACTGATGGGCAGGGACAGGATCAGGCCATGGGGCCCATAGTATGTGTGTGTCTGTGTGTGTCTGTGTCTGTGTCTGTGTGAGAATTAGGTTTAAACCTGTTCTTTGATGCTGTGGGGACCATTTTTCAGGTCCCTGCAAAGATCTATGAATGCAATCAAAAGAATAAAAAAGCCAAAAGTCTTGTATTTTGTTTGGTTACTTATGGTTAAGGTAAGGGCTGGGTATGCGTTAAGGTCGTCATGTTATGATGAGTTTTCCCCATAGAAATGGAGAGTCCCCACAAAGATATAATTACAAACTGTGTGTGTGTGTTGTAATGGCAACTCTTACTACTGTTTTTATGAGCTTGCTGACTGATAGAAATGGAGAGTGAAAATTTGTCCATCACCATCAGTGTTAATTATTATTAACAGTTTGCTTTATCACATTCGTAGGTATGAGCCAGCAGGGGGAGCCGTCGTTCGCCCAGTCGGCAGGCAGCCCACCTGGGAACATGATGCCTGGCCACATGGGGCCCGGGCAGAACCCCATGATGCAGCAGCACCCCCAGGGAGGCTCCATATACCAGGCTGCTGACATGAAAGGCTGGCCACCGCAGGGGGGCATGGTCCGCAGCAAGTAGGTATCGCGACGTGGCCAAGGTGCCCCCTGCCTTAAGAAGAAACCTCGCTTGGGCCAAAGTCCCCGTTTGTTCCACATGCTCTGTTACATATCTTGGGCTCAGTGTTTATACAGCAGCAGTTCAGTTACCTTTGTGGTATGTGGGGAATAGTGTGTGTCTGTGTGTATTTACCCGTATACCTCCCATTAATTTTTTAAACTTATATTAATTAATTTCCTTAATATCCTTTCCGGGTTATCCATCACGTGCTGTGTACTTTTTAAATTGGTTTGCACTGTGTGTACTTTGTGTCTTTGCACTTTGTCTTGTTCTGCATGCCATGTCTGTTTCTCTGCACTTTAAGTGCCTCGCTGCTGTTTGTGCCAGAAGTACCCCCCCCCCCCCGCCTGCCCCCAGGACCAGTATTACTCACCCACACGGGGCCTAATCCGCACAATGATTCCTCCCGTTGCAGCTCCTACCCTCAGCAGCAGTTTGGCCAGCAGGGGAACATGTCGCCCTATGGGGGCATGATGATGAACGGCTCCATGCCCAGCGGCGGGGGCGCCGGCGCTGCCAACATGGGCCAGATGCCGGGCCAGATGGGCGTGAACCCTATGGTCATGGGCAGGATGCAGATGGGTCCCGAACAAGTAGGTGTCCCCTTCGGAACTCCCCCCCAACCCCGTCAAGGCACATTCTCTGGATCATTAAAATCATTAAGGGAGGAGATGCGCGTCCCCAGGGAAATGTGGCCTTATTGTCATGAAGTGACAATAAGGACAGTAGGTGGCCTTTACCATTATGAGCCATTATGAACCCAGGTCTTCCTCCCTCTTTTACAGAAGTACTGTTGATGCCCCGAGCATGCATTGGAGGAAACCTCACTGTGAACCCAGCAAAGACCCCAGTGGTGTCTGGGTGCTTCACAAGGCCTGGTTGTGGGCGGGGCTACATCTGGATGCCGCCTCTTTGCAGCTGGGACAGCCCCCCCCTCACCCTCAGCACGTCGGCTGCTGAGCGAAAGCTTCTGTAAATGGGACAGACTGTGTGGCGCAAATGCTTTTAGCCTTTGATCCTCAAGATCTATTTATTTACCTGTCGGTGGGTGTTCTGGAGGAGCAGGAAGCTCGCTCTTCTGCAGGATGGAGGTGGTTCCTCCTCTGACTGCAGTGTGTAGAACACGTCTTGATCCTGCGATGAAGAGGCTCTGTTTCACATGTACAAAAGTGTAGCAGTCATGCAGTGTGTAGTCTTCACTGTGCAGAAACGCTCTTTGCTTTGGCCCCCGATGGGCTACGGTACAAACAAAAAAGAATTAACGTTTTAGTGGTGATTGCACTTTACAGAAAGGCTAATGCTGAAAGGATTGTTGCAATATTTCTTAGTCATTATAGCCTTATTCAAGAATCTTTTTAAACAGGACTTTAATAAAAAAAAAAGTAATGGCAAGTAAGCACAGATATTCCTTTTATTATGCAGTTTTAAGCAATAAACTTTCCTTCTATGCTTGTAGACTGATAGAAATGGAGAATCATCAATTCAGAGCAAAGGTACTGCAGTATTAGATGTGATGTCAAATCTGGAATTTTCCTGTCTGTGAATATAGATTGTAAATACGCTTGAAATGTATATCTGCTTTTGTAGGTAACATACTGTTTTTGCACAAATTGTAATGCTTAATATTTAAAGTATACTTTTCTTATTCTGTTTCTTTTAGGTCAATTCAGCTTTTATTTGTTTTTATTTTTTTGCTTGGGAGAAAGTGAGGGGGGGTGTATTATTCCTATTTTGATATTTGACTTATTTCTCAGCGGTAAATCAGCCATCTTTTTTGAGAACTGCACTTTTATTTCTAAACTCTTTCCCCCATTTCTGACAAAACAGCCTTGATTCGTAAAGTGGTGCTTCTTATTATATTTTGATTTTAAATTGTGGTTTTAAAAACAAAGATTCTAAACGCAGCAGCATGAAAAGGGAGACAGTCCCGCCTGATCTCTGAAAGTGCTCTACTGCACAGTTACAAACTCTCTCACGCCGTTTTGTTTAGATGTTATTTACTTTGTGTTATGTGGGCACAGCCCTGAGGTAAAATCCATCGTCCCTGTACAGCTTCATCGAGCTGGAAGACGACGGTCCTGAAACAAACATGGGAGTGTTAGGGGAAAAGCCAGGGCTCCGCCAGACCAAGGAGAACTTAGTCCTCTCACTCATCTTGTTTGTGATTATGGAACAACCTAAAACTGCAGCAGAGTCTAGGACCAGCTTTGGGGCTGCAGCTGTCTGTCTATGGGTAAGAAGCCGGAGGCAAAGGCAGAACTGGGGCAGTACATAAGAGGGAATATAAGGGGCGCTGGCCAACTGTTCCCCATTAATTTTTTGGTAAGATCGGCACAATCCAAAGACTCCCCAGATATATTCTGGCTCACCCTGTAGTCACATGTTGATATGCACCTGGAGATGCGTATCACACACAAACACATTTTGTATTGTGTAATATTTACAAGAAAACACCAGGTTGTGATCTGCAGATAAGTGTGTGTTTATTTTAATCTCTTTTAACAGCTGATGGCCAGTGGGTGACTTTTTTTGTAGCATCACAGGGGAATTGTAATTTTTCCAGACTATTTGATAAAGGTGTCAATGTGGATACAAGTACAATTAAACTGACTAGGAGAATCATCCAAATTATATGTTTTAGACAAATCTGTCTTTGTGTAAGTTGATGTTTTCCAGAAGGGAAACTTTTTTTTTTTTTTAGTTGACTGATGGTAAGGATCTACAAATTCTTTAATTACTTCATGAAATTGTCTAGATTTTTGTCTTGGTGAAGTGAAAAAAGGATATATCCAGCACAACATTAGTCTGTGCTAATGCCTTTGATTCTTGAGATCTGAAAAAGCCAAGTTTTCATTTGGCGTTGTCTTGGTTAAATAAAAAAGCAATTGAATATGTTGTCATAATACCAGGATGTAAATTACAATTGCGTTTGTTCTCTTGTTCCTTGATGTTAATATTGATGTAAATACAAATTTCTATTTAAATGTTTTGGGCTTCATGTGCCTCATTTGTGTGTGTTTATTTGTATGCTCAGATGACACACCAGCACGCAAATGCCTAACCCTGAGTCCATCACTGAACATGCTGCCTCTTCATTTTTGGATAAATTTTAATCACAAGGCACGCACACACTTTTCACATTAAAACGTTAAGCTAAAAATGTCCCTTATACTATGTGTGCTTACCTTAACCCACCTCTGGAAATAATTTCCAAATATGGAATGGAGGCGCCTGAGGTGAACCTTTAACTGAACGTTGAGGTAACAAGTTTACACGATGAGTACAGTTGCGGACAAAAGTTTTGAGAATGACAAGTACAGGTTTTCGCAAAGTTTGCTGCTTCGGTGTTTGTAGAACGGTTTTGTCAGATGTTTCTATGGTATACTGAAGTATAATTACTAGGGGTATTACAGTGCATCGATTTGTATCGATGTATCGATTCAACGGCAAACGATCCAATGCATCGACGTGACCGCATAAATGTCGATACAAGCGTTTTTTTTATCGCCGGTTCCAGTATTGTTTTCAAGATCCATTTCGACGTATACATGGTCTACACCAGGGTTGCCCAATACGTCGATCGCGATCTACTGGTCGATCGCAAAGGTAGTGTGGGTAGATCGCATGGCATAAAAAACAGAGGATGGATGAAGCGTTCAACGGCGCCAGCTGTTGCAAAACGCCAGCAAGCGGCCGAGTCGCCTAGTTAGCCTCCAATTTATTTCTACTAAACTTAAGAAAGGGTATAAAAATCAATGGGGGAGCTGGACCAAGAAGCCAAAAACATACCACTTCCATACGTGTAATGGAAGGAGGACTGTTTTTTTTTTCACCATGTCATATTCGAAGTGCGTTTGCCCCATCTGTTGGTCTACCATTGCTATTCCGAAGAAGGGAAATGTGGAGCGGCATTTTCGTAGTTCATAAAAACTACGACATTAACTTCCCTCCGAAAACCGAGCTGTGAAATAGAAAGGTGAAGGAACTAAAATCCCAGTTCAATTCAAAAATACTTTATTTATCCCAAAGGGAAATTATTATTATTATTATTATTATTATTATTATTATTATTAATAATAATAATAATAATAATAATAAAGAATACTCAATATTTTTATACATGAATATATGTTTTACATTTTTATAGTAGGTATATCATTCTAACTTGGTCATTTATAAGTAGCTCGCAAGCTAGCGTACCTTCAGAGCGTATGTTTAGTAGCTACGGCAGGTGACATGGGACGCTACACTCAGAGCACACAATCTCCTGATCACGGTGGCCATTTAATTTTTCTTTTAAAAAAACTCTCTAAGAAGATTACTGACATACTTGTTTCACCGCAGAAGTCAGTCATGGTAGTCTTCCTCATTCTACATGTCTGTCCATGCAGTGTTTTTTATTTTCACCATATTGCACTTTATTGTGCTTGTTTTATGGGACATACTTGACCACTAAATTTTGTTTACAGTTCCTAATAAAATATGATAAAATGCTAACCACATTTGCCCTTTTTAATTCATTGAAGTGTAAAGGATTGTGTGAAATTTCATCATTTCAGCTATTAACCCCAGTATCGAGCTGAACCGAATCGTATTGCATCGTATCGTCGGAATCAAACCGTTGGCTCAAGGAATTGATGTTGTACCGTATCACGAGGAAAACTGTAATTTACACCCCTAATAATTACAAGCATTTCATAAGTGTCAAAAGCTTTTATTGACAATTACATTAAGTTTATGCAAAGAGTCAATATTTGCAGTGTAGGCCCTTCTTTTTCAAGACCTCTGCAATTTACCCTGGCATGCTGTCAATCAACTTCAGGGCCAAATCCTGTCCATTCTTGCATAATCAATGCTTGGAGTTTGTCAGAGTTTATTAATTTTTAATTGTCCACCTGCCTCTTGAGAATTGACCACAAGTTCTCAATGGGATTTAGGTCTGGGGAGTTGACCATGGACCCAAAATTTTGATGTTTTGTTCCCCAAGCCACTTGGTTATTACTTTTGCCTTATGGCACAGTGCTCCATCATGCTGGAAAAGGCATTGTTCATCACCAAACTGTCCTTGGATGGTTCGGAGAAGTTTTATCGGAGGACGTTTTGGTATCATTTTGTATTCGTGGCTGTGTTCTTAGGCAAAATTGTGAGTGAGCCCACACATGAATGGTCTCAGGATGCTTTACTGTTGGCATGACACAGGACTGATGGTATCGCTCACCTTTTCTTTTCCTGACAATCGGAAAGGGGATTCATCAGAGAAAATGACTTGACCCCATTCCTCAGCAGTCCAATCCCTGTACCTTTTGCAGAATATCAGTCTATCCCTGATGTTTTTCTTGGAGACAAGTGGCTTCTTTGCTGCCCTTCTTGACACCAGGCCAAAAGTCTTCGCCTCTCTGTGTGTGCAGATGCACTCACACCTGCCTGCCGCCATTCCTGAGCAAGCTCTGCACTGGTGGTTCCCCGATGCCACAGCTGAATCAACTTTAGGAGACGGCCCTGGCACTGGCTGGACTTTCTTGGGTGCCCAGAAGCCTTCTTCACAACAACTGAACCCCTTCCTTGAAGTTCTTGATGATCTGATAAATGGTATATTTAGGTGCAATCTTACTAGCAGCAATATCCTTGCCTCTGAAGCCCTTTTTGTGCAAAGCAATGATGACTGCACGTTTCCTTGCAGATAACCATGGTTAACAGAGAAAGCAAAATGATTTCAAGTACCACCCTTCTTTTAAAGCATCCAGTCTGCTATTCTAACTCAATCAGCCATGGCAGAGTGATCTCCAGCATTGTCTTCATCAACACTCTCTCCTGTGTTAAGAATCAGTGAAATCATGTCAGTAGGTCCTTTTGTGGTGAGGCTGAAATGCAGCGGAAATTGGTTTTTTAGGATTACGATCATTTTCATGGCAAAGAAGGACTTTGCAATTATTCCGATCATTATTAATAACATTCTGGAGTATTTGCAAATTGCAATCATAAAAACTGAGATAGCAGACTGTGAAAATTAATATTTGTGTCATTCTCAAAACTATTAGCCACGACTATATATGGCTTGCAAATATGGACACGTTAGTTAAGAAGAAAACGCAAAACTCGTCGCAATTAACGTGCATCACGGTTGAAACCTTGGCGTCACTTCCTTTCCTGCTGGCTCTGGCAGGCTCGGGTTCCAACTGAGCGTTAGGAAATGCGGCATTGGCTTATAGCGAATGTTAAAAGGAAGGTGCACCCGCTAAATACGTTTGACGCTCAGCTCACTAGAAATATTTTTCTTCAACTGTTTCGCGAACGTGCGGCTGTTATACTCATTCTTGACGATGGCCGATGCCGGTTGTTATGGATACCGCTACGTCACTACCTTTCCGCTAGTTCGTGCGGTAAAGGAAAAGCCGGTAGTGACGTCAGTTCCAAGTGGGAGTTAAGAAATGTGGCCTTAGATTGTAGTGAACGGGAAGAGACCGAGGTAGCTGCTAAATACGTTTGAAGCTCGGCTCACCAACTTAGCTTCACCTGTTTCCGTCACATTTCTCATCTGCGAATATGGCCGATGTCGAGCAGGGACCGGCGCTGCCAAACGACGCGCTGTCGCTGGATGGCCTCAATGCCACAGTTTCTAACGGCACCGACGCCGTGAATGCCACGGCGTCCAAGTTCGTCTCGTCTCCGGAGGGCCCCGCGCTAGCGTACGGTAGCCTGGTCTTCATGGCTCTGCTTCCCATCTTCTTCGGCGCTCTGCGGTCCATTAGCTGCGCCAAAAGCAAGGTACAAAACCGGGGATAGCTCCTGCTGCGGACTCCGGCGGGCATGATCCGGGACGGCTGAGATTAGCTGGCTTGCTAGCATCAGCAGTGCTGTATTACGCGCTTATTCGGGCTGCTGCTTTTGGATATTCACCTGGGCAGTGAGCTTATTTAGACGAGGGTAAAAATGATGATGCATGACAAGAATGTTGCTCTCTCTGTAATAGTGTTTTACGGTTGCCAACACACGCATCTGGCGTGACACTCATGCTTTCAGATTCTCGCGCTCACGCAAGAAATCTCACGGCAAATCTATATTATTCCATTACAAAACATAAAAAATGAGCTGCAGCAAAAGCGTTCGATGAGTTTGCAAATCCCACAAACTATTTTCAAGGTAATAAAACTGTTCCATATATATGAATGCGTGTGCAGACTTGTCTCGAATTGAAAATCTCGCTCCAGTCAGCTGATCAAAGTTGTCAACTCCGGTGTTTTCGGGAGGGAAAGAACATGCAGGGATCTGTTGTCCTGTTGGTTGTTTGGTACTAAATGGACTTGTGTACACGTGAATAGTTTTGATTGCAAGAACGTAGAGCAAAGCCATGCGAGGTGCATACATGTTTGGAATATAGGGATTTTGGAGATATTTCACTAATGCGCATCCTAAATCCTCTTTATATTTAACTCTTTCATATGGGCGACCGTTTTGCACTTCTATGCAGACGGCAGTGGGGTCGGGGGCTCTTATTGCAGTTAACTTCTGGGTCCTAGAACCTCCTCTTTTACAAATGAGCCTAAGCTGCTGTTGTCCCAGTTTGCGCTCCTCGATTTTCTCTCTAAATTCTCCATTTTCAAAGTGCGTCGTGGGTATGTTTACCGCTGCCTCTGTTTGGGACGGTTTTGGGGATGAATCTGACCAACGCTGTTTAATGTCTGCTGGCATAACCTGAAACCAGCGCCTTCCCCCGTCATTCAATTCTTTTTGCAGATTTGGGGGGACAGTGCCCAGTGTGCATTTCAGTAATAGTTCATGTAGTGTAACCTTCTGTAACATTTGATGTGGACTTGGGGTCTGGGAGACATGTAAATGGGATTGGGGGCAAGCCGGCTTTTATTTTTCATTTCAGGTGATGAGGTGGAGAGGCATGACTGACTGTGGCTGTGACTCCGATTGCCACGTAGGACCTCTGTCAGATACTCTACTGTTTGTCTGGGGGGGGCATGTATGGTTACTGGCTCTTTCTAGTCTCTCTTTGTGAAAGTCTGGCCCATTTAAGGAATGAGCTGCTAATTATGAATCCCTGCCGCCAGGGATTTGCTGTGGCGAAGGTGATGTTTCAGTTTGCTGCTGGGAGCACATCGCTCTGTCCGCCCTGACATGTAAGAACTGGGAAATGGGGTCATGTTTTATTCAGCAGTGACTTCAGTAACCTGGTCTGATTTGGAGGGGTGTGGGGAAATCATCATGGGAATTTAAAGGTCCAAGAGATGGTGCCTGGAAGAGCTGTGGTGCAGGAGCACACGGACGAGGGGCTGCCTCCCTCCTTATGTGATCTCGCTCGGCTTTGATCTGCGGTATTCTGCAGTCTTGTCCATTTTAAGTCCATTTGATTCATCACTAATTTCTTATTTTTTTAGTGCAGAAAGATGAGCACCTTCCTCAGCCAGACAGTGTCGGTTACCTGGGGTTTGAGCTAACTCTGTTGTGCTTTGCGGGTTAGACCCTCCATCCTGTTCTCCCTGATGTCACTCTCCTTTTTTCCAGAATTCCGCAGACATGCCGGAGACCATCACTAGCCGTGACGCGGCGCGCTTCCCCATCATCGCCAGCTGCACGCTCTTTGGATTATATCTCTTCTTCAAGGTGAGGCCCCCCCAGCTCACCTGGGTACTCCACGGCGCCACCGCCGCTGCTTAAATCAGTCTCTTTCTGTAGGTTTTCTCCCAAGAATACATCAATCTGCTACTCTCCATGTACTTCTTCGTGCTGGGCATTTTGGCGCTGTCTCACACCATGAGGTCAGTCTGTCTCCTGGTCTTCCTGTTTTTGGTCCTTGCCTGCTGTCGGCCCTGCGAGCCCCCGGACCGCCCCGCCTAATCCCCCACCTTCCGTCTCTCCCCCTGTAGTCCTTTCATGAGCCGTGTATTTCCGGCCAACCTGCCGAACAGACAATACCAGCTGCTCTTCACGCAGGGATCAGGGGAGGGCAGGGAGGGTAAGTGTTGCTGACACTCATGTCTCAGCCAGTCTGGGCTGCCCAAGGCTCTGAGGTCAGAGTCTGTTTGAAACATCCTTCATTATGCACTTTGCCTGGTCCTCCTGAACATCATCCTGCAGTTAGTTTAATTACAGTGCTGTTTCCTTCCTGTCTGATGTTGGATGTGTTTTTGGTGCTGTGCTGATGGGCATGATGACCCCATCGGGTGGAGGGGGTGTTTCATGCTCTTGTCCTTTCCTCCCCAGAAATCGTCAATTACGAGTTTGACACGAAAGACTTGGTGTGTCTGTGCATCAGCACGGTGGTGGGAATCTGGTATGTCCTCACGAAGGTAAATGCGTCAGGCGTAACCCATGGGTAACCTATGTGTAACCTGTGATGGGTGTCCGGTGTATCAGTCAGGAGTTTGTGGCTGTGGACTGAGTTGGTCAGTGAATGTTTAGGTCAATGTGCAGGATTCTGGATTTTCATGAACCCCAACTGAGAAACACGGAAGGCAGGTGTGGCTTTGCTGAAACTGGCTCTCTGTACTTTGGTTTCAGCTGGTGCTCATTGTGTTTGAGAAACTTTATTAGTCCCTGGCAAAATACCTTACTGCTGTATGCACCAGAACTTAAAGTGCAGAGAAACAAGCATAGTGTAAACAATTAAACATGTCATGACATTTCCCTCGATGCATTGCAGGAAAGCTGGAACTAGTAGAAGCAATAGTGTGTTCTGTTCTTCAAGTCTCGTACAGTTTTGCTGAATTTCAGGAATGAGCAGCCTTGCAGATGGGCTGCAGGTGTTCTTGTGCTGCCTGACTTCTGTCTCCCTGCAGCACTGGGTGGCCAACAACCTGTTTGGGCTGGCGTTCGCGCTGAACGGTGTGGAGCTGCTGCACCTCAACAACGTGAGCACAGGCTGCATCCTACTAGGCGGCCTCTTCATCTATGACGTGTTCTGGGTGAGCATACCAGGATCTGGGCACAAACGCGGGGCGCTAACTGTTAGCGTGCCGGCCGGGTTTTGGCACGTGTCTCAGGCTAACTTTGGGCGTGAGTGGTGTGGGTCTCTCAGGGTTCTAGCTGATGGACTAGTGATCAGCGTACTGATTCTGACTTAAATAATCCAACCATTTAAAACTAATAAGGTAATTAAAGCTGCACCTTGACAATGGTAGCCAATGGTGTTAGCGTATTAGCTGTGACTGCATGTATTTGTTAAAAGGTGGTGCTGTGATTGTTTCCTGTATAGGTTTTCGGGACCAACGTTATGGTAACAGTGGCCAAGTCATTTGAGGCGCCGATAAAGTGTGAGTGAGACCGATGTCTTTCTGAGCCACCCACCCCCCAGCAGTCCAGCCCCTGCAGACACAAACAGCTGAGCCGCCTTCGATTCGTGGGTGTCTTGTCTCTTTACTCTGAGGAAGCAAGCAGCTGCTTTTGTTGTCGGCGTTCAGCAGATGTGGGTCTCCAGGAGTAAAGCAGA
>JAODLC010000133.1:8983384-8997371 GCA_026781145.1 Hippopotamyrus pictus
GCGTACTTCAGGAGTAAAGCAGAGCGTACTTCAGGAGTAAAGCAGAGCGTACTTCAGGAGTAAAGCAGAGCGTACTTCAGGAGTAAAGCAGAGCGTACTTGTTAACCTTCTGTGTTCAGTCCTGATGGTGGCCTTTGGCAGAGCAACCACACGCGATGTTCTCAGTGGGGACTTTTCTGCATTATTAGCATTACTGTTGTGATTTATTCATGTACACAGCTATGTGTGAGTTTTGATTCCCTTCTCTCCACACCTCAGTGGTGTTCCCACAGGACCTGCTGGAGAAGGGTCTGGAAGCCAACAATTTCGCCATGCTGGGTCTCGGTGACATCGTCATCCCAGGCAAGGCAACCCGCCCATTAAAAAAAAAAAAAAAAAATTTTACTAGGTAAGCTGTTGAGAGCTTAGATGTAGATGCCAGACGGACAGGGAGATTGTGTCCCCTGAACATACACTAGAGGGCGCTATAACACTAACGAAGGGGTTTTCAATGATCTTTTTTATTTTTAGGTATCTTCATTGCATTACTCCTGCGTTTCGACGTTAGGTGAGTGAAGCCTTAGATGCTGGTGACGGTCTGCATGCCTTCTGTGTTGTGGCGCCATCTTCTGGTCAGCTCTGACCCTGATGCATCTCTGTTCCCAGCCTGAGGAAAGACTCCCGCACCTATTTCTACACCAGCTTCCTGGCCTATATCTTCGGCCTGGGACTCACCATATTTGTGATGCACACCTTCAAGCACGCCCAGGTCAGGTGACCCTCCTGCAGAGTCACTGTCGTTACACTGTTGCCCGTGTGCCGTTACTGTGCTGTGTTTTGCTGATGATCCACAAGCTCTGGGCAAATTACCTGTTACTGCATTTAGTCTGTTACCCATTTCTATTCAAACCAATAAATCCCTGAAAAATTGAGTTTTGCAAACAACCTTAATTTTATAGTAATTTTTACCTGAGGTTTGGCCATTTGTAGGTCATCGCTTACTTCCTAATTGCACATTTATAATTTTCCTGTATGGCCTTGGGTGGAGGATCTTGTGCGTAACACATCCTCTTCCCTTCCCAGCCTGCCCTGCTCTACCTGGTCCCAGCATGCATTGGGTTTCCAGTGGTGGTGGCACTAGTGAAAGGAGAGCTCACGGAGATGTTCAGGTGAGGAGGATGGATCGGGTGGGGTGGGGCGGTGACCCTTATTTGTATTGCTTGCCATTATAATCTTAAGTGTATCCGTGTACAGCACCCCCATGCTATCCGGGAGTGGTTTGTGCCAGTACGGATGTGTTTCATAGCTGCCAAACCTACATGCACAGCATGCATGGGCCGTTTGTCTGTCCTCCTCCATATCTGCACTTTTTCCCTTTTATCAGCTGGGGGGGGGTTGGGGTGTGGTTTTGGTTGCCTAGGGTGCAGCTTCGCAGGGAGGCCCTTGGTTATTCGCTCACATGGCTGATGCCTTTATCCAGGGCAACTTCCTGATTTTACCCATCTGATCTGCTAGACCTTTAACGGGTTAAGTGCTCTGTTCAAGATCACAAACCTGCCTCGGCTACCATTATACCCACTGCTTCCACTCACCCCTATTCTCTGGTTTTATCCTTCTAAACATCCCTCCCCTAATCGCCTTAATTCACACCTGTGTCTTGGAGCTGATGCTGTCTGCTGTTTGAGAGTCTGGCCCCAATCCCAGTCTGTCAGAGCTGCCCCACTTTGCCTCCGCTCCACATGTGCCTGCTGAAGGATTTCCCTTTCTTAACTCATCTTAAAGCACTCTCTCCTCTCGATCGCGCTGTTGGTCTATCTCTTCACCCCACTAGTGCTGCCCTGTGCTGGCCGGCCTGTAGGGGCTAGTGTCTCCTCAGTAAGGACCTCTCCCTCAGTGCCACGTTGCTTTTTTGGCTTTGTGTCTCAGAACTTTCCCAGCCATTTGGATCATACAAGTTCACTTCTGCACAGCTATCCTCTGCCACAGTAGAGGGTGCCCTACTCCCTATTCCTGCATTTCCAGTCTATCAGTTTAAGCCATCATCCATGTTGCCAGCAATACAACTCATCAATTCCCTAAAATAATAAAACCAGTTACTGTTTACTGGGAGCTTTTCTGATCTTTTACCATCCCTTTGTGCTGAGGCAGCTGTTCTTATGTCAATGTTTAAAGAATTTAAAGGATGTTTTCTTTTATGTAAAGCAAGGGGGCAGGTTTCATGCTGCTCTTCAGTCTACGTTACTTTTCAGGCAACAAGCTGTCGTGTTGCTGCAGTTTAGCGTAGTGGGGGAAACGCGTGTTGAGTTCTTAAGATTCTTTCAGCACATTATTGTCTGTATTTTGCTCCACGTTAATATCCGTCCTGCCCTTGCCTTGTCTCCCCTTCAGGTATGAAGAATCCCTGTCGGAGGCAGATCCTGCCCCCAAGGATGAGGCAGAGGTCGAGAAGAAGGAACAGTAACCAGCAGGTCCCCCCCCCCACCCACCAAATACCCAATCCCCACCTCTGCATTTCACGCACGCACCACAGGGTGGTGCTGTCCACACCTTCGTCCATGGAACTGGCTGATGTATTAAATGACTGTACGACATTGGATATCCTGTAGCGTTTAAGTGGTTTGTTCAGTGTGGCAGTGACCCGGTGCCTGTCCGTCCTGCCCCCAGATCTCTCCAGGCCACTCACCCCCCACGTGCCGTCTGTCAGCGTCCTAAAAGCCAGAATGTTAAATTTGTCCGAGGAGTGGAATCTGTTGAGGAAGAATAGTGTGTGTGGAGGGTCCGGCTTCTGACGGGATGTGCTGAAATGTTTGGCCTTTCATGTCAGGCACAAAAACATTTGGCCAGATTTAGTGTGTTTCTTTTTTCTTTCCAGTAACTTTTGAGTAAGACTGGTTTGCTAAGCAATCATGGAGAGAGACAAATCTCTATCGTGTGTTTTTTTTTTTCTTCTATACAATTGTCTCATGGACTTGGACACGTTTTTACTATGCAGATTTTATATGGATCTTGCAGACGTACGTTTAATCTTGTTTTTAAACTGGCACTCTCTTTTTAACCCTCTGGGGACTAGGGGTAGGGAACACACTTTCACTGCCTGGGGCATGGTAATGTAAAAAAAACATTACATTCAATATCATAAACTTAATTTATGGCAAATTATTTGTCACTATCTCTGGCCTACTTAAATCGAATATGTAGCAACTTTTATGTGTATGCATGGGCCATTGTCACCTGGCCACACCCCCCCCCCCCCCTTTTTGGCGCTGATGGGGACGTATCTGGATCGCGTTTCACCGCTGTGTTGTTCATCAAACTATCATGCGAATGCGATTTGAATACGCGCTAATGCGGCTATTTAGAATGTGAATAGCGATCTTCGGGTGACAGCGGTACTACACGCCCCAGATGCAGGTAAAACAAAGTAAGGTGACATGGTTTACTTTTTTGCCTATTTAACTGAATTAAAAAAAAAAAAAAATAATTCCGACGTTTGGACGTTTTGAAAAGACAGATTATGAATTTAGTCATCCTTTTTTCATGGTTCTACAATAAGATTTCAGCAAGTTATGAACTGAAATATACTAGAAAGATACGCGGCAATGCTGACGATGCCCTTGTCCCCAGAGGGTTAAATGAAGGTAGGTGTGCAATTTGGTAAACTATAAAGGAGCTGCAAATGTTAATTTGATTGATTGATATTTCTCGACCTTGCAGATGAACACCTGTAGCATTGTGGCCTCTGCATCTTTTAGTTTTCAGCTGAGTTCTCAGTTTCTCTGGTTACCTGGGCTGCTGTTGCTGTGGTTACCTGGGCTGGCTGTGCCCACTTGTTTGAAATCAGAGACATAAAGTACAAGTCTTGCTTTCCGTTTAAACTCCCTTGGCTGTCTCTGCTTTCTGCCCTCCTGGCGTGGCACCTGCCCTAGCTGGCTGCTTGGAGTCGGTGTGATGATCGTGCCGCTTGCCAGGTCGAGTGCTGGCTGCACTGTAAGCGTGTGACACTGTTCTGGGTGGACTAGATCGTGATGATGGAGTCTGTCAGGTGAGGTGTGGACTTTGCCGACGACTTCCACCGCCCTCACCTGCAACGTCAATGAAGACCATCCATACCTCAGTGGCCACTTTTCTGATTAGGGTTTGTCCAGAAGCTGTTCCAGGAAGCATAAGGATTAACAAGGGTTGCGCTGTGTAATGGGTCCCTGCGATGGGTTTCCAACTTTCGCTAATGACCTCTAAGGCTTATGGTGATGATCTATCTGTGGTGAACTAACATCCATCCCAATTGAGGGTGACCTACCTGCCCCACAGCTATCAGTACAGATGATGATGGATCCAATGTCCTTCCCGCAATAGTGGGTCAGCCTCTCTAACAACAAGCAATGCATTGCCAGTTGTCGAGGTGTCTTCCTTGATTGTTTTGTAGTTAGGCTGAAGGTAGAATGATAATTCTGACATTTTAAGATTCTGGCCTTTTAGCAGATGGAGTTGGGCACCTTGTGGTTTTTGTTCTGCTGGGTGAGTGGCTTCAAAGGGATGGATGTAACGGACACGTTTATGTTGTGATTTCCCAAGGGCACCGTGTCCATGCTTCTTCTCTGCGTACGGTGAGTTATCCTGTCTTTCTGCTTATGCTTTTCTCCTGATGTATCAATGCAAGTGGAGGGCAGCTTCCTTGGTTGAAAAGCAGGTCCTTTTCTTGTAGTAAAGTGTGATGGTGCCATTCTGAGGATGCAGCCCGTCTCTGTGTCTTGTCTTTTTTTTTCTTTTTTTTTTTTGTCAAATCAAACTCGGACCACTGCTGCAATCACAGGGATGAAGACCGTAGTCCTATACACAGAGACGTACACCCCCGGTCCCTGTTGGTGCTCTGCTGCCTTTGCCCTGTTTCGTAAGGTGATCAAAGAACACGTGGAGCCTGTTTCTGTGGCTGTCACTTTGGTTTTTATCCTTTTAGCTGGTGCGTGTATCTAAAGCGACGGCAGGGCAGTTGGGCCTTGCTTCAGGAGCCCAATGGTGACGTCACTCTGCTGACGCTGGGATTTGAACCAGCGACTTTCTGATCGCATGTACCCACTGTGCCACACGCCACCCTGAGAGAAAAAGCCCACTTTAACATTAGAACATTATACAATTAACTAACACAAACAAGAATTTCTGTCTTCCTCCAAAAACCAACTGATATTTGAATTGTTAGCTGACCACTGCTTTGGTTTTCAAAATCTCTCCTCAGACGCAACTCACCCATTCTGTGTTTAAATTCCTTCACCAGCTCAGTTAATTACTTAAACAAATTGAAAAGGTATTGATTAGGTAAACTATGTGAGTCAGTGAACACATGGATGTATTGGATGGTTACCGGGGTGGTTTTAGAGATGTTATAATGGTTAAGCTGACACCCTCTGACAGACATCATAGTTATACACCAACATGAAGCTCATTTAAACATAATTGTCCCCCCTTCACTGGAGGTGTGTGGTTCCATCTCTCTGAACTTCCACGTGCTGCTGGTGCTGCTTCCGGGAACTCACAAAATTACAGTAAACGTCGCCAAAGCATGGAGCTGAAATTCAATTCGTTCGCCCGAACATTTGGGTTAATTTGCTGTTCTATACTTTTTATTTGATTCGATCAAACTTTTCCTATTCGATCTTGGACCGACATGACCTGACACACCTTTTATAGACAATGCTTTTTCAATTCTGAGAAAATAAAAAAATATATTTTTCACCTCTTTCTGGATATTTTCTTTGCTTTTTGGCTGCATTATGGACACCTTGAAGCCTAATTTAGTTTTTTTTTTTGTTTGTTTTTTTTTTTTTTTTTTTTTTTAGACAAGGGCCTGTCCTGTCAAGTGAAACCAGGACTAAATAACTTTCTTATATCCACTGACGTAACTTAGCTGACTGTGTCATGTCTGAGACCCCCCTTGCTGGGCCCCATCACATGGAGCGCTTTGACTAAGATGGATGTGGAGGTGAGTGCCGAGACCCCACAAACCCACACACCTGTGACATACGGTCAGCAGCTGATCGTCATCTCTAGAAACTTCTGTGCCGTCAGATCTCGGCCCTGGCTGCCTCAGTGAAGCATGACCACCTTGTGATGTCCCGCTGGGGAGACTCTTTCCCAATATTACGGTAATCGCACTCAGATGGACGTAAAAATGGCTGTAGCAACTTTAGGTCGTCTTGGCCTCAGGACATATGAAAGTGTGGCGGCATTGACCCCCCCCCCAGAATTCCCAGCTGGCTTCACATGAAAACACCTGTGTGAAAGGGAAGTTTTTTTCTTTTCTTTTAATTTTTTTAAAGATATGTCACTGACTTCACAAGGGCTCTGGGGCCATGGGACGGCTGTTTCTTGCATGTGGGGCTGAGCGAACCACTTCCTGCACCCTTGGTATGGAGCCCGAGGGAACAGTCTGATGGCCTGTCTTTTATTTTAGCTGGTTGTACACGTGGTGGAGTGAGGTTAACAGACCCTCCTTTAATAAAATATTTTTTTTAAATACATAGTTCGATTATATTTTTAAATTGGAAGTACATTTCAAATCAAAGCCAAAAAGTGAAGTCTTTGGTAGTGTGCTGTACCAGTTGCGGCTGAGTTTCTTGGCTTTGGTGGTTGGATTTTCTGAGGGTTAGGAGGCTTAGACAGCTTTTGGGTTTGGGTTAGGCCCAGCGGGGGGGGCCTTGTGAGATACCCAGAAGGAACTCGCCGAAGCTTGGGAGGCAGAGCCCACACCCACAGTGAAGGAGCCGGAGTGGCACGTTTATGGACCATGGGGACCTTGACAAGCGGCATGTACTTGTGGCTGGACACAGACACACCTGCAGCACAGCCAGGCACTATAAATTAGAAATTCAATCAGGAAAAATTGACTGGCTACACTGCAACACTGCCATCCAGTGGTCATAGAAGGGAGCTGTCACTCTTTTACCCATAGTGTTCACACCCCAGCCTTGGTCCCTGGGACAGATGACCCTGACCAGGACATGCAGTTGGAAGCTGATTGGGTGAAAGGATGGATAGAAGAACATATTGCTTGATGTTTTTACCTTGCAAATTTACATATTTGCATCTTCACGAGGTTCAAGTTCAATATGGAAGGACCCAGAACTCCAGATCCTAAATCTGCTTGTTAGCCAACTGGTTCCTGCTACATCTGCCATCATCCAGGTGAAAAGAGATCTTAGACCTGCAGGCCCTTCTGCTGTAACTGATGCCCTGAAATCAGGCTCCAAGTCAGCACTGGTCTGTCTTCCATCTTCATTCACATAGGGAATCTCTCATCAAATGCTGGTGGAAGTTTTCCTTAATAGTAGGTCTTTGTGGCCCCAGCAGATTTTTGTAGCGCCAGCTTTTACCTTGAGAATGCACACATGACTGCCCTGGGCCGCCTATCCGTGGGGCTGTACTGCCTTTGCAGATGTCTGACAGGTCAGCTGTGAACCATAGTGCCACACAATGAGTCTCTAATCCACCCTCAGCCTACTGGGCCGCTTAAACATAAACATGGAGGTTTTCAATGAACAGTTCAACAAAAGGGCAGCTATTTAACATTAATATTTCCAAAGTGATGTACTTTTTTTTTTTTGGAGAAAGCAGAGGCAGTCAGTGCTTGTAGCAGTGGGGGAGGGGGGCTGAGGGGCCTTGCTCAAGAGCCCAATGATGAAATCACCTTGCTGAGTGAGATTTGAACCCATAATCTTCTGTTCATTGACAGGGTATCCGAGCCACACATCACCCTACTAGTGATCTTAGAGATGTGGCAAGTAATATAGCCTGAGTTGTAGCAGATGGATAACAGGTCAATCCCCTATTGTGGGCAGACTGTGGCAAGCTGTAGTCAGCAGGCTTGTTTTCACCATCCCTGATTTGTATGGAAACCTAACCAGCAGAGTCCAGAAGTGTGTAAGCGCTTCTCTTTATAATATCTGCACCTATCTGCTGGGTTGTGGCTGCAGTTATTTTCCACACACAAAAGTTGCTGAGAGATATCAGCATTAGCATGGTCACAGGCTCCTGCTGAGCCTGGGTGAGCCTGTGTATTAGTTACTCCATTTCCACCAATGCAGTGTCGTTGCCAGGCTTTTTCCCAATACGGAACTGGTTCTGTGTGTTTCCACCGCAAAAAACAGCTCTACAAAAAAGCTGGTCTCAGATCTCAGAACTGTAACATCAGCAGACGTGGGACTGACTATCATGTCCAAATAAACAAAATGTAATCATACTGCCACATTAACCACACTAATAAAAGTATTTGTACAAGAATTGTATGAAGGATTATTGTGGCTAATTCTAATTATGTTACATCTTTGTCAAATCAATGGTTTAAAAACATCAAAAACCTTACATACCAGTCATCTTGAGACCATTCGCAGTGAATGCTGCCTGATGTTGTTATTGAAAGCAAATCTGCATGCGCAACTTGTTTTTTTATTCATTATGCAAATAATGCAAAAATGTGGCCTCATATAAGAGAAATAATATTGAAGAACAGGGTGACAGGTCACCTCAGTATTTACCTGTTCTGTTCTTTGATGAAACTAGTGGAAAAGCAGGCCTGTTCTCACAAAGCACCAAGTGAGAACCAGCACTGGCACCACATCGGTGTAAATGAGGTAACAGTGCCCCTGGGCTTCAGCCCGGGTGAGCCCGTGGAGTACAGTGGCCCTGGGATTCAGCACTGGCGAGCCTGTGTATTAAGCACGCCTAGGTTTCAACCCCGTTGATCCTGTGCATTACAGTACCCCTGAGTTTCAGCAGAGGTGAGCGCATGCATTTCGCACCCCTGCACTTCATCCTGGGTGATCCTGTGCATGACACGCCCCTGGGCTTCATCCTGGGTGATCCTGTGCATGACACGCCCCTGGGCTTCATCCTGGGTGATCCTGTGCATTAAGCGCCCCTGGGCTTCAGCCTGGGTGAGCCCGTGCATTAAGCGCCCCTGCCTGTGACTGCTGCAAGGCAGCACTGTGCCTCCCACCCAGGCCCACCATGGAAGGCACTAGCGACATAGGGCTCATTCTGGGGGGATTTTCATCAATGGAAAAAGGGCCAGGGGGGTGGAGGTCCTGCCTACTCCAGGGGCAGGGCAGCGGCGCCTAGCCGGCGCCCGCAAACACAGCCTCTCTCCAGCGGGCGGCGCAAAGGGCTGCTTTCATACACTCCAGTCAGTTTTACTGCACAGAGAGAAAGAAAAAAAACATATAAACGAGTCCTGTGTTCACATTTTCCACCCCCAGCGAGGGCAACAGCCAGCCATTGTGTCTCCGGCGCACATCCTGATAGACAGACGTGTCTCCCTCCTAGCTGCGGGGGGAGGGGACGGGGGAGGGTGCCATAACCGCTGAAAGCTGGCACCCCAGCCTGCAAAAACATCACGTGACCCTGTGCCTTTGTTTAGTTGGTTGCAAACCCCTAATTAAGTGAAATCTGCAAAAATTTGGGTAAGCGTTGCTCTGAGATGTGTTTCTGTGTTCAGTTTGTAATGGTCCAATCAGGAATGCTGTTTTCCTCCCAGCTGGATCAATGCGCTGCTTCATTCTGCCACCGGCTTAACTGTGGTGGGGTGTCCCAGCTGCGGCTTCAGCTCCTTTGTGTACAAGTAATGAGTAACGACCCTCTCGCAGTGTGACTGTGACTGTAGCGGGAGCTACGGCCTCACGGAGTGTGGCTGCCAAGCTAGGATAGGCGTTCTGGCTCATAACGGCTAACATCAGCAAGGAAGTCGTGGGCAGAGCATCGACCAGGCGGCTCATCGGTGTTATATCACGCAGACAGACGCAGAAAGGCACCATTTAGCAAATTGAAAAATGGATGCAGGATTCATGGCTGCAAATCAAGTTTATAGCACACCACAAAAACAAGAATAATACAGAGTTTTCTGGCAGCCTGAGGCTGGGCTGTGAGGCCCAGGAGGTCCTGTTCTTTCTGCGAGTCTTTGCATTTTTCACGGCCAGTGCCTCTTAGTAGCTAAGCTGGGGATGGGGGGGGGGGGAGGTTCGGCTTCCAGGCTATAGCTGGGATCAGAGCGTGTTACTGGTCACATGCCGGTTTAGCCTAATTCCACTCGTGATTCCAGTGACTGACAATGCACTGAAATCTTGACTGACTGCACCATACCGTTTTCATCATTACATCTGTAGGATTTTTTTGGGGTGCTGGTGTGGCTCATTTGGGTTAAACATTTCTGCTTGTGATCAGAAGGTTGCTTGTTCAAGCCCTGGTCGGTAAAATAGTCACAAGGCCTTTAACCCCCAGCTCCAGTGGTGCTGCACACTGACTGACTGCACTCTCTCCTCTATGTGTGTCTCATGGAGAACAAAAATGAGGTGAGTCAAAGGAGAATTTACTCATGGGGATTAATAAAGTATCCCTGTTGTATTTGGCTGCCGCTATCATTTTGGCTTTCTTGAAGGAGCCCCTTTCTGGCTTGTACCTGCACAGTCCTTATTGGGATTTGAAGCTATGACCTTCTGTGTCTGTCTCCAGCTCCCTGGGGTTATGATATGTGTTGTACCTCAGGCATCGGGTCACCCTCTGCTTACTACCTCAGGCACTGCTCCAGCTCACAGACACCCTGGTGTTTCTGCTCAGTCTTCTGCTGGTATTTGGCTATATTCATGTTATTTTTTCCTTTCTGTGTAGAGGTGAGCCCTTGGATTTCAGTGACAGTGACCACAGGGGGTGCCAGTGAGTGCTGAGGGTCCAGACAGTGAGTCCACACATGCCGTGCTGCCCCTATCACGAGCCTCTGGATATATTGTAAGCAGATGTCTTCACTCTGACTATAAGTCATGATAGTGTGAGTGGGGGCGGTGCGGGGGGGGGGGGGGGGATCTTAGAACAGGCGTGGGCTATGAAATGGCCCCCTTATCCTGACACAGGCGTGAGTGCCCTGGATGTAAGCTGCCAGACAGCTGCTTATCCACATGGGACAGCAGCTCCAGACAGGGGGCCCTCTCCACTGGACCTTCAAGCTGTGCAGCCTTGTGCGTGTGTGTGTCTGTCTGTCTGTGTGTGTGTGTGTGTGTGTGTGTACTTGCCCTCCACGCAGCAGCCCTCGATGCCTAGTTCGTGCCTGCCAGTCCATCATTGTAAGTTAATTCACTTACAAAGATTGTTCACAATATGTGCGCATGCCTGCTGCACCGTCGAGCTCCAGTAGGGGGCGACTTCATACCTCCAGCTTTCCTCCATCTCCCTCCGCAAGGCTCAGGCGTCACAGCAGCTGAGGCTATGTGGACTTGTGGCTGTAGGTTCAAAGCCCCAGAGAAGAGCCACTGCTGCTCCAGTGAGGAAAATCATGATCTGCTGTCCTTTATTAAGCATTAAAACATGCAGTTGTGGAATAAATCAATATTTCAGACGTGAGAATCACCTTGGACAAAAGAGTCAGCTCAGCAACTTATTACAAACTCCTTTGGATGCCAGTTTTATGTTAAATATCAATCTGTCCTTGTATGAATGGTTATTCATCTCAATGATCTGCTCCTATTACTGCACTTAACAAAATTAAAGCTCTGAGATGTTAGAATGAACCTGGCCATTTAGACTAAGCCTTATGAGCATGTGCTCGCAGATGCAGTGGTTTTGTCCCATAGCCCTGGTGTGTGTCCAGCTGTGTACACCAAAGGCGTGTAAAAGCCACACTGTCGCTGAATAGACGCACAGCGCTCAGCTTCCGCAGGACCACAGGCGGGGGCACTGTGTGATCAGGTGGGGCTGCTGTTTGTGCACCCCTCACGCTCACACGAACCCCCACCCCCAGGCACGCTGAGAGCCGCAAGCGATCATCCCCTTCCTGCGCAGTGAGCACGCAGTCAGTATTGGCCCATAAGCCTCCTGTCTGTTTGGGCCCACAGGTAACCGACTCTCCTCCTCTGGACAAGCTAATGCGCTAATGCGCTAGCGCCTCGACAGACCAATGGCCCCCTCAGATCCAAACATACCATACTTCACTTCAGCAGATGCTCGAGTCTAAAGTGACATACAGGTGAGGATCAGAGAGCCGGGCAAAGGCCCAGTGGTGACATCACTCCGTCTGCCCATGGGATCCAAACCAGCGACCTTCAGTTCACAAGTCAAGTCAAAGTCTTTATTATCAATTCCGCCGTATGTACAGGACACACAGGGGATTGAAATTACGTTACTCATAGACCCCACAGTTACAAGCAAGGCAGACACACAAGACAGATACAGGTATTTAAGTATATACATGTATACAAAAATAAAATTAAACTGAATTAAATACTTTGTGCAAAAAGACATAAGGCAGTGCAATATTTCAGCAGGAGAGCCCTAAGCTGCAGATTCACACCGCCCCAGAATACCGCTCTATTCAGGTGCCCGGGGCAGACGATTCGCTGCCATTTTCTTCATTTTTTTTACTTTAAATACAATTTACTTTCTTGTTACCTTCTCCTCTCTAAATTTACACTTTGATGCATATTCATGAACTTTAAATACTTTGCAAGAACTTGCACTGTTACATGTTAAGTTAAAGGCTTCAGGGCAAATGTGTCTAAATGAACTTCATTAATCTGAAACCGAATATCCAGATATACCCAAAATGTATTTAAACTGTGCACAGCTAAAACCTCAGTCACGTGATGTATAAATCTATGTGTGTGCTCACAGTGTGCAGACACTGGCCACATGTACCCACAATGCACTCTGATCGTACACAGACCCATCTGCAATGCATTTGAATCGAAGTCACCCACATTAGAACGTTCCTGCAGCAAACTGCTCTAAACTAATAACTAGGAGCATTTAAATGGCTCCTTTGTAATCCCAGGATCCTAGCTGATGCAGCCGTGAAGGAAGTGCTCTTGAAATCCATCTCGGCGTCCTACTCGCTGAGGTTTCTCTGGAATGCGCACAAACAGCGGCCAGCTTGAGGCTCTCAGTCTGCCGCCCGCTTTCCAGAACGTTGCGCATGTTGACAATCGGGGAGGTCCTCGGTTGCACCCGGGGGAGCCACGCAGAGTCGCCCTCCCCCGTGGACGGGGCCCCCGCTCCTGTCTGCTTTGCTGATGGCCCCGGAAGCGTCCCGTGGCTACGTCTCGCACGCGAGCAGCCTGTCAGTGTGCATAGCCCAAGCTGCTGTCACCTTATTCTCTGTCACTGTCAACTCCAACACAATTCCTGTAGTTTGCACTATAGATTCGCCACAATAACACACAGCCCAGAAGTGCATTGTTAAAGCATAAGCAGGCTTTGTTTTCGAAAGAGGCTCTTGTCTCAGTGCTACCACAATGAAACCTTTCCAATCTGCTGTTCCTCCTTTTTTTTTATTTTTAAATCTCTTGCCCTCTCCCAACGCTGGGGGCTTCCAGAGAGGGCAATGCAACCAGCTGGGGAACAGCACACAGGATGTCTGTGCTGTCATTGCTCACCCCACCACTAGGGGGCATCAGAACACTCCCAGCTGACTATCTCTTCCCTGACTGAGTAGAGGCTCGGCCGCCCCCAGGGGGAGATGGAATCAGATAGTGGACAAGACGGGGCAGAAAGGGGTCACCGCTCGTCCGGTTAATTAGCGGCCTGGATCATCTTGCCTGTGGGAAGGCCTCTGTGCTGAAACTCCATTGTTCTATGGGCCGGATGGGATGTTCAAAGTGGTTTCGGGAGGGGGGTGGGGGGCTCCTGGTGTTTGATTTGCTCCCAGCTGCTCCTCGCCAGTAAGGTGGCTCTGGTAGCCGGAGCAGGGCAGCGGCATGCCACGTACTTCACGGGAACACGGTGTTCCAAACGACACGTTTGCTGGTAATTACTAAACACTCCAACGCAAATGCGCCTGAAGTCAGATTTTTAAAGCCTCTGCTTCTGTTCTGCTCCTTACAGCTTTTTTCCAGCTGTTCTGACTAAATGAAAGTTCTTTAAGTGTAACATGGACATTTCTGCATTTTTGATCCACAGTAAAGAAGGCAGCATGCTTCCTGTGCCTGTTAGCCCACCGATGGGTGCAGGACGGACAGAAACCCTGCCCCCCCCCCCCCAT
>JAODLC010000133.1:9000129-9018328 GCA_026781145.1 Hippopotamyrus pictus
CCCCCAAGACCCCCAAATAAATGATTTGGAGGCCTGTGGTATTTGACGGGGCAGTATTGAGGTACTCCCCATTTCCCAAAGGGTGTTCCAGCTCCACTCTTGGGTCACATGAATAAATCTCTTTGCTTCTGCATTAAGTGTCCATCCCTCCCCCTGGAGTGGGCTGCACAGGGAATGGGGTCGCCTCCCCTTTCATCATCATCCCTTTTCATGTTGCTTTTCTCTATTGCCTTTAGGTGAATTAAAGGGACGGACTCACCATGCTTGTAGATTATGACCAGTATAAATCTCTTATGGAGGTTTTTCTTAGCTAATTTAGAGCCAGCACCCGCCCCTTGGGCCACTGCCAGACCCGGTGTTGGACCATCCGAAAGTAGTTCTGCACGTTTCCACTGCAACAAAATAGAGCCAGAAAAACAGCCCCATAGAAAAGCTGATCTCAGGATTTGGAAAGTGAGACGAGCTATCGCATGCAAAGCTTCCGCATGCCTGGAAAATTCAGTCCATAACCAATATATTTTTCTTTTATATCACCGTTGCTGGCAGTGAAACAACCTGCCAGATTATTAGCAAAATAACGCCACATCATATTTTTTTTTTATTCTGTGGAAAATGACAGATCGATTTGCTGGGTTTAATAAATTAAAAATGTCACATTTTGAGTATATAAAATACTGCGCACTCAAGTGGCAAGGAGATCATGAGGTGGACAGTAAAGTTCAGTTTTTAGCAGACTTTTATTGCACGATTTTTAAAAGGACAGCAGTAAAACAGCAAGTAAGAATAAACTCACACACAGACAGAGAATCTTTTAAGGAACAAAAAAGTGGATAAAAGGCGATAGGGACAGGGTGCGACAAACGTTTTTGTGTTTTTTTTGGTTCGGCAAACCAAAATAAAACAGAAAAGACTGAATTAATGAAAAAAAAAACTGAATGCGTATGAACCTTTACTCTCACTTCCTCCTACGTAACAGTTATGTTCTATTCTTTGAAACCAGTGGAAATGCCCGCAGGTTCTCAATAGGCATTTTGTGAGAACCAGCTGAGCACCAGCACTGGCTCCGTGTTAGTGGAAACAAGGCACCAGTTACTTCGTATCTCCCCCATCAATGCCTCTCTCTTCCTCTTGGACTATGGACTCCCCGCCTTCATTACTTAACCTACTACAGTGTAATTTCCTCTCTTCCACCTACTGGTTGCCCTGTGGACAGTGGGAGGTGTGGACAGAGTGATGGGCATGACCCAGGTGTTTGACCATGCCAGCGAAACATGGCCGCTTCCGTATCCCCTGAGTTCCTGAAGGTTAATGGCTGTGGGGTGAAAGGGGCCCCCAGTGGGAGGAGCTCGGGTCAGACAGTGTGCCTGCTGGGTTGTTTCTAAGGAGGCGGTTACATCTCAGACCTGGCTTCTGATCGGTCCTTTGCATCACGAGCTCCTTACCCCAGACGTTAATGGAAGACGTACTCCCTCCCCATCCGCCCACTTGCAGTGCCTTCGGCTGCCCCTACTCAGAGATCAACATGAGGAAGGAGCTAACCCTGCCGGACCGCTTGGGCAGCGAGAAACAGGCCGTGTCCACGACTGCGGTGACAGCCCAGAAGGCCAAGGGGCCTGGTGGCACGGAGGCGGAGGAGAAACCGCGCGACTACCGCATGGAGACCAGGTGGGAAGAGCCAGCTGACCTGGGGGCAGAGCTCTGTGTAGGCAGGGGTGCTGATCTGCAGGAAGAGCTCTGATGGATGGATGGATGGATGGGGTGGCTGGAACCTCTAGTTCAAGTTTCTAGTTACAGGGAGACTGTATTGATTAAAGTAAAGCACATTAGTCTACCCATAATTCCACAGTGCTAGTGCTCCCTTTCTGGCAGCCCTCTAGAAAAAGGTGTGAGAGAATTCCATCCCCTTTTATGTTTTTGCATTTTTGCTTTTTGTCCCTTTTGGGCAGTAGTAGTTTATTATAATGGTTTTAATTATTATTATTATTAAGTGTTAGCATCACGCAAAAGGCCCTGAGCTTTTTGCTTCTGTCATAATTACATTAACACGTGTACTGTCAGATGTGTCTCAGTGATGTTTTCTCCCGGAAATTAAGAGTCTTGGGTGCCGTGTTAAGTGTCCATTCAGTGCTGAAAATCCAGTTGGCGTTTAGCAGGAGGGCAGCCTCTTTGCGGTCTGTCCGCAGCCCAGGCCCTGCCATGCGGGTCCAGAACTGGAAGTGCTGTCATCAGTAATTATTGTGCTCCCTGCTTATGCGAGTGGTATTCCCCAAATTCACTGACTGTTTCAGGGACTCCAAGCGTTATTAACCGCAGGGATGTCGTATTATAATAATATTGGAATTGTGAAAGCAGCAATAGGTAATTTTTCGCTGGTTAAAAATTGCTTTGGACGGACAACACGCATTGTACTTATGCCGTTTCTTGACATTTCTGCCCCTACATCTAAAAATATAGAGCCATGCTGTCAGGCTGCGATGGTGCGGCCCGCCTCCGGGGGCGCTACGCGTCATGCCTGCGGCCCCCTGCCCACGCACAGGTGAAGCGGGAGCACGGGGACGAGGCCGCTCAGGGACAGAGACCACTCTCCCCACCAGGAAAGAAGGCCAAGATTCAGGGCAAGTAAGTCAGTGGCGCCTCCATTCACGGCCACCAGGGGGCAGACTATTATGTTAGCCGTTTCTTACGGGTTGCTTGAAGTTCTGTCTTAACCTGGCCGGTAAGCAGCTGTTGTTTCTGTCTGAATTGTTTCTACTAGGACAGCAGAGGAGGAAGATTATATGAATGATTCCCTTTGAGGAGATGAACTTTTAAATTACGCGTTGAATTCATATATCATAGCGTGTGAGCCGTGTTTTATGAAAATGCGCACAGTAGGCTACCTGCACACACTTCCTGGAGGTTTTCTCATGGAGACTGGGCCAGATTCCCTAAGGCCCCGATTTTCCCCCCACCCCCCATTTTTTAAAAGCCCCGAGCTCTTGATCCTGCACTCTCACCTCGGCTAAGTAAGTCCAGTCTGGTGATGTTCCGCAGTCGATCTTTTTGGGAACGCTAGGCTCCTCCTTCCTACAGCTGCCTGCCGGCCAAATGCCTCGGCCCTGCGCAGGCGTGCGGGTGATGCTTTCCGCGCGCGCTTAGCTTAGCGGCTGAACCCCGGTCTGGGGTCACATCCATCCACCTTCCCACCAACACTGACATTTGAAGTGGAAGTGACAGGCTACCGTCATGGTGACGCTCCTGCTCCTGTGCGAATGGGAGGCTGAACTGGCCCCCCCGGTGCCATCTGCCATCAAGCTGTCAGCTCGTGTCCGCCGTTAATTTCTGGCTGTCTGGCGTGGTTACGGCGGCGACTGGGGGGGCACTGCACCCTACCAAACGTCTTCATTCGCAACCCAGCTACTCCTATGAGTCTATATAATTGGTAGTATATTTATTCTGTGCGTGTGTGTTATTTTGATGTTGTTGGGACCATTTTTTGGTCCCCCCCCCCAAGGGGAAATTCAAATTTCATAAAAATCTGTGAATGCAATCAAAAACTAAAAATGCCAGAGGACTTGTATTTTGTTTGATTACTTATGGTTAAGGTTAGGGCTGGGTAAGGGGTTAAGGTTGTCATCGCTGGGAGTAGAGTTTTGCCCTTAGAAATGAATAGAGTCCCCACTGAGATCTGAGTACAGGGGTGTGTGTGTGTGTGTGTGTGTGTGTGTGTGTGTGGGGGGGTGTGTGTGTGTGTGTGTGTGTGTGTGTGTGTGTGTGTGTGTGTGGGGGGGTGTGTGTGTGTGTGTGTGTGTGTGTGTGTGTGAGAGAGAGAGAGAGAGAGACGGCAGTGGTGGGCAGCTGCATGGTCTGTCCAGTACAATACTACCTCTACATACGTCAAAAACTAAGTGTACATATACCAAACTATGAATACCTTATCTCTATGTACATATACACACTGTTAATACTACATCTATTTCTGTATGTATATATGCCACACTGTGAATTCTATATTTCTATATATGTGTACCACGCTGTGAATTACTACATTTATAGGTATGTATACCACACCATGAATACTACATCTGTATTTATGTATACCACACTGTGAATGCTACATCTGCATGTACATATACACACTATGAATACACTACATTTACCACACTGTGAATATCACCTACATACACATCTGTATGCACATAAACCACATACTGCTCAAACTCTCAAACTTTTAGCTAACAGCTAGCAAACACAGCTCCAACACCATTAAAGTACACACAGACTGATACTGAAGTTTGCCTGGTTACTCGAGTGACACGGCTTCACCAGCCAGCACAGCGACTCTTCTCCTGTGGACGGCATTGCGACATTACGAATGTTTGTTCATGATAAACACTGTAGGGGGGCCTTACAGTCACATGTCTGGGCTCATTACATAATTACATTACTGCTTAGTTGCTTAACGCATGCTTTTGGTGAAATTCTCCCAGACAGCTTGGCTCTGTCACTGTAGCCATTCATTGGTTTGAAGGTACAACAGCAGTTTCTTCTGGGATTTATATCTATGACCTTCAGCTGAAGCGTCCCAATCATGAAGTATCATGAGACCAGAGACACAAATGAAATGTCTGACGAGACGGAACAAACCCCAAGGACTGTGGGATAGTGTCTCATCCTCCACAAAGCCCCCGGAGGGAATAGAGGAGGTGTTAATGGGAGATCAGGGGGGCTTTTAGCAACTCGTTACCAGGGTGATGACGTTTCCCACCGGCCTGTTAGCGAGTGTGTGACGTGCTGGAGAAGGCGTACCCGCGTTTACGGCAGGTAGTGACTGCATGCCCGCCTCCGATCTGTCTGCCACTTCCATGTTACTGAGCTGACTTCTTTGTGCGTTTATTTAACGGGCGCTATGATCACACGTGAGAGGCGCTGATCTCCAGGTCCCCCCTAGGCCGCAGTCGCTGTCGCTGGGGCCAGCGGCCCGAGGATCTGGGGCCCTGGGCTGGCATCAGCAAGGACACGCAGGTGCTGCTGGGGGTCGTAAAGTTAAATAGCCTGGGGGGCCCTGGGGGGTGCCAGCGATAAAGCTTCCCAAAGGGGGGGCGGGTGCTGCCAGATCGATCTGCAGGCCAGATTTAATAACTTTACCCATTATATTTTGTACATCCTGTCGGCGTGTATCCAGGCTCGGCGTGTCTCAGCTTCCACTGGGATGTCTCACCAGACGTTCTTCCAGAGTTTAGGCAAAATCTGTCACATGTCCCGTCTTGCCAATCCGCCTGATACAAGGAGTGGGATTCTTATACGTGGGGTAAGGTGGGCTGGGAAGGCTATGATGGATCTGCCACAAGATCAGCGTGGCTAAGGGCACACGGCCGGGCGACTGTGTGTCAGGGGTGAAGGGGTGGGCTGCCTGGGCCTCTGGCGGCATGTTGGGGGCGAGGGGGACCCCCGCCGTGGGACTCGCAGAGAACACACCGCATAGGCAACCAACATGCACTTAGCCTGGTAATTACACCTTCCAAAGAGCGCCCTCCAATGCGAACACCTAAACATCTACACTTACCCAGAGTGAGCGGCCATGTTTTTACCCTGCTTGTGTAGTAACCCCCCGAGCACCGTGCCCCCCCTCCCCCTAACAGAGATGGCTGGAAGCCTGAAGCCCTCTGTGCTCCGTGAGCTGGCGAGGCCTATGCCCGTCTGGGCCTGGCGCGTGTGTGCGGCTACTGGCCAGCCTGCAGGAGCGTGGGGGGGGGGGCGCACTCCGCTCTGATGAGGGGTGTGCCCACACGCCTCAGTGACTCCCCCCCACACCCTGGAAGCTCTGGGCGGCTGCCAGGATCCACAGCTGCACCTGTTTCACAGTCATGCCGTTTCGACACAGTAAGGACAGGCGGATGGTGTTTGGAGAGGTTGGTCGGGGGTGGGGGGCGTGGGGGGGGTGGTTGCACATTCCCAAGGATGGAATAAAGGTGTATTACGCAACCCCAATTTTCACGATGGAAGCACAAGCGGGCAGCTGCAGCCAGATGCAGGAGAATGCCTCACACGCACACACAGACACACGCACAGACGTAAAATGTATTTGGCCCGATTTGCACGCGGAAGCAGAAGTGAACACGCTGTCCAGGTGTGTGCACAGGAAGTGACACGCAAAGCTGAAGCTGAGACGCAGGTGCAGGCCTCCTGACCCGTGACCGGTCTCGTCGCCATCCCCAACATGGCCGCCTGGAGGCACCGTCACCGAACCCTCCCACAGAAACTCACTGTTTTACTGTCACGTCACCAGGTGGTTCATTCATTTTTGCCCTTTATTTCAATTGCCACTGAAACTCATGGACGTCATGTGACAGCAGCCGCAAAGCTCAGCGAAGCAGACCTCTGATATGAAGCACAAAGTCGGTTCCTCAAATATGACCAGCTTGCAGCTGATGGGAATCCCCTGAGTGCGGTGTCTAAAATGCACAGCGACTCACTGCGTGAACACCAACCTCCGCAGAGCAAGAATGTGACTCAAGTTTGCCATTTTGCATGGTGCATTCTGCACGGTGCATTCTGCCTGCGTGTTTTGCGTGGGACATTTCATGTGAGACATTCTGCATGCGACAATTTGCGTTCTGCTCCCTAGATTAAATAGATTGTCCTTAATTCACCCACAGTTCTCACCAAACCGCAATAACGCAGGGGGGTGCGAAGACCGTAGTAGCTGAACAGCCAGGCCATCAACCTGGTGTCAGTGTGAGTACGTGTGTGTGTGTGTGTGTGTGTGAGAGAGAGAGCGAGAGAGAGAGAGTATCGGACCACTGTCTCATTTGGACATTAACTGGCACTCCTGCAGCTCCCCCCTCCCCCCCCCCAGCTGGGCATGAGGCTCTGCTTTGCACAGACACCCTTCAGGCAGCTGGTTTCCAGACAAGCCCTGCCATGCCCCCCCCACCTGGGTTTGGCTAAGGAGATTTACCTGTCAAAAAAAAACTGAAATCTGACATATTACTGGGATCTCAAATGACAGCACAGTTTCGAGACAGCAGGGGAGAGGAGAACCTTTTTCAAACTATTACACTGTGTTCATGACATCATCAGTGCATGTAATTCACTACAGGCAATACTGAGGCATCTAAATAACTTATTACAACCAAAGGAGACCTAGAGTGGCCCCCATATCATGAAAACAAACTAAAGGAGGTGTCACTGCAAAAGTAAAGCGGGGGGGGGGGGGGGGGGGGGGGTTGTCCCAAACTGCCGCTGGTGGCCCAGCTGTGTGTGTGTGAATGTGTGTAACACACATTTTCAGCCAGAACCTGAGGGCAAGGATGATCTTAGCAAGAAGAGCAGCCAGTCCCCCCAGCAGAGATAAGGCTACCCCATCTAATCTGGGGGGTGCGGGCTCTGATTCGAGGCTGATGTGTAACCGAGAGACAGCGGGAATGTGGGCGAGGCACAGAGGACAGGAAGGTGTGACATTCCCATCACCTGATATCACGGCATCCTCACACCAGGTCAGCGATCAGTTAAAACGGTTAGATAAGTGAAAAACATGATGCAGACCCCGAGCATCCTGGGATCTCTCACGGGTCCCGTGGAGGGGGGGGGGCATGTCCGGGTCCATCCCCCGCCAATGTGCCAGCCTCAGTGCTCACCTGTCCTCTGTTCCCAGGCTCTGAAAGGAGGGCAGGGCGGAACGCGGCTGCATTGTTCGGCGGCCAGCGAGTGGCGCAGGTGGCTCTCGATGAGCCACAAAGGAAGCCGCCGTCGCCGCGGATACGCCTGTCATTACGCTCAGCTGCTCCCTCCCCAGGCGTTTCTCTCCACACCGGGTTCAGGTCGTGTTAAAAAAGGAAGCGATGAAAGAGAGAGAAAAAAGACCCCGGCGCCAAAGAGGAGGTGTATTGTCCTGAAACTCCAACCGACACCCAGGCTGACCCTGCAGGACACCAGCATGGCTTCCGGACCCTTCTTGTGTCTCCGGGGATGGACGGATGAGCACTCAGTCCCAGCATTGGTCCCTGTTTCAGTAGAGCAGTGCTTCCCAATCCGGTCCCCTGGGACCCACAGACAGTCCACGTTTTTGATCAGAAAAAATGTGGACTGGCTGGCAAGGACCTCGGAGGGAGCAAAAACGTGGACCGGCTCTGGCTCCCCGAGGACCGGGTTGGGAAACACTGTAACAGAGGATAGATGGGCAGTATACAGTTTCACTGGGGAGAACCGGAATAAAAAAGGCCCCATACACATGACCCTCACCAGGAGAGCAGAGGCGGGACGGCCTTGTCGGGAGACAGAAGAACCTACCAAGTTACAATACTGCCACATTAATATAATCCCTGGTGATAATACGATCTGTTGAGCACCAAAAATAAGCAAATTAAAACATGTGAAACTGAGGCTGGCTGTGCGACCAAAAGGTTGCCGGTTCGAATCCCAGGAGCACTTAAGCAATGCTGCTAACAGAAATATCACAGCTGTACAAATAGGTGAAGGAATCACATGTTTATTCTGTGTGGGTTACTTTAAACATAAGCATCTGTGTAAGCAAAAAAAAATGCCCCCTTACCACTGTGTGTTGGGCCAGACCATTCAGGGGGGGTCATCTACAGCTTCTCAGAGCCGTTCATGCAGCAGAAACAGGAACCAGGCAACTTAGGTATCGCAATGACCCAAAGTCATACAAGATCCGCCCAGCATCCACACGACGGGCACAGATCTCTGAACATCCTCACCTGACACGCTCTCATTCATGGGAATTATATTTCTCTGTCTTGTCCTCGAATGCCAGCAGCCATCTCACGCACTTGGTCGTGTTCATAATTAAACCTGGATTTTCAGACACTGCAGTCAAATGTGTGATATTCAGACTGGTAACACACAGCCAAGATTCACAAGTCATTGTGAACAAGTCATTGTGAACAAGAGTGAGCCCAGAACTCAAACTGAGTCACACAACTGTGATTATTTTGTGGGGGTTGGTGGGGGGCAACTTCTGTGCATCCTGCACTTGTGGCACAGATGTGACCAGCCTGTCCTGCTGAGGAACCTAATCTGACCTCCCCCCCCAAAACAAAAAAAAATTCTACCACTTAGAATTTGGTGATCAGTGTTAACACACCATACAGTGCACAACAACGAGATGTGTCCTCTGCATTTAACCCATATGTGACTTTCGTGACATAGCAGGGAGCAGCTAATTCAGCACCTAGGGAGGAGTGCTTGGGGGCGATACCTTGCTCAGGGTACCTCAGTGGTGACTTGCTGGTGGGGGATTTGAACCTGCAATCTTTCGATTACAAGTGCGCTTCCCTAACCATCAAGCCACCACTTAATTCTACTACTCAGTGATTTAGGGCTGCAAGCAACCACGATGAAAAGAACATCTCTTAATGGCTGGGCAACAAAAAAACAGCCAAGGAATTTGCCAGTGACAGGGTGGGTGGGATCGGTGTGTGGGGGGGGGGGTCCTCTTGGATAATCGTGGTCAACTGGAAAAAATACAGGATTGTCCACCTATCGATCACCTCCTGAGATCAAGGTGGAAACAGGTTAAGATCGACCGATGAGTTGCCCATCCCTGGCATATAGGTTGGGAGAGAAAGACTGGCTCACTGGGGAAATTCCTGAATTCGCTGATGGCCAGTCTGCATCTGCTCCGGAGACACACAGCACATCCAAACAGAACTGTCCATCCATCCATCCATTTTCTCCCGCTTATCCGAGGTCGGGTCGCGGTCCAAACAGAACTGAGTACCTGGAAATTGCCTGGAAGACAGTTTGTTCCAATAAATGATTTGTTGCGTTTAGAATTTTTGTGGGGATTTTTTTGTTCTGCTTGTCATTCTGCCGACTTCCCGCCTTTCTGATCAAGTTTATCACTGCAAAACAGTCAAACAAGAAGAATTACGAGTAAAATGAGCTCTGTCCTTACTGTATGGGTGAGTCTTTCTTGCAATATTCCAAAAGAAGCTGAAATCTCCATTCACATCTGCCATGCCGTTCATTGCACAATCTGACAGTTGCATGTGTTATCGGTGCGTTAACTCGACGCAGCTGCCTGTGCGCACTGTGTCACAACAGAATGGCGCACACGTCTTAGCCAGCCCGAGGGCCGCTCACACCACAATCACGCTTCCTGTCTCAGCCATGAAGGATCATGGGACGGCTGACCTGAGCCGATTCCTGTTCTTATCTTTAATTGGATGATTTAGTAAGTTCCATAATGAGGAGGACGGGTCTTCTCACTGCTTATCATGTCTGGTGTTGATTTCCGCTCTGAGGTAGAAGGTGCAACTCTGTGTTTGAAGCGAGGAGAGGAGTGGCAGGGTGTGACCTAGAGCAGGCTCATACAGCAGCCTCGACCCCCTGGCTCTCCGCGCCTGAGGATTCACGGGGGCAGCCTGGTCAGCCTGGTCAGCATGGACAGGACCTTGGCTTCGCAACCAATGTCCAAGGGGCGCCCTGCATAGACTTGTGCCTGTGACTCAGCCAGGAGTGGCTGGGCCAGGGAGTAAAGTGCTCCACCAGCCAAAAAACAGCCAAGCCCCCCCTCCCCCCCAATTTAAGATGTCTTACCTGAGGGGCAGTATGCATACTAGCAGAAAATATGAATCAAACAAAAAAATAAGACAATAAAAGAATACTTGACATGCTTTTAAGTTATAAGTGCATCTCAAACAGCGTCATAGATAGGTAGGATTTCACATGACCTGTTTTGACATGTATTAAAGGTGAGTCCTGAATTACCAGAATTTTCTGCCATCTGTCAGCATGCTCATGTTTCCGGAAACGCTCGGCCCACTCTCTGACCATGTTCTGAAAAACTCCTGGGGGTGTAGCCCTCGCGGGGTGGGGTGGGCCGGGGCGGGGGCGGTGATGTGGATATTTCACCATTCGGTGTCTAGCCGCGTGCTGGGCTCATTCGCTCAAGACCGTAATTACCTTATCGCTTAACTTACTCCTCACATATTTACTGGCGGCTGCTGGTGTCGCTGCATTAACTCACGGAGCCACAGCCGGCAGACCGTCTGTGCCCCTCCCAGCTCTGCTGCTGAGATTTACACCCAATCACAATCCGGGAACCTTCCTGCCTCCTGGCACCCTGGTATTTTTACTCCGTCATGCTGCTTTCCTGAAGCTCGGCTCCTGACGCCGCCCGTCTCTCTGACCGCAGGCTGCACACCTGCGCACAGGTGGAGCGGGAAAGGGTTAGGCCGGGCTGGCGGGGGTGGAATGCGTGCGGAGGGGGTGTCCTGGGAGCCAGCTGAGGGACACCTGGCTGATTCAGGAGGTGTTTCTCACAACACGGCGCTGGGAAAACAAACAGAGACGAAATACTCGGGATTACCAGAAAGCCGGGTGGAGTTACACAACACTGCAGCGGAATTTCCAGATGCACACTGTGTATGTCGAGGCGCTCAAATAGTACATAAATATAGTCAGAGGAACAGGCTTTGAATAAATGATATCTTATGGTGTAAATGGAGAGAATATGGACCTGAAGGTACATTTCTTTATTTAGTGGACAAGTGACATACATTTCTTGGGAAAGCAACATCAGCCAGTCGCTGGAGCAACTGGGGTTTAAGGGCCTTGATCAGGGATCCACTGGTGACATCACTCTGCTGACCCAGGGATTTGAACAAACAGCCTTCTGATCACAGACACAGCGTCCCAACCCGCTGATCTAAACAGCATCCCCTGGTCTTTATGTGTTCAGCATGCTCCCTTTCCTTTGCTTCTAAACAGTCCAGTCGTCTCAGACCTGCAAATCATTTGTGCACCAAAGAATCCATGAAATATCTGAACAAATGTATAGGTTGATGTATAAGGCATCAACCTGACCAGGACCCCAAGGCCAGACGATACCGTGCTGGTTACACATCTGGGCTTTTGACCAGAAGGTTGCATGATGGGATCCCAGTAAGTCATTAAAATCGTAGTTAAGCCAAAACGTCACACTCCGTTGTGTATGTATAACACTCGCTGGCAGTGTTAATGCAAAGCTTTGCCTTCTGAGTGTATCGTTACTGTGACAGACGCTGGTCGCTTTTCTTCCTGTGCGTGATCATGGGAGCTTAGTTACTGCCAAACTCAGGACACTACGCGCTGACAGAGTCCCTGCCCCACCCCCCAGCTCATGGGAAGACCACGTGAAGAGGGGGATTCAGTGGATCAGGCCTGATCTCTGTCACCCAGGATGGATTTTCAACTCTTAGCATCTGGCTGAGAAAAGCTGAGATAAAACAACTGCGACTGCAGAAACATTCAGTTATACCCAAATCCCATACTTGTGTGTGTGTATACACTCAAACACACACACACATATACATACACACATATAAACTGTAGTTCAAAGCAGTGTGTTTAACAGAAAACACAAACAGACTGGCATCAGTTCATCGCTTATTTAAATCCCACTTCAAATACTCTTTAATTTTCTTCCAATGAATGTGCTATAAAGCTGGGAAATAGTGGGAGCAGGAATGGGGGGGGGGGCACCATCCTGTCAGTTAAAATCAGGAGCTAATATGCTTCACCCCGCCCCCCGCCATCCTCGACTCGAAGTGGCCAGCTGTGTGCCGTTATTGTTAGCGTCAGTAGGAAGCTTTGATGGCTTTTGCAGCTGAACAAAAGCTGGATGGGAGAGCAAAGAAGAGCTGCCAGACAGAGTGGCTCCAGCCGGGGCTCTCTCCCACAATCCCTGCCCGCACTGCCATTGTCCTGGCCACGCCCCCGAGCCGCCCTCGGCGCTCTGACCGCACAGCCTCGGCCGGCCCCCACAGAGAGCTGACCACGCCTCGAAGACTTCCTGTCATGACCAGAGACGGCAGAAACAGTGGCAAGGCGGTGAGGAAATAAATTTGCATGTAATGCATCTAAAGCTAAAACAGAAATGTGTAAGAGAAACTGTAAAGGTGTAGGAGACCCATCTATCCATATTCCGAGGATCAGGAGCTCATCCCTGAATGGGATGCCGCGACAGTCATCTTTAATGTGATAATAAATCTGATTTAAATTCAGAAACGGTCAGGAAGGATCACTCTACTTTGTCATGTACAAGGGGATGATTTAACGCGTACGAATTACAAACAGAAAACGGGATGTATGTATTTGCATCCAATATAAAAATGTTTTATGTATAGATAATTATATGAATTTACAGATTTGTATGTATGTAATGGTAATTCTCATTAAAAATAAATGTTGAAAAATGCTGAAATTCATTTGACCACTTTTATCGATTTAATATTTAGAAAATAAAAAACAGGAACATTGTGCATATATTTCGTTTTAATCCTTAATATTATGAAACGGAAAACCAGCTATGATGATCACTTTAAAAAACAGATTATATAAATATAAATTGGATTACATTTAAAGAACATTTAATTCAAATACCTTCTCTTTTCCGGTGGACAAAAATACGATCCCAACACGTCTACGTTACCGCAACTAAAGTCTCATGTAACGGAATGACACGAAGATAAATGATTCTAGTGGAATTTACTTAGAAAATGCCGATAGATCCAAAGGGCTATTATTGCATGCTGCTATCGGTCTCTATTCTTCCTTTGGCGGCTGATCGGGCCGGCTGGCGACAATGGCCACTCGCAGGTGTGCAGGGCAGTAATCTCATCAGAGAGTTTTTGGGGTGATAAATGAATGGCCATCTCTACGGCCAGTTTGTTCTCAGGCTCCGCGCGCCGCAGGTGAATGGGACGCGCGAGCCTGTTGTTTGCGGTCTCCTTGGCGACCGCCCGCGCGGCGCCAGGCTGACAGGCATCAGGGAGCGCATGAATGGGTGACGTCACGGGCCTGGCGCCCGCCAGTCTGCGCCGGCTTGTTTGGACAATCTGGGGAGGATTCCGGGCACATCAATGCGATTTAAACGCTCACGCGGGGCCGCGCGCACAGCGAGAACACGTGAAAGAAGCTGTTCGCCTATTCACCGGGAAGCTCTTTTAATACGGCTCAAGAAGGGGGGTTAAGTGCAAAAATATGCAATTTGTTAGCATAAAGACCTCTTTAACATGTTAAACGGGAGCTGCTAATCTAAGTGCATGGGAATTTCGCCAGAGCTGTAATGGCTTTCGCGAAGGAAACTTAATCTACTTGTTGTACATACCATATACGCATCGGATACATCGCTTTTAATGGGTGTGTGTTTGTGTATGTGTATATATTTATTTATATTTATATATATAAACACATATAAATATACACTACACACACCTTTGTTTAATGTTATGTGTTTAAGTAAATTTTACAATTGAATTTTTTATGTTATATTATTTACACAAGCAGGATGTAGGAAATATTAGATGGAGCGCTTAGTATTTTATTGTAGTTTAACATATATACAGTCTAAGGAGTATTGTTGTTGGCAAACAAAAGATTGAATATTACATAATCTTTTAGTGGGTAACGCAGCTATACCGATATTCGTTTTTTAAATTTCATGTCAGTTTATTCGCCTTGTATATGCACATTCAAATAAACCACAACTATGCAAAGACTGGTATCTAAATTCTACAATTTAAAAGCTATTCATCCAGAGTAATTGCTGTACCACCCACCCCAACCCCCAACAAACGCTTCGCTCGAGGCATTCTCTACACCTGCAGAGTCCCCGAGCGACAAACAGCTGGGTTCCCACAAATCACCCATAAAAAACACATTTGTTTCCATTTGCAACACCATCCTCTAACAGATTGTAAATTTTGATAACCAATGCCGCATGATCATTGGTGGAAACGGAATGGCGGACCACCCTCTCTCTGTAAATTCTTGTTTTCAATTGGTTCCGTTTGGCAACAGAGCCCGCTTGGTCCCGCCCCAAGACTGCTGGACAGCATAAAATAGGACGCGAGGTATTGGGCTCTAATCAAACTGTCACCGGGATAGATATCGAAGAAGAAACATCTATACAGCTTTACAACACAGAAGAACTATATTTAGAAATACACCAGTCTCTAATCTAAATATTTCTGAAAGTCGTTTATCTCGTTTTCCCTCAAGAAAATCTACTGTAAGCAAAGATGAAAGTTATCGGATCTACCTGCACACTGAAGACCAAGGCCGGGAGCGAAGACGTGGTCCGCTGCCTCTCTGACCAAAGCCTCGCCATTTCCAAATGCAAAATGCCGCTGCTCGATGAGCACATGACCATGTTCCTTCAGGACATGAATAGCTGCTACAGCAAATTGAAAGAGTTGGTGCCCACCCTGCCACCAAACAAGAAAGCCAGCAAGATGGAGATCCTGCAGCACGTCATTGATTACATCTGGGACCTTCAGGTCGAACTGGACGAGCCGGGCAAGGGCCGACTGCAGGGAACAAACAGTGGATCCATCACTCGGACACCCCTCACGACCCTCAACGCAGAGATGGCAAATATCACTGTGGAGGTAAATTAGGGTTCCGCACTTGAAGTCCACTGTAGTTGTTTAATATCTTCATGTGAAAGTCTGATGTGCATTTTCACCTTCTAATGAATGAAGGTGTGTTTTGCTGTGTCTGTTTTTATTGATAATTTTTTCCCGTATTCTCTCCCTTCTCCAGAACGGGTGCCCTGATGACCGAATCTTGTGCCGCTAAAGCGGTGACCGGGAAAGTTCTGGCACGGAAAACTATGGAAGGTTCGGCGGAGTTTCTCCTTGGTGCCGAATCGTCACGTCGAAAACCTTGAACCAAATAGGGACGTTACGATCAAGCCGAGATCGAGCAACACTCCGAGCAGCTGCACGGACCCGTCCCGGTCCCTAAACCGGTACCGGGTCCAGTGGCGACTGAGCAACACCGAGCCGATGAACTGATTTGCTCGCTTGTACCGTGCAGTACAGCTGTCAGTACTGGAATTCACAAGAAAGATATGCTATGCTTCGTCTATCTTTCTCACTATTTTTGTATTCGGTTAAATTTACACGTAGGAAAGATTTTAAACATTTTGTAAAAAATGTCAAGTTCTCAGATTGCTGAGTATGAATTGTATTGTATATTACAATGCTATGAAAATGTTAGTCATATTGGTTTTGTATTTACAATGTACCTAAAGTCTTTATTAAAATGTGGTATTTTGAAGAAAAAATAGCGACTAATGGTGTTGTTTTCATTGGTCGTGATGGGGGGGGGGGGGGGGGGGGTTGTACCCAGTTCACTCTTCTCATCTTTAAGTAAAAGTTCGTAATGGTGTCAGAGAGCTGCATATTTTCATACTGGTTCCTGGCAAAGTGGTTATGGCTCCAGCACAGAGTTACAGGGGCAGAACAAGGGGTATGAAGACTTGGTGTCCTTCTTGCATGCTCTCTGTTTAAGGGTCTCACTTAAGTATAATATCCAGCTGTATAAATGGGTAAAACTTTAAGGTAGACGGTACCAGACAATTGGATGTAGTCTGTGAAACGAAAGTCCTAATTTTATCCATCAGAACACGTAGCGCACTGATCACCAACTGATTCCAGACTCATTTATGCATTACGTGCTCGGGCGTTGCTTTTACTTTGCCTGTCAGAGCCCAGCCTCACGAAGGTAACAGAATAACGACTTGAATACTATAGTCAAGGGAGTTTGTTTTGCGCTCCCCAGCCAAGCTAATCTCTTCTCTCTTCTAGAAAACTTACTGAAGACCCAGTGTTAGTGCTCTGTCATTAGCAAACAACCATTAAACATTTAGAAAACCGAATGACAACACTCAGAGATATGGTAGAATTTTTATGTTCATGTTTGCCCGGGATCAAATCTCCTTTGAAGGAAAAGTTATGTGTAGGAATATCGCCCCTCCCCCCTCTCCAAACGATTCACGACCTGGGTGCAAATAATTCTACTTTGAGACGGGAACACGGTTTCCAGTTCTACCATTACAGAGGCCTCTGGAAAGCAGCTTTCCAGTTATTTGCACGTAAAATGGGAAATCAATTACACACTTTTATAGATATGTGCACTTAGTTTAGACAATATGCATGCGTGTGTGCGTGCGTGCAAGAATACTTAGAGTCTGCCAGTTTGCATTGATTGCCTTTCCCTGTCTCTGTTTCTCTCTCTCCTAGCTGGGCCAAATAGAGCCGACTCCTGGTTTTTGGCTGCGTTCCCGGGCCATCTGCGGCCTGGCGCCCGGCTCACTGTTTGTTAATGTTTCAATCAGCTGTGCGCCGAGGAATGCGGAGCTATTTAACCTGAACTTCCCCAGGTGTGGCCAGGCGCCGCTCAGTCTGGGCCCGCCTGCCCTCCCCTGCCCTTGGCACAATGCTGTCACACAAACACAATCACACGTCCTGGCTCCGCTTTAGAGCCTCGCCACTGCAGCTGTGCACATCGCACCGCCGAGTAAATGGGGGTCGGGGAACACTGCACCAGGGGGATTAAATAAATCTTTCAACAAATTGCTTTTGCGTAGGAAAACGGGGTGTAGCCGCTGCGGTGCGTGAAAGCCAAAAGACACCGATTTGATCAGATTGAAATAATAAGCATAAATAATGTGGAAAATAACAAAATTATCAAGAGATATTAACGTTAGCTTGTTCTAATTATGTATTTATGTATATGTGTATAGGTTTTATGTTTGCGCGCGGGGCAGCATATGCATATTTTCTATTAATTATTTATTACATTTCATGGCAAACAAATGACATTGGACTCTGCAAAAACTTAGCCACCTATAATTAACATTTCTGCAGATTACGGGACTGCTATTCTACTTTTCCACAGACTGTTATTTTTGGACAGCTGGATTAAACCATATATTAAATCATATCTACGACACCAAGCCATTTACCACAACGGAGCAGTTACAATTTACAAATTAAAGAAGTCCTTTGCGAATACAAAAAAAATGTAAGCGCCTCAAATATTAAGACACACAATGCAATGACATTTACGAAATAAAACACTACATTTGAGTGAAGTGAAATTTACTTATAAGGCTACGCCATCTTGTGGTCGTACGCATGTAACGTTCAACATTTCAGAACATCGGTCTAATCGGAGTATCTTTTGCTGGAGTATCTTTTGCTGCAGTACCGGGTCAAACATTTCACTTCTTCGGATTAACTCAATATACGCAACACATTCATTCATTTTCCACAACTGAAACTGATACCCATCACATGAAACAAAGGACATTAAGCAGGAACACAGCCAAATATGCCAGGTCCATTTAGAGCAGGGGTCTCCAACTCCGGTCCTGGAGAGCTACCGTCCAGTAGGTTTTCTATCATACCCGGCTTCTGATGAG